>CM077285.1:4530420-4692920 GCA_039654925.1 Anguilla pacifica | reverse complement strand
GTAAATACAGCACTGTGCCAAAACCCTGACTTCCTGTGTGAGCAGAAAAACAGGCTCATGGGAAATGTTGTTTTATCCCTATAAGGGCTGAGAGTAATATGGCTGGACATTGCCCTATCTGGACTGTTTTCAGGCTATACGGCTTCACAGAATGCAGTGTCATTCATGATTGTTTATCTTTGTTATGGGAAGGCGTGACAGTTGGAGACTCATTACCGATTTGCAGAGCTGTCTCATAGGAGTTTAAGCTATGTACTGTAGTAAAGTTACTGTGGGTGCAGGCTGACATTTTGTTTTTTTTCCCCTCAGGGCTACCACATGTTCTGACTGCTTTAAACCAGCCAAAAACAAACTGGTAAGGCTAGAGCCTTTTTTTAATCTGATTTTTTTGTTTTGGAGGGTTGCAGAATGCCCATGTTTTTGCCCTCTTTAAACACTTCTAGATAAGTCCTGTTGTTTCTTATTATAAATTTGTTTATTGATTTCATTAACAAGTCAGATTTCTTAAAGCCACTTGGAGCTTGCTGAAACTTGTTTTGAGTTCACAAATGCAGGTGTTACGTTTGAAACGGATACATGAACAAAAGCATAGCCTGCGTCCAGGTTGAAGACCTGTCGAGAACCTGCTACACTAAGTACTGGTCAGAGGTTTACAAATACATCGGAAGTACTTCAAAAGCCACTGGCTATGCAGAGGGAATATGATATTGTCTGAGGTCTGCTGTTGTACGAACACCCAAATGTATCAGACGGAACGCGTTTGTTTAAATGAGCACACGCTTCTTAATGTTTTAGAGGCAAGGCCATGTAATGTTGGGCCTGTAGTAGCTGGGGTCTCCTTTAGCACCACTTTCGAGCAGGGGAAGCACCTGAACTGGTACCATAAAAGGCTTAAGAGCTGAGTCAAAGGGTGGCCAATGAAACAAACCCCGTCACCAATCATTTATAATTATTCTGCCATTATATTTTCAGTGTGAAAGTGACCTTATGTTTTGAGTGTGAAAGTGACGTTATGTTTTGAGTGTGAAAGTGACGTTATGTTTTCAGTAAGAAAGTGACGTTATATTTTCAATGTGAAAGTGACGTTATATTATCAATGTGAAAGGGTAGCTGTTGTGTGGGCTGCTGCCGGGGGGAGGGGGGGGGGGTTGATCTCAGAGCCTTAATGTGTTTCAGCCTGTGGTCTCACTCTTGCGCCAGCGTGTAGGTAATTTCTTTTTTTTGCGCATAGGAGGGGGAGGGGCGGGGGGGGGCTTGGTGGTGGGACAGAGGGGTCTGGAAATCACACCGGTGGACGAGTTGCATCACGTCTAACTTTGAAGTCATTATGTCTAACTTTGAGGCCATAGGTGCGACACAGTGCCCTTTGTATGCCCCTTGTCCGTGTGGACCGATGTGAAATCATATTTTCAGTCCATTTTGACGGTGATTTTGCCAGATGATTTATCATATTTTTTTTAAAAGGTTATCATTTTTTTTTTAACTGTATATATGGTTGTAGCTTAAATAATTGGAATTTTGAGCTGATTAGATTTATTTAGCTTCTGGTGCTGTTCTGGTGACGATAGCTGTGGCTTTTTTTAATACAAGAGCATTTCGCAGTGCCGGTTTAGCTTATCTGAACGGTGTTTATAAGAAACGTAAGGGAGTGTGTGAAAAGAAATAAACCGCATTGTTTTCATTTGACTGTTTATGATAACTGGATGTTAGATATTGATGTTGCATACTTGGTGCAATCTCATTTTCTTTTGAAGGCTTTTTAAGAAATTTTTTTTTTTTTAACGCGAACTGTACACCAAAGGGGGAAAAATAACCTGCTGAAGAGAGTACCAGTCACTCCTGCGTTCACGCTAACTCCACAGACGTGCTTTGCGGTTTGCGTCGCATAAACAGGATGTCATATTCTTGTAAAGCGATTCTCCTCAGGGCAGATTGATACAATTGGCAGGCCTGTGTACATCCTGTGTTCGCTGCTGGTGAGAGTTCTGGTGAAGTCTCTCGGCGACACGCTTCTGATGCAGCCGTAGCGCTGCAGTGGGAACGGCGCGCGTTCCTGCCCGTTAGCCTAGCACGTTAGCCTGGCCGTGCTACGGTGAGATAGCCCGGTAGGAGAAGCAGAGGCTCGTTACCAATATGGCTCTCTGGAGTGCCTGACCTTCTTCAACTCATTATGTGAGGGCAGTAGACAGAAATAAACGAAAAATGAGGGTGAACTCTTGAGGGTAGTCCACATTACCTTTGAATGAACTTCTGGGCTGCCCCTCCCACTGTTAACCATATTTGGGCATATCCGTTATCCTGTGTGTTCAGCGATCACATACTGTAAGAGAGCCCAAATTTGCACGCCGGGCTTGAAACCGACATGTTGATTTGTCCAAAATCTGCAGCTGTGCGTCCTGCCCATAGTCAATTTTTTTGTTCGGGCAGGGTGTTCATCGGCTTGTTGATTATCGTTAACAGTGCCATGGTGCTCCAGCGCTGGTCATTTTTCCGTTAGGGTTTTTTTTTCCTGCAAGCTCGAGAAAGAATAAGGCAAAGGCCGAGTTTAGTCGTAAGCAAGGAAGGACATACTAGGCGACTGGGAAGTGCTTTGCTTTCCCAAGAAGGGGGTGTCTTTGGCCCCCCGCTGTTTGCTGTCCCCTTTCCGAGTTTCGGCAGAGTTTCCTCCGAACCCCCGAGGCCGTCGCTCGGCCCGCGGCGTCGAGCGCTAGCGCGTTAGCGCGTCAGCGCTTGACGTACCACATCCTCCGGATCGTCTGCTGCGCGGCGTGTTTCTAAGAACGTGCTGCTGCTCTCGCTCATGAGCTGTTTTCTCCCCCCCCCCCCCCGGCGACGTCTGCCCGAACTGTAACTGTCTCTGCAGTCTGTCTTCACTAGAATGGCTGTGGTGAAGGCCCTGGAGAAGATATCAGAGGAGAACTTCCGCAGGTAAAAACCGGACGTGAGAGTAAACAGGAAGGCTTAACTTGGAAGTGGTGGGGGGGGAGCACAGGGTGCTTTTCACGTAACAAAGTTTTGAATTGGGGAAGAAAATAAGATTCTTGATAAGTTTTCAAAGGCCCAAACGCATCCTGGCAACCAGGGTATTTACCATCTCAGCCACCCGACTTCGCGATTTGATCCCTGTGGTTTGGGTGGAGAAGGATGGCTCCTTTTTAGCTGGTATGTTTGAATTTGCTCACACAGCATTGGAAGACCATTATCCCTTGACCCCTTCCCAATTCTCTCTCCCTATTTCCGGTGTTCCTCAGGCGGTTCCCCTGTCCCCCCAGCCGTCCCTCTACGGGGTGCGCGGCCCAGGACGTTCAGTGCCTCCACGTGTCTGTGTTTGTGGCTGGTGAGTTGTCCTTTAATGCGACGGGCCGTTGAAATGGGGACTGTTCGGTCGCGACTGCTTTGGCACCTCTGTCTCTCGTTTTTACGCATGCACCTCCCGTCCAGCGAGAGAGTCTGACCTCTGGTCTGTTTCTTTTGGAGTTTCGCTATCTAACCCCCGCGTTCGCACAGCGAGTGACTCCGTCAATGGGCCGCTCAAGCCTGCTGTGTGGGCGGTGCGGGACCTTCCTGTTGTGCCTTCTCAGTGATCTCATGCAAACCTTCTATGGTTATGTTACGCTGGTAATCGTTATTAGGTGGATGGATGGATAGATGTCATCCTTCTTAAAGAAGCTTCAAAACTATGTCGATCTGTTTTTGCAAACAACATATACAAATTGTAAAGGAGTTTTATTGGAGTCAGTTGAACCTCCAAAAATGGTTAAAAAAAAATCTAGTTTTTTGACATGAAACCTCAGCTTGGACAACTCTTCATGGGTTCAGTTGTGTTCTTCTGCATTTGAGCCTGTCTGCGTCACAAATCCAAAACAACACGTGCCAATCGTCCGTTAGCAAGTTTAAGGTTAACGACATATCGGCCGAAGAGACAGAACTGCGTTGGGAATGGCGGGCTTTTGAAACTGAAGCATTTGTAGATCTAAATTGTAATTTTTAGATTTTGAATCCTTTATCGAACGGAATCACACTTACGTTTCTGCCGCCTTGTAATTGTTGGAAAAATTGTTGGTACGTGTGACTAATTTCCATTTGATGCTCTGTGTTTTGCATCAGTCAAACGAAGATGCTTGATAATGTGTAACTCTGTGGGCCACATACAGCTTCATACCCCGTTTGTTACTGGTCAGTCAATAACCAACAACAGAGCTTTGTTTCTCTGAGGTATAGGGGATGTGGCTAAATAAAACACGACGCCGACTTCCTGTCTGTGGTGTGGTTAATACGAGCGGAACTTGAGATTAATGGCCCGTCTGCATTTTGAACAACAGTGAACAGAAAGTTTTTTTGCCCACATCTGAGAAGTTCCACGAGAGGCCTGTCTACGAATTGATCTGAAAGGAAAAAGGAGCTGCTGTCGTATGATCTCATTTCGCTGCAGTACACGTTTGAGGAACGGGTTTAATGGGGCAATCTGCCAAGGTCTTCGCCAGGATTGCTTTATGACGCCAGAGCTTTACCCGCAGGCAGTAATGCGACGTTGTTCACAACCGCGTGAAATTGTTTGATTGTTTGATTTAACGAAGTGCGCGTTTCCTGGTCTGCCTTATGAATCAGAATCCGGTGGTGACTGCGAAGGCGTGAGCCCGGTGTCTTTTTCCCAGAACGCTCTCCTTCTCCTCCTCTTCCTCAGGAAGGTACAACAAGTTCTCGCGCACTCTGCCGCAGACGCCCTGGGTGATTGACGGGGAGCGGAGGATGGAGTCATCGGTGGAGGAGCTGATCACCGCTCCTCTTCTGTCTTCCTTCCGATCCGAGGGTCAGTCTCAGTTCTGCCCGCTCCAGCGCCTGGGCAGTTCGGGGGGTTAAACGCTCCAACCATATTCTCGAGCCACATTTACGATTATATGCCTTCAGATGCAGAGGATTTGAATTCATGAATTTATTTGCTGTTTTTTCTCCCCCCTGAATTCAAAAATGTCAGCCTTTCTTCACAATGCGTTTGATATCTGGACGGACTTGAACTTGGACAAAGTCCACGTAGAAATGGTTTTGTTAAGATCGGTGTGGAAGAACCTGACTGGCCTGCACAGAGCCCTGACCTCAACCCCATCCAACACCATTGTGATCAATTGGAAAGCCAACTGTGAGCCAGGCCTAATAGCCCAGTCAGTGCCCGACCTCACTAATGCTCATCTAGCTGAATGGAAGAAAATCTCTGCAGCAATGCTCCAACATCTAGTATAGGTTGTTATAGCAGCAAAGGGTGGACCAACTCCATATTAATGGCCATAATTTTGGATGGGATGTTGGATGTCAGGGGTCCATATACTCTTAGCCATGTAGTATAAGAGTCTACTATTTGAAAATACTTCAGAATGAACTCTAAAATGTCATGCGCACACATTCCTGCAGTAATCCGAGTCTGGTTGTTGAGGACGTAAACGCATGTTGGGTTACACCTGTGCTTCAGGTGCTTGGAGGCCCCGCGCAGGTGTGTGTTTGTCAGGCCTGACCTCTGTGCTCTCACACAGGCTTCAACTTCTGCTCGTCTGGGAGAGAGGACGTGGACGTCCGCACCCTGGGGAACGGTAAGAACCCCGCCGGTCCGGCTCGGCCTGTTGGGTGCGTGGCCCTGGCCGCCAAACCCTAAGCCGCGTCTGCGCCCGCCCGTCCGTCACCCGCGCCGCGTCACCGCTCACTTCCTGTCCCCAGCTTTCTGGAAAGGACGCCCTTTTCTCAACCTCACCTTTTGAAGGATCCCGCTGGTTAATGATTCAGCTGTTGGGTAGATGATGGTTTTGATAAATACGGTGACTCAGCCGTGTATCCGCGCGCGTTCGGGCAGGCCGGGCCCTTGCTCTCGGCTCGTCCGCGCGGAGCGACGCGGCGTCTGAGCGCTGCTCTCCTCTCCTCAGGTCGCCCCTTCGCCGTGGAGCTGCTGAACCCCCACAGAGCCCAGTTCAGCCGGGCCGAGATCCGCCAGCTCCAGGAGGTACCGTACCCAGAACCCCCTTTCACCTCCTCACGCCTCCCCTTCACCTCCTCCACCTCCTCCCCTCTGCCTCCTCACGCCACCCTCCTCACACCTCCCCTCCCCTCCCACTCCGAATCTGACAGTCTCCTGTCTCTCCTCTCCTCCCAGGCCATCAACAGTTCCTCAGACCTGATCAGAGTGAGGGACCTGCAGATAGTTACCAGGTCGGTGAGAGGGCCCCCGGCCTCTGATTCCACTGCGTTTTGAGAGCTTTGAGAATTACGGGCCTAAAAATTCAGGATGGTCGTATTCAGTTTGAATTCAATTAAAAAAAAAACTTTATTTATCCCCTGGGGGCAATAGCACAGTAAAAGTATAAAATACAAAAACCATAGAACAGGGACACAACGTACGCAAATGTAAAAAGCACTGCGCTATCAGTCAATGATTAAGAGTAAATGCTTTGTTTAAATTAAGGTTAAGAATGAAGAAATGGAGAGAAGGACTGGCATGCTCAAGAGCTCTTATCATGGCAGGATAGGGAAAAGGTAGAGATCGAGTTTAATAATCGGACAGCTTCGCCATAGATCTCTGGGCGGGAGGGCCTGACGTGATTGGATCTCTGGGTGGGACGGGCCGACGTGATTGGATCTCTGGGTGGGACGGGCCGACGTGATTGAATCTCTGGGTGGGACGGGCCGACGTGATTGGATCTCTGGGTGGGACGGGCTTATGTGATTGGATCTCTGGGTGGGACGGGCTTATGTGATTGGTTCTTTGGGTGGGACGGGCTGACACGAACACGCCTGTCCCCTGCAGGGAGGCCGTGGCACACATGAAGGAGGGGGAGGAGGAGAAGACCAAATCTTACGGAGCCCTCATCTGGACCCAGAGGCCTATTGAGAAAGACGACATCGAGTTCATCAACAACATCAAGGTAAAACGCAGGCCAGGGTATGGCCAGTTGTTCCATTTTTCCAAAATCTACTCGCAATCTCAGTTTTTTTTTTCTCCATCATTTTCTCTAACATCATGATGCTCAGCAATTTTTTTTCCTCTTTCTAGCATCTAGCGTCCTCAAAACAGGATAGTTGATTAAATTAGCTAGTCGTCGATTCTGAAGAGTTGTTGCTTAGTGACTTCGGTTTCCATGGCTGTGCCGTAAACGTGGATTAATTTCTGGTCACCATAGCAGTCCTGATGCTTTATAAAGTCCCAACTGAGAGATTGCAGCATTGCCAGAGCTGGGGGCTGCATTAGGGTTTTAAGCAGAAGATGTAGGTAATGCTAGCAGTGCTTGTCTGTGCAGCTGTGAATGCCTGTCCTCTCCTCTCCTCTCCCCTCTCCTCCTCTCCTCTCCTCTCCCCTCTCCTCCTCTCCTCTCCTCTCTCCTCATCTCCTCTCCTCTCTCCTCTCTCCTCCTCTCCTCTCCTCTCCTCTCCTCCTCTCCGCTCCCCTCCCCTCCCCTCCTCTCCTCTCTCCTCCCCTCCTCTCCTCTCCTCTCCTCTCTCCGCTCTCCTCCCCTCCTCTCCTCTCCTCCTCTCTCCGCGCGCTGCAGGAGCTGAGGATCGCCCAGAAGACCCCGCTCAGGGTGCTGCACCGGCGGCCTCTGGCCGTGCGACAGCGCGTGATCCACACCATGGCCGCCAGCTTCCTGGACGCGCATCACTTCCACCTGAACCTGCGCACGCAAGCTGGGACGTATCCTGTGCGGCCAGGAAGTGCTCACACCCCGAGCAGTGTGCACTACAGAGCAGTGTGCATAGGGCTCACTCCCTGAGCAGTGTGCACTACAGAACAGTGCGCATAGGGCTCACTCCCTGAGCAGTGTGCACTACAGAGCAGTGTGCATAGTGCTCACACCCTGAGCAGTGTGCACTATAGAGCAGTGAGCACTACAGAGCAGTATGCATAGGGCTCACTCCCTGAGCAGTGTGCACTACAGAACAGTGCGCATAGTGCTCACACCCCGAGCAATGTGCACTATAGAACAGTGCGCGTAGTGCACGCTACAGACACTGCATAGTATGAGTAGTGTACTCCACAGACACTGCACAGTGTAAGTAGTGTACTCTACAAACACTGAATAATTTGAGCAGTGTGCACTACAGAAGTACGCATAGTGTACACTACAGACACTGGACAGTATGAGTAGTCACTGGATAATTTGAGTAGTGTCCACCACAGACACTGGATAATTTTAGTAGTGTACACTACAGACACTGCATATTTTGAGTAGTGTACAGTACAGACACTGGACAGTCTGAGAAGCGTGTACTACAGATACTGGTCTGTCTGTGTTGTTTGCACTAGACTCTTGATAGTTTGAGATTTGTGTACTACAGACATTGGTCATTCTGAGCTGTAAGTCTGAATGGATAGAGGATATTGTAATGATAAACAGAAATTAAATACAATTGGGCATTCCAAATAGGTAAAGAATTCAGGGCAAAATGAATTTAATCAAAAGCTCCTTAACCCCCCCCCCCCCCAGCTACATCAAGGAGTTTGTTCATGGGGACTTTGGGCGGACGAAACCCAACCTGTGTGAGCTGATGAATGCTGACACGGACATCCTGGAGCTGGATGTGGAGGTGAACAGGGCCGCGTGATGTCATCGGATGCAAAGAAGTGTTATACGGGGCCATTCTTCACCCGTCTGTGATATTTTATGCCATTGTCTGTAATGTAAAGCTGGTGTTTAACCTCTGATTTTTCTGCTCCCTAGTCGGTGGATGTGGATTGGCCTCCGGCTGTTGAAGACTGAAGACCATAGATAGATAGATGACTGTCACCATAGATGACTACCGTAGATGACTACCATAGATATCCCGCTCCTGCCTTAGTTCAGTCGTCCCTGCAGGAGGTCTCTGGTCAGTTGCAGGAATTTCTGGTGCTACAGAACAGAACATCCATTACCATGGTATTGCACATAGCCATGCTCCTTAGCTAAACTGCCATGAGATCAGAATGCTTCTTCCTTAACGGTACAGAGCTTTCAGTGTTGATGATATGGAGCTGAGCATCTGGTGGTCGTATAGAATCTGTGGCCGTATCTCAGACCGATGTGTCTGTTTCACAAAATGGCCGTCAAAGGTGTGCACGACCCTCCTGCATTTGCAGTTATTTACCTGAGTAGATATCATCTGTAAAATACATGCAGAAACTTTTGTTTATTTATGTTTGATTAAATAACATCAAAACCCAACACACCTGAGTGGCCAGTTGTATTTTCTCCAGGAAGTGAGTATTTTGTTTTTTTTTTAATTTTAGTTTTTAAAGGAATTGGTTTGCTCTGTTTCCTGGTGTAAAGTTTCGCCAATGTTTTCCCTGTCCACCTTTTTTGAATTGCAGTGTGCTTGTGTTAGAAAGCTTGAAAGGCTCATGTTTGTTGCCTTTTTAAGTGTATGATTTTAAACCCACCTAGTTTTCTGCAGAAGTATGGTCTTTTATCATATTTGCATCTAGTGTGTGCATTTTGAAATTGGATAAAAAGGGGGAAAAATCTTACTTAAAAACGCTTAATGTAGCTTTATTGGGTAATAAAATACACATACCAGCATAAAAAATAACAACAGTACATTCAACAAAATGATTAGGTATACAAGTACCTTTTAAATCAATACATTCGTACTTATGCAACAATATAGCTGAGATGTCTAATTCTTTACAAAGCTAAAGAGAATCGCATAATGTTGATAAAACACTATGTGTTCCGCTGATGACTGCAATCATCCATCCAATTGCCATCGAGAGATTTGTTTCTGTTTCTAAACAGTTGACTGTGAAAACGGTCTCGTATGGGGGCGATAGCTCAGGAGGTAAGAGCTGTCTGGCAGTCGGAGGGTTGCCGGTTCGATCCCCGCCCTGGGCATGTCGAAGTGTCCCTGAGCAAGACACCTAACCCCTAACTGCTCTGGTGAATGAGAGGCATCAGTTGTAAAGCGCTTTGGATGAAAGCGCTATATAAATGCAGTCCCTTTACCATGTGTGTAAGTGTGACAGTGCCACTGTTCACACCTTGGTTAAGCAGCACGGTGCAGGTGCCATCGATGGTATGGTTTTAATCATGGCATAGCCATTACCGAGGAATACACCAAATCCCTCTTAATGTCCTTTCGAGGAACATAATTACATTTTAAATCATTAACCATTTAAAAAAATGAGTAAAACAAGGAAACCTAGGTTTTTATGGTTCCCACCATCCTTGAAAATGCTCAACAATAACGATAAAAAATAATACGAGAAAGCAGTCTGGTATCTCACTAGAAAATTCAAATACAATTAAATATAAAAAATAATAAATTAAAATATATACTTAATACAAGCAAAACTAGTTCATTTTTCTTCCTAAATAACGTGATGCTATATACTGCAAAGTCTAGCAATGTCAGTGTGCTAACATTGGCCACAAACAGGCTAGCTGACTGAAACATGAAACCAATGACAACAAAAGTACCCTGTGAATGTAATTGCTGCTGTGTGTCTGTGTGCAAGACACTAAATATTCTGAGAACATTATGAACCTGAGATAAATGCTCCTCCCACAATTCCATCTTCAAACTATTATCCTACAATAAAAAATGTAGCTTGAAAAATTGTAAATAAGTACAAACTGGGAAAAAAAACATGATCAGATTAGAAACCCTGTTGTTGACATTTCTAAAAAATCTCAGCCATCACTTTTTAATATTTATATACGCATCAATGCTTGTAAACTCCTCTTTCCCTCAAAGGTAAATGGAAACCACCTCATGGACATGGTTTTGACAACAAGTGCTCCTCTCGACTGTCTTAACTTGAGCCCTGTATCAATCACGTACAGTGAATTACGACAGTTTCATTCTGTCCCAACCAGAATGGCGATCCGGATCCTTCTCAATTCCTTCAGCCGTTGTGATTGGCTGCCCCCCCCCATTCCCCCCCCCCCCCCCCCCCCCCGGGCGTGGCCTCCGGTCGTCGGTTATTCGCCGATGTACGGCCAGGTCATGGCGTCGAAGCGCTCGTCCGCGTCGATGCCGCTGGGGGAGAATCGGCCGTGGGATCGCAGGCTGCTGAAGATGGGGCAGTAGCCGTTCTCCGCCCCGCTCTGCCGGAAGCCCCCCCCCAGGGCCCCCCCGTTGTCCAGGGTGCACGGCGCGAGGGAGCTGTACGTCAGCGGGCCGTCGAGGGGAGCACCCATCGCCCCGTTGGGCGGCCGGGGGGGCCCCAGGGGCTCCTGCTTGAGCTGAAACGAGGCCTGCTGCGGCAGGGGGGGCGGGGGCCTGGCGAAGCCGCCACGCAGGCCGTCCTCGCCCCCCGCCCCGGTATCCATGGACGCGGTCATCCTGGCCGAGCCCCCGCTGAGTGCGTCCTGCGCGGCGGCGGCGGCGGTGGCGGCGCTGGTGAGGCCGTAGCTGGGCCAGGAGGCCTGGATGCCGCACGCTGGGGCCGCCGTCGGGTCCTTCCTGTGGAGGGGGGGCTGGCGCTGGTGCTGCAGCTGGGCCTGGCCACCGGAGCCGTGCAGGTCCTGGTCCTGGGCCAGGCACTGCAGGTCGGTCTCCGTGAGCAGGGGCAGGCTGCTCTCCGGCAAGCCGGCGAACACCGGGGGGGGCAGCAGCTGCGCGCCGCCGAGGCCGTTGCCGTTGGCGACCGCCGGGGGGCCCATCCTAGCGGGTTCCGCGGGAAAGGGGTGGGGCCCCACGTGGTTGATGGACGCCGCGGCTTGGGCCGAGGCCTGTGATGTCATCGCGGGGGTCGGAGGGCAGCCGCGGTACATGGAGGAGGAGGAGCTATGTGGAGTGGGCGGGGCCTTCTGCGTGATGGTGGGTGTGGCCTTCATGTTCATGGTTTTTGGTTCTGAAATTTAAAAAAAAAAAAAAGAAAATTAAATGAAGAAATATAGAGGAACGTATGACGTGTTCCCTTGAACTTATCTTGATCTTAGTATATGTAGCATGTACATTTTGACTGAGCAAGCATCACATTTTCGAGTCCTACCTTGCTTGAACGTTTGGTTCGTCCACGACACCAGGCTGGGTCTGTTCACAAGACTTGCACCTGCGGGGGGAGAAAAGACAGCACAAGTCACTCCTTTGCCGTAAATCAGGTAAGAAACAGCCTCACATCTTCTCAGTCCCCTTTCTTTCCCTTGTGTTTTCCTCTAAGCTGCTGCTGCTCCTCACCGTTGAAAGTGGAGAAAGATTTCATGATGTCCTCCAGTCTCCGCTTCTTTTCCTGACAGCCGTGTGGATCTGTGGGTGAAAAATGCACAGAGAGTCCATGAGGTGACCGAACGGCTGACTTGTGGGCGGCAGTGCAGCGTAACGGGTAAGGACCTGGTCTTGCAACCTAAAGGACACTGCCGTTGTTTGCATTGCTTCAGTATGTATCCAGCTGTATAAATGGATGCTGTGTAAAAGTTCTGTGAGTCTCTTCTGGATAAGAGCGTCTGCTAAAAGCCTGTAATTAATTTTGCTCTGAATTGCTCTTAATTTTGCTTGCAAATCATTTTGCTCTGAATATTGGTGGGAATGGACGCTCATTTAAAACATTTTTTTCAGTGACCAACAGAAAGCTTAACGGTGTCCACATGACAGTTTCGACGTTATTGTAGGTGCACTCCTTTCCCATCTGAAGGAAATGGCGTTTCCTGGTCGGAGGTGGTGACAGCCAGGCGCTGTCGCCGCGGCGCCCGTGGGCGCGTCTCACCTGTGTTGTCGGGCAGGTAGCGGAACTCCACGGGCTCGCTGACCTGCTGGTCGGAGGGGCGGCGCAGCTGCATCCCCACGGTTACGGGCCCGGCGATGGAGGCGTCCGCGTAGGGGGGGGTTTTGAAGACGACGGCCACCTGCCGGTGGACGTCCGCCTGGGAGAAACAGCCCGTGGCCTCCCAGGTGCCCCCCTGCGTGAAGAACCGCACCTCGATGTCGTCTGGAACGAACGAATGAATGGGTGAATGAATGGGTGACTGTGTGTGGAGTACAGGCTGGAGTCTTAAAGGGGGGAAGCTGGGAATGAATGGGTGAATGAATGGATGACTGTGTGGAATACAGGCTGGAGTCCTAAAGGGGGGAAGCTGGGAATGAATGGGTGAATGAATGGATGACTGTGTGGAATACAGGCTGGAGTCCTAAAGGGGGGAAGCTGGGGTTGTGAGAATGAATGAATGAATGAATGAATGAATGGGTAACTGTGTGTGGAATAAAGGCTGGGGTCTCAATGGGGGGAAGCTGGGAATGAATGAGTGAGTGAATGAATGAGTGTGTAATAAAGGCTAGAGGCTTAATGGGGAGGAGCTGGGAATGTGATGAATGAATGAATGTGCAAGATAAAAAGGGATGACTTAATCCAGTGTGCTTTTCTTCTTATTAATGAACTGTTTAAAAATTATACCTCGAAAATGGGTAACAGGTTTTAAGTTTTTAAAGTCAAATGACGTTACCACTGAAATAACACAGCTGGGTATGTAAACCCCAGTATAATGACCCTAAGAAATGATCAGGTGTGTGAGCCATGGACTCACCCTTCTGAACTTTATCGCACAGGAGGAAGATCTCATCTCCTCCTCTGACGCTGCCGCTGTTCCTGTTGACCCGGCAGATCCGCAGTTCGGCAGTGGTAGGTGCCCCTGCCGAAATGTAGTGCAGAGGTCAGGACATCCCCCCACGCTCGACAAGTTGTCATTTACTCACTTTCAATTAAAAAAACAAAACAAAAAAAACTGATAACGATTTTCAGGGGTGAGACACGACAAGCGGAAGCAGGCCTGAGCAGCAGTGCATTCTGGGGCCGCCCCCGGAGTCTGATAACGATCGGTAAGACATCGCCTCCGTCTGTAGCAATGCTGTAGCAGTGGGGGCGGAGTTTTGTGATGTGCTGCCCTGAAAAGAATTTTGAAAACAACAAAGTTTTTTTTTTTTTTTTTTTCCCCTCTCTTACAGAAGAGGAAGTGCCCACCTTGTCTTAGGCCAGCGATCGTTGAAAAGACTGACAATGAAATGCGTGTAACTTCCTCTTTTTCAGCTCAGTGAGCGACGCAGGGCTGGCACAGTATCCAGTCATTAAAGAAAGAAGATAGTGGACCGTGTGGCAGGGCTCTCCAGAAATGTAATAGTCACTATTTATCACTCTTTTCTGGGCCTCCCTTTCTTTCTGGGGACTCTCTCTCTCTCTCTCTCTCTCTCTCTCTCTCTCTCTCTCTCACACACACACACACACACACACAGTCACACACTCTCTCCCCTACCCTGCACATCCTCTAACCCCCATACAGCCAGTGCCCACACACTGACAAGTGGCGCGCGCACACACACTCTCACACACACGCACACTCATTCACACGCACATCCATGCACGCACACGAACACACACACACACACACACACACACACTCCGCCAGGCTGCGGTTGTCTCTCAGCTCCTGATGTGTGTTTTTTTTGTCCTGCGTTGCAGGGAGTGGATGGATGGCGGTAGCCTGATGGCGGTCACGCTGGAAAGGGAGCAGTGACTTCCTGCATCGTGTGCGCGCGACGGCAGCGGATTTCGTGGAACCCGTCTCATGCCAGACCCACATGTGTCACTGAGGTACACGCGCGTCCCAACAGCAGTCGGACAGAGTCTCCATGTCGTTGGGGGGGTCTCAACCACCCGACAAGGTTCGGAGCCGAGTTCAGTTTTGATTCAGTCAATGCGGTGAGTGCACTGAAATTCAGTTTTTCACTGTAAAAATGCCAAGCCCGTAATAATCAGGATTTTTTTTTTTTTAAATCAGCAAATCAACTGCATTTCAGTTTAATTTGGTGATGTGAGAAATGAGAACTGAGCCCCCCCCCCCCCCCCCCCCCCCCCCCAGACCGCTCTGTAAACAGCAGACCCTCCGCTGCAGTTTCTCAGGGTCATGTGCTGTGTTGAGTGAGCATATGTTCGCTGAAGGTCATGTGCTGTGTTGAGTGAGCAGACGCTCGCTGAGGGTCATGTGCTGTGTTGAGTGAGCAGATGTTCGCTGAAGGTCATGTGCTGTGTTGAGTGAGCAGATGCTCGCTGAGGGTCATGTGCTGTGTTGAGTGAGCAGACGTTCGCTGAGGGTCATGTGCTGTGTTGAGTGAGCGGATGTTCGCTGAGGGTCATGTGCTGTGTTGAGGGAGCGGACGCTCGCTGAGGGTCATGTGCTGTGTTGAGTGAGCAGACGTTCGCTGAAGGTCATGTGCTGTGTTGAGGGAGCGGAAGCTCGCTGAGGGTCATGTGCTGTGTTGAGTGAGCAGACGTTCGCTGAGGGTCATGTGCTGTGTTGAGGGAGCGGACGCTCGCTGAGGGTCATGTGCTGTGTTGAGTGAGCAGACGCTCGCTGAAGGTCATGTGCTGTGTTGAGTGAGCAGACGCTCGCTGAGGGTCATGTGCTGTGTTTAGGGAGCGGAAGCTCGCTGAGGGTCATGTGCTGTGTTGAGTGAGCAGACGCTCGCTGAGGGTCATGTGCTGTGTTGAGTGAGCAGACGCTCGCTGAGGGTCATGTGCTGTGTTGAGTGAGCAGACGCTCGCTGAAGGTCATGTGCTGTGTTGAGTGAGCGGACGCTCGCTGAGGGTCATGTGCTGTGTTTAGGGAGCGGAAGCTCGCTGAGGGTCATGTGCTGTGCTGAGGGAGCGGGCGTTCCCTGAGGGTCACTCACGGTTGTCGTAGATGGGGTTGGAGACGATTGGGGTCAGGGCGCGGGTGTAGTGGCCCGTCTCGTCCTGCAGGAAGACCTGGAAGCAGAGCCGCACCACGTTCGGGTCGTAGTCGTCCGTCTGCAGCAGCTGCTCGTGCGGAACTGCGAACGTCACAACAACCCAACCCGGACGCATCAGTACGCTGCCTAATACAGCCAATAACCCAACGCATCAGTACGCTGTCTAATACAGTCAACAACCCCACGCGTCAGTACACTGTCTAATACAGCCAATAACCCAACGCATCAGTACACTGTCAAATACAACCAATAACCCAACGCATCAGTACGCTGTCTAATACAGCCAATAACCCCATGCGTCAGTATGTCTTTGTTCCTTTCGAAGTGGGGAAAATCACTTCCAAACATTTATCTGGCTTGGGACTGTCCTTTTTTTTTTGATGGTCTGAACTGTTTAATGGGGCACAGAAGTGTGGCATTAAATCTTGCAGACATGTTAAACGGATCAAAAGTCACAAGCTTTGAGGAGCACACACACTGAACTTCTCTAGTGGTGTGGAGGACATGCAGTGCTCACATGCCCCTTCAGGACTTTGGTTTCAAATGTCACATGTGGTACCAGCAGCTCCACCTGACACACACGCTCGCGCACGCACACACACACACACGCACACGTGTATTTGGGTGATCTCATATCCGCCCACACACGCTTTCACATTGTTTCAGGAGTTCCTCATTTTTACACTTCTGCACAAAGGCCCCCCCGCCCACGGCCCCGTGCGTGGGCCCCACGGCTCCCGCCCCCACACCTGTGATGTCACCGGTGGCGGGGCAGAGCGCTCGGCAGGGGTAGATAACAAAAAATCGAGACGTTGTGCTGGAGGCCCCCAAAAAAAGAAAAAAAACCCAAAACGACAACAAACCAAAAAAAAAAAACACAACACTGCAACCCTTCGCTCCTCGCCGCACAGAGAGAAAAGGGCTCTCACGTCTCCCAGCAGTCCTCAAACAGAGACGAGAGGCCAACCTAAGGGGGAGAGAGAGAGAGAGAGAGAGAGAGAGAGAGAGAGCAGGGGGAGGAGGATGACATTTTCAGAGAAGAAAAGGAGAGAAACAAGGGGGTGGCTTATCGAGATACTCGGGAGACAAAGAGAGTGTGAACCCAGGAGTGGGTGTTAGAGAGAGAGAGAGAGAGAGAGCGAGAGAGAGAGAGAATGCAGTGGAGAGAAGAGCAGGTTGCAAGGACTGAGAGAGAGTGTGGGAGGTGGAGGAGGGTGAAAAGGAACTTCAGCGCTGCTTTCTGTGTGCTCCCTGTCCACTCTTAATGGGCGACCATTGCTGTTTTTTTTTTTTTTTTACCGCTGTGGCTATGGACTCCAGATTAATGCTGGGGAAAAAAGCCATCCTCCTCCTGTACTAGTGCAAACCACCAGCTGCTTGCTTCTGTGGTGTGACTGCTCAGGGGCATTGCCACTTCAGTTATGGAAATTGCGTGATTCATTTTTCTTAACCATTATTTTCCAAAACAACAACTGTCATTACAGCTATTGCTGTGACTAACATCATAACAGCTATCAGTGAACCTGTGACCCACCCTCGCCACCCCCCACCCCCATGCCACACCCCTTAAGGTCAGAAACCACACTGGATTATTTGGAAATGACTGTTCACTTGCATTAGTCAGGGTTATTGTGGTCATTGGCACCTGGACGCTGCTCACTCCTACCATTCTGTTTTGTTTATGTGTGATGTCACCTTCCTCGCTTACCAACTGAGATCAGCTCAGGTTTTAAGCTGTGTAAAATTTCACCGCACAGGTTGAGAGGAAAACCTATGGGGTGGTAGATCTCCAGGAACAGGGGTTGGTTGGCACTGATTTAAATAGTAGAAGTGGGAGGAGTCACTTACCGTTAAAGGGATTGATGCAGCGGGTCAGTCTCTGCATTATCGCGTCCTTCACCTCCCTCCTTTTCACGCACTGGATCCCCAGGTTCTGAAAACTACAGAAAAGCACGCCTGGTTCAAAGGGCGTCGCTCGATCCCCTCTTTTCAATGAGTTCCCTACAACCGCACAAGCACGACCTATACGGCCTGACTGATGTCTCCAAAGCAGTGTGACCATAAGTAACGTCCACAGCCACTAAAGGAAGGAGCTAGCCTACCCAGGCTGAGACAAAAAACTGTTTAGTATGGATCTCTTAAGACTAACCAATGAGAGAGTTCAATCAGAGCTATCACAACCTATACCGACCAATGAGAGAGCTCGATCAGTGCTATCACAACCTATACCGACCAATGAGAGAGCTCGATCAGAGCCATCATATCCATACTCACAGCGCAGACCCTTGGCTGATTCATTTCACAGGCTGCATCCAAATTATCAAATTTATTCCCACATGGGAAAGAACTACAATTAGAGAGACTTGGCCTGCTCAGCTAGGGAGCCAAGTCTGTGGCGTAGACTGATGACATCACAGTCGGGCACTGTGACATTGGACTACAGCAGTCAATTCACTTTCTTTTCTGAAAGAGGATGCTTTGTTCATTATGTATATAAATGCTTGACCACATGCAGTACCTCCTTTTAAATCTGTTAGTGGCATATCTATGGTCTAATTACGAAAATGACTCGCCGCTTGTGTTGGGAAATGTCGGTGATCTCACTTACATGATGATGCTACGCTCGGGGCCAAACTCCGCCTCATAGTACCCATCCTTGCAGTCTTTGCCCACAAGCTCGTGGGGGTGTGGCCTGTAGGGCTCACTCTTTGTCACCAGTGACACCCGAACCTTGCCCCTCCCATAGAAGTTTGAAATCTACGACAAGAAAAACAACAAAAGAATAACCATAAACAAAGATAATTGGTAGGTTTAAGGTTGTTTACATTTGGCAGTCTCAATCTTAGTTGACATCGCATTCACACTGCTGGTAGTGCTACTCTAAGATTATGTTCTTCAGTTCTGAAAATACACCAGCCATGGTTAATGTATTATGACGATATGAGGAAAAAATAAATCGTTTGATTATACTGTTATAGTATGTTCCTAATCATCCCCTAATTTAACTGGCTAAAAAATGTTCTGTCCCTCTCCACCTTAGCTAATGTGTGGTGAGCGTTCTGGCACAAAATGGCTGCCGTGCATCACCCAGGTGGGTGCTACACATTGGTGGTGGGTGAGGGGAGTTCCCACTCATCACTGTAAAGCACTTGGAGCGTTCGGAAAAGTGCTATATAAATACAACAATTCATTCGTTCGTTCGTTCGTTCATTCATTCATTCATTCATTCATTCAACTCAGTCATAGCAACGTAGCCCTGACTCTGTCACTGACTGGGCTCCAGGACTTGGCCTGTGTGTAGCAGGCGCGCTTGCAGCCGGAGATGAATGGTAGCTGGCCGTTATGTCATTTCCGATGCCTACGCGGGCACAGCTGCGTACCGCAGGACTGGCTGCGCGGTGGCGGCACAGAAAGCGAACCGAAAGTGGGCGCCGGAAAGTCGCGGGAACGTGGCCCCCCGAGCGGCATCTCACCTGGACGCTGGGGAAGGACCTGTTGTTCTCCGAGCTCCTCTCTCCCGGGACGCTCCCGGCCGACGGGCCCTCGCACTTGTACCTGAAGCGCGTGCCCCTCTGTTTGGGCTGCTCGTATATCCGGACCAGAGGCTCGCCCCCTGCAGAACGAGGAGGAGAGAGAGGCACTGTTAAACGCTGAACTGCAGTAGGGGAAGAGGCTCTTCAACCCTTTTGAGGTGTGTGAGGTCACAAATATGCGACTGGAATGTTCGTGACTGAACGTTCTAATGCTGATGTCACAATCGCTGCTAGTAACTGAAAGCGGTGGAGTTCTAGAACACTGACTTTTTGAATTTTTGGAAAAATGTTCCAAAAAAACAAACACAAACTTACTCTTCAAAGGGTTTATTAAAGGGCGTATGGGTTGGTTCTCTTAAATAACCTACAGGGAGCTAATCTTGCAAAATGTCTCAGTTTAATAGAGATCTGCAATTGTATTTCTGAAAATTAAACCCAAGGAGAACAATGAATGGATGAATGGTTGGTTGACCCATTCACCTCGTAGGTGACTGTTCGAAAGCTGAATGATAAATATTTGTTATGCCAGAACAAAAATGTTCTTTCAGTTTCACCTTGTCAGAGATCAACCCCACGTACCTTTCATCTGTGGCCAAGGCCAACAGAGGCAATACTTGACTTTATTTTAGACTCTGGTGCTCAGGTGGAAACAATGAATCCTCCATCAGTGCGTCATTTTTAATTTTACTATTTAAAGGGTCAGACATATAGTTCAGCTCTTTCCACCAGGGATTACAGTGAAGTAAGAGCAGGCAGAGAGAGCTGTGTTCTGGTGACCCCTGACCCAGCCTGACCGCAATGCACACAGCAACACAGTCAAATATAGCACCTCACTTTGATCATTTTCCCTTATGCACAAGACACGCTTGAACACAAACCCACATGCTCTGCAGGCTGAAGATTGAACTGACCCCTTGCTGCAAGAATGTGACAGTGGGAAAAATCTTTTACGCGTAAATATAAATTATTTTCGTCAGGAAGTACGTTAAAGTAGGCCGCCGTTAATGTAAGCATATCGATGACCTAAATGTAGGCTAGTCCATTCGCATAGGCTGTAAACATATCCTACTTGACATGCACAGAGTATAGCGACATACAAACAAGCAGAAGATCACAAACTTGTTCTGGTATAGAGAGGAATTCAGAAGCATGACAGCTGTAGCTGGAGATGTGTTGTAACAGTCAAAGGCATATCCCTGCACACTTATAGCTGGTAAAAATCCCCCCTCAGCTGTTCTAGGCAATCTCACAAGGCCAATGCAGCGCTAATTTTCGTCTCAAAAAGAGCAACATCTCCACACTGGGTTTACTGACCTGGGAAGTTGGAACTCTGAAGCATGGGGCTGTATGTTACTGTTGAGACAAAAAAAAAACAAAAACACAGACAGAAAGAAAGAGTGAATGACTTATTTCAGGCATCACTCATAACACGCTTTATCATCTGTGAATTTTTACATTAATCGCAACCTTCATATTTTTAAAGTTGCCAGAGCATGAACTGACAACACCTTGTTGGTTATGATGAGGTACCTGTAATCACCATGTAAAGGGGAGACACTGTAAAATAGTTTTACACTTTTGTACATTTTAAGGTAGGGCACCACACAGGCCCGGACAGGTTTTCAGTCGTCTAGCCCCCCCCCCCCCCCCCCCCCCCCAACCCCTCACTATGTCTGCTGTGATTTAGGATGCTTTCGTTTCACACCAAACTCAGCTGTGCACAGTAAACGTTCTGTGATAAGACAAATCTGAGAGGGCACACTTTGATCTGACAGCTCACAGTTGACCCCCTACTGCACTCATATAAACTCTTTTAGAGTTAAATTAACACTAAGCAGTATACTCTTTATAGGCCTGCCTTTAAGGGCAACTGGAGAAATTAAACACTTTTGAAGTGGAGGGTTTTTTTTTCTTCTTCTGGAATGTCTTTTCAGAATTTCAAGTCAGAGTTCTAGAATTTCACTGATTTCAGTTACCAGCAGTGATGGTTACATCATTGTTAGAATGTCCTGTTAAGAACATTCTTATCACATTGTATTTGTGATCTGTGGTCTCACACTTTAAAGGGTTAATTTAGCAGAAGCACAATCAGTTGGACTAAGTTAATTTGAGTCTAAGGATGTAGCAAACTGCCCGTATGGCACACACACAAGAGATGCTGAAGCATATTATAGAGCTTAGGAGAGACAAGATTAAGTATGTGGACTATTCTCATATGTCTTGCTCTATGTACAGACCTGTATACATTAAAGTAACTCCACGTATAGCACTATTACTAAGAACAACGGCAACGTATCATTATGCAAGTGTCAATATAATATTTATAATGTATTGCTTTACAGCGCATGGTCATAGCAGATGATACTGTACAATGATGCAATATAAACATAATACACAGCATGTATGCAATAGCATGGTGACGTGTGGACGAATATTGGATATATTTCATCATCTCAAATACAAGTTGAGAGCAAATTATTGGTGGATCGTGGTGCATCAGATGTAACAGAACTCTTACAAGAACCTATTCGATGCCCCGCGGGCATACACCACGTAACCTACATTTCAATACAACTATATGCTTTTTTGACGCGATATATGAAATGTAACTAAACGGACCAAAGGGTTCGATGCAGGGAGACCCAGCGCACTGGACCGTTTTGTCCATAAGTAACTTTACGGAGCACCGATCGGACATTATAATTTTACGGTATTTTGCAAGAAATCGTTCTTACTCCAACTATTTCATTTAAAATACAGTCTATATATTTACTCAAACTGATGCTTTCTAATGAAGTAATGACACTACCTGCTCCGATCATAACACGAAAATCATAGTAGCCTAATTCAATAAGCATATAATTTAATTAACTTGGACATTCGGGAAACGTTTGTTTTTCCAACCGAGTTTGGAATTTTGTGGCTTGCCCATTTGTGAAAGATAACCGACTAGTTCCACCAAGGTGTGACTTAAACAGATCAAGATTCGGAACTAATGGTTCAAAGACTCCTAAAAGCTTGTAAGGCATTGAAACCGCCTCAGTTTCTTTTTCACCCACGGCTAGCCTATATAATTTTCTTTCCCCGTGAAGTCTATATCTAACGGTTATAACCGTCGCCGTTTGCATGAAGAAAGTTCAATAATTTGGTAGACACAAACTTGTTAGAGCTAATTCACAAAAGAAAAAGACCATTCAAATGGCTAGATTCGTGAAGCTGCAAGTTTCTCAAATTGGAAACGAGTATTTTGACAATGATTGAAGAATCTAACAGCACTGTCTAAATAAGTGCTAGTTCACAATGCACAATGAGACACCTGTAAGTGAGCAATCAGTAAAAATGTAGCTATACCGCCAGCATATACCATATCTTCAAACTAAATAGGCCTAAAAGCGATAACAGCCCAGTTTCATTAAATTAAACTGACGAAAAATGTGAGCGTAATAATAGGCTATCATGCATAACCTGCAGCAAAGTTAAGAGTGGAAAAATTCCTAGCTAAATTTGACAGTGCATCACAAGAAACATGACGTACATGACATCCCTATCATGCGGACGAACGGCCTGTGCAGCTCAAAGAAAAGTACAGGTCCAGATAAAGCCGCCACTCTTAAAGTAAAACTCCTCAAAGCCTTCGGCGTGTAACTTCGCTACTCACCGCTCATTCTGAAGACACCGCTATGGCAAGATTGTAAGCCTACGACTTTATGAATGATCGCTCTACACCGAATCACTGAATACAGTGACTTTAAGGGGTTTTTTGACGCTCGGAATTCCCCTTAAACTCTCCGCCCATGAAAAAAAGAACGCCCCTCATTGGACGGGACGGGAGCCAGCGAGCTACGTTTTTATCATGGGCTGTACCATGGTATCGTGCAGAAGACACTACACCGGAATCGGGGTGCAATGAAATCAATATTCTAAAGACGCCAATAAATTACCACGGAAAATGCACCTGTAAACAACAGCGTGCTCGTTCGCACCAACACAGACTATAAACAGTGCCCCAACAGTTGGATTTAAGATACCTACCTGTTCTTCATGAATGTTCACGCCGATTATCGTGTTCCATTCAATGTTACACTTATTTGTATTTGACAACAAAAAGTAAAAAAAAAAAAAAAAACACAAAAACCGTTTCGATGTTATTTTTAAGACTAGATACTTTGTGACTTTTATTTGCGCAGTGTTATCTGTCCCTGTGCGATAATAAGTTTGTTTAGCATTTTTAATAGAACTGAGTTTGTGGTTTTTTTTAAGTCTTAGAGTGGTTCAGTGTATACTGGAAAGGCCGAATGTTTTTTTTTTACATAGTTGATGAAGTAGGCAAGTTTTTTCTCTTTTACTAAAGAATGTTTATTGCGGGAGAACAGGTGCAAGTCAACGTGACATGACGCGGTGAACCGCGTGAGTCACAACTGCGGAACTGCTTGGGGACACATCAACACATTCCGATTCGGGTTAATAATTTATCGATTTAAAAAAAATATATATTTACCTAAGCTTTAAAGGCTTTGTCTTCACTAGTTTAATGTCTTACTTAACAAGTGTAAACAATTCGCGTTTAATCGATGCTAGAATGGATTAACGTGACCTTCAAAATGTATCTAATCCTATCATTAAAATAACAAATGTTCATCTTAGAAATAGTTTCGATGCGCGTCAATAATGTTTTGTACGCAAAATCAACGTCTCTTGTTTGTTTTATTTACATGTGCATTAGGCTACTCAAACATTCGTGGGTAATCCCCACAAAACATTCGCACGCCCACAGAATGCAGGGAATGTCCCTGAACAAATGTAGCAAAACTGATGTTTTATGGGGGTTTATAACAAATTTGACCATTTATAATAACCGATATACGTTTACATTTTGTTATAGTATACAGCTGCTTCCTTTGAGAAGACCTTCAAATCCCACTCCCCACTTAAAGTCCCGTCTTAAGATACAAGTTAACGTGGGTTAATGTTTAGTCTACATTTAGACGATCTTCTCCTTTTTTTTGTTTGTGATACCTCGCTTTTTGTTTTTAAATTTAAAAGAAACGAAAGAAAGAAATGTGCGGTCATGTTATGAAGTGGAACTGGCATTTGAGGACCACCTCAGCTGTTAGTGCATTATGTGGGGGCCAGCGGCTCATGTATTGAACATTATAAACTTTAAATGAAAGGCATTTCATAATGAGAGGAATGGCCAAGGAAAGAATGGAATGGCTAAAACTCCATGTTGGCTCCATTGTTTCCAAGGAGTGACACATTCACATTCTGCCTTTTCCGCGGCTTTTTCAGTATGTGGAATGGCGATTGATTGATTGCAGTGTCGTCACACTAAAACACTGATGACGCAAATTTTTATTTCACGAATTACACTTATTGCTTCAGACAATCTGAAAACGTCTCACTTTAAAATGTGACTAATGAGACAGAGCACATTATCCTAGAAAGTCTCTTGAGCATGCACACATACACACACACACACACACGCTTAACTTAACACGTTCTGGCCTCCCAACTTCTGGGTTACCTACACCAGACCAGGCTAACCCACTTTCCGCCTGTGGCTTCTCTCAACCTAATTTCTACAACCTTTAATGTTACCCTCATTAAAGAGGTGGCTAAGAGCAAGTAGGGATGGAAATTAATGTCCTGGATATATCAAAAAAAAAAATTCCATCGGAGAGAGGTCTTACAGTAAATGTAGACTGGAGTTACTGGTTTGGGTACAGAAAAGCTCTCCAAACGATATGTGGTTGGGAGGAAAAAAAAAAAAAAAAAAAATCACCACATTGTATTGCTTGGCCATGGTCCAAGCAGTAGCGTACATGCTTCTTGAACCTTGGCCAAGCAATACACATTTGCGCACTGTCGCTTAACTTCACATGAACAAATACATTAGTGACAATTTGTCAATAAATTAAGTCATCTCCAGGAATGGTAGAAAAGAATGGGCACACTCCCCCCCCCCATCCTCACAGAGGATGACCTGGACTCCACGACCAGATAAGGGTCCCCACTTCCCTACCGTGAAGTCTCTGACTCAAATTTGTACAACAAACTGGCATGAAATCTGCCCTTATGTGGCTGGCTTCAAAACAGTTTCTGTAAGCCCGCGGAAATTCAGTGGGTGAGGTCACAGTCACTTTGTCCATATATGTATTTTTTTTTTTATAGTCTATGGTGATAACTGTTTCTCAGGTGTTTCCTTTTGCATGGATTGTTCAAACGTACAAGAGCAGTGAGCCTCTTGTCTTGGATTCCGGGCAGCACCGGAACTAGGTGTGCTAAGTACAGCAGTCTTGAAAGTCTTGAAAAAGAAAGAAGGCACTGGTGGACTCAGAAGTGAACACCATAGAAGGCTGGCCATGGGATGCAACTTCAGTTGATGACAGAGCAATCTTCAGAGCTGTGAGGAAAAACCGTAAAGCAAAGGTCAATAACATCACCAGCAGGCTCCAGAAGGGCAGGTGTGAAAATAGCTCAAGCCACCGTACACTGCAGACTTCGAGAACAGAACTGTAGAGGCTACACCGAAAGATGCGAGCCACTCATCATCAGCAAAGAATCGAAAAGGCCAGATTAGAATTCAAAAAAAAAAAAAAAAAAAAAAAAATACAGAGACGGGCCAGAATAGTTCTAGACTCTAGAACAAAAGTTCTAGACTCTAGAACAAAAGTTTCATGGACAGATAAGACCAAAAAAAAAAAAAAAAAAAAAAAAACCTTGCACCGAAATGATGGAAAACTGAAAGTGTAGAGGAAAGGAAGGAGCAGCCCACGATCCAGAGCGTACCACCTCATAGTGAAATACGAAGGCGGTGGTGTCATGATTTGGGCATGTGCGGCTGCTTCTGGAACACTCTCACTCATCTTCATTGATGATGCAACAGAAGGGTGGCGGCGGCAGGATGAATTGTAAAGTGCACGTATAAATTTTGTCTGGCTACGCATAGAACAAATGTCTCCAACCTCACTGGCTAGCACTTCACCCTGCAGCAAGACAGTGACCCCACCCCCCCCCCCCCCCCCCCCCCCCCAAATGCCCAAATGCACTGCCTACACAACCAAAGCACTGGGAAAAAGTGGGAACTTTTGGACTGGCCAAGTCAGTCACCTGATTTCTGATTTAACCCCCCAACTACCCCCCCCCCCTTCCCAAAACAAAGATCAAGTGAAAGTGGCTACACTGAAGGCCTGGAAAGGTCTTCTCAAAGGAAGCAGCTGTATACTATAACAAACAGGAAACACAAGCTGTACAGTCAAAATAATAAATAAAAAATACACATAAAATAAAAATGTCAAATATATATAAACATACAAACACGAAAGCAAACATAAAATTAAAATGTACATTGATTAATTAAATATAAACAAGAAACATAAACATAAAAACATATCACGTTGCAGAGGACCAGTGACCAAAGCAAATCTGATCCTTATCAGATACCGTTGCGTGTCTTCCCATTAACAACTTGAGTCATAGCTATCGTAAAACTACTACTTTGTGAAGTCATCCGCTTTTTTAAACATGACAGAATAAGAGTCATAGAAGTTGTACAGATTTTTAAAAATGTTATTTTACAGAGGACTACATATTTGTTTACACGTTCTACATTTCAGTTCTCAAATTTCTCCAAAATACAAGCGGGAATTCAATTAAGAAAAGAAATTAACTGAAAACGCCTTTTCAGGTCATGGTCAGATCATAGTCAGGTTAAATTTAAGACATATTCAAGTGTGTTGCTAGAAGGGATCATTGAGTTGAAGTGAAGCTGAGACTGAATTACTGATACCAGTTTGATTAAAAAGGCATTTCAAGGTCTAGATTTTTGGAACCTCCACAGGAGAATCCCATAGGCCGAAAATCTATACTTAGTAAACTGAGTGTTAATTCAACTCTGATAGAGTACATATGGACATTTTTCTGTATACCATCTCTTTTTAATTTATAAAGCCAATGTCACTCAAACACAAAACGATATTTTGAAGGCAATTCGATAATTTATAAGAATAACCCATAATATTGAGTTTTTGTGCGCAAATTGCCTTAATAAATCGTTGTCTTAAATGACAGTTCTGTTTTACCAGAAGGCATCCTTCTAGGTTTTAGTTGTGACATAGTAAATTAAAAGGGGAAGAAAAAGACAGTAACAAGCGGAGAATATCCGAAGTTCTTCATTCTGACTGTTGCGGGAAACGAGCAGACCACCAAGCAGAAGAATCAGGCCCTGAAAGTCCTAGGTCCCCCTGGCAACAGAGTCCCGAGCCTTCACTTCGCGTTACAGATGTGCGGGAAAATTCCTGTTCCTATAAAAAAACATTGCGAGAAGGTCTGTCTGGTTTCTTAGCCTACGTAATGGTGGTGCTCTTTTATAACAAGATTTAGACCGACCCACCGAATCCTCTTTTGAAAAGTGTTAGAAGCAGCTTATATTTATTTTATTTATGTTTTATTTAGACCTGAGCGTGGACTGCCATACTTCTGGAGGACCTAAATTTCAGTACAAAGTAATCTCCAAGAGGTATCAGTGCGCACGACTGAGAGACATTGAGAGGAACCAAGTTAAGCCTGGGCCGCATAAACCGGCTGAACGCCCTTTCGTGGTGTGGTCATATTCATGGTCATATTTGGCTAATGACGTAGGCTACCCGATGGTCAAACCAGTGACGGCAGATTTCAGAGTGGTAAGGTAGCCCACTTTTACGCATTCGCGAAAACACCCTTGCCTTTACCGAAAACTTTTTCCTTTGGCACTACACTACGTGAAAATTTAAGCATACATGTTCATGGGAAATAATTACGCATCAACTAAATCATTACGTCGTATGAATAATTACATACGTTATTAAATCATTAGCCAACGGCGAACGTACGTATTTCAGGGTGAGATGTCTTCTGAAACTTATGGTGAAATACACAATACACGTGCATGCATTCTGGTTATTCGGGTTTGCGTTTGTCGTTACACTGGTTTCAGTGTCTGTCAAAGTGAAATACACAGCAATCATGATTTCGAAATTACCTTAATTTTATCCAGATTCATCTACAAAAAGAAATTTACACTAAATAGCAAATATGGCAATGCAGAATTGCCTAATGTAATAAACGGTGTTTCTGAGTAGCAAACCAAAAGAGAGATTTGCGGTTTTCGTACATTTTCTTGTAGTGTAGTAGCGCCATCTCATGTTTGGTGAGGGTCACGCAGAGCATCTTTAATGATCAATCTAGTGTTACTACAACAGTCTCATCTAAATGAAGGCTTTGTGTAGGCTAATGTTGATCGATTTAATAGAACAAATACTTAATTTTATAGAGGCCATTCTTTGCCCTTCCTAGTTTGTGTTTTGTGTACCTCTCATGTTTTGGTCCGCCGTTAACTGATGTAAAAGGACACTAATGATTACACACAAATAATACAAGTCCAAATTTGTTGCACACCACACAGGCTACTCTAAGGTCTTAAGTGAGATATTCTAAACCATTACTCTATCAACATCCGTGTGAAAGAATAACACTTCGAAGAACCAGCAAACTGTCAAAGTCTATGGAGGCATAGACTGTACAAGCTGCGTTGGACTTACTTAATTGTAGCCTACTGAGCGCATGTTGCTTTAGACCAAAGCTCTCTGAATGCTCTGTGGCTGGCACTATAAAGATGACGGTTTACTGGAAACGTTTAGATATCTAAACTATCCTTCAGTGCACGCAAGAAAATGATAAACAATACGATTGAACTGATATTAATAAAATGCCCCAGAATGTTAGCCATCACTTTAATTTAGATGGAAAAAAGATATGGGTCAAATATGCACTTGAAGTATTATGTACCATTGAATAAGAAGGAAATATCTCCCCTTTTCAAATTGCTTCAATTAGACAAGCATGTTGAAATACAAATAATAAATACTATAATGTTTGCGTTTGAAATTGGATTTTTACTCAGAAATTATATATTCGATTTAAATATATTTAGTAGGCTACATTTGAAATGCTTTGTAAGAACTTCTTAAGTATGATTAAAATGAATGGTCTCCCAAGAAGTTAGACCTTCTGTCAGCTGAACGGTAAACAAACCGGTGTTGTGGAATTTTTTGACAGCTCGGCTGTGCTTTACCGATGCAATCTTGAGACAGATGCGCCGTTAATGTATTTGCAGTTTTTGATTAATTCATTTGCGGCGCACACATCAAAATGTGATACCTTCCCTTAAATAAGGATCTTTTAATAGCAGTGGGTGGTGTGACATTGTGTCTGCGGCAAATAATTTATGTAGCCAATCAAGTGCTCATTTGTCAACTATCACTCTTAATTTGAAGTCCTGCAGGAAGCTCGCGCCACTCTCTCCGGGGGTTCGACATATGTTGTTTGTTATTTTGATTGCAATTAGCGGGATCTGTCTGACTAATAAGTAGTGGTGGAACGTAGCCACCACAATATGGCTATCTGTCACTCTCGGAATGAAAAAAAGACAGAACCTCTCGTTCTGCCCACCACAGCCAGATTTCCGCTGGTCTTCAGACCTCTCTGACTTTTAGCTGTCCTCCTAGCCTCGCCGAACACTGACTGCAGTTAGGATGTTTCTGAGACGTAGAGCGGGAAGAACACTGTTGAGCTAACGGCCGGTCCGTTACTCTAGGCTACACAGTAACGTGTCCAGTGTTAATTCACCTACGGAATGTGGGACCAAATGTTGAACGCTGGAGATTCTACGGTGTATCTAAAGTTAAAACTGACTTGCTGCAAGTATAATGTAATATAGATAGATAGATACATAGATAGATAGGCTAGGTAGATATATTTATGCAATGCAATGACAAAATACAGCCACATGAAACTTAAAATAAAAAGAAATCTCTCATGCAAATATTTTAAAGGAGGCATTCATCTTAATGAAAATGCAACAAACCACAGACACTTACGTAACAGTTAAATGCCACGGTTTACCCTAGAGGAAATTCTCTAGATTACCGTGGATATTGTGCGTGTGGGGAGGGGGGTATGGGAGGTTAATACCTCTTCATAAATGGTCTTACATTCCCATATCCATGCAACAGATGCCAATTACCTTACCCTGGCCCTTTAAATTCAACGTTATCATTATTACAGTATGATTGACATGCGTGGTTATTAATCATAATCTCGCGCGCATATGCAAGGTGATTGGTGTGACCCGTCGGCTCGGTGTGCCAAACTGGCAACCTGCGGAGGCTAATTTGCTCTGACATGCCATCAAAGCGAGCTTCCCGTTTGCTTCCCACGTGCCTACTGTCGTTTTAAACTCATTTAACAGCAAGCAAGTACTTGTGCTGTGGTGGGCTGCACTTATGCCCCACTGGTGTCCGTAAACAGGTTTTTTTTTTTTTTTTTGGCTGCAGATACAATGCCCGACAAAAGTTGCGATTCAGGCTATCAAACATTCCAAGCCCTGAACCCGTCCTGGAACAGACGCCGCAAAATATTTGCGCTCGAAGCTGAGGAATAACATGAACTGTAAACCATTAAGAAACTGCTATTCAGTAGCCTGTACTCTCACTCTCAACCTGCCTTCAACAACTTCTGATTTCTTGGTGGCTCCAAAACAGTCAGTTAACAGATTAACAAACAGTTTGCAAAGAGCCTTTTAGCTTCTCTAATTTACTTCTTGTAAAGCGCACATTGAATTGTTCTGGTCAATCACCTCATCTCCGTGGAAGGCTAGATTGTTTTGATTGCTATGTGTAAAAAGTTAAATATGTTAGCTGAAAGCCAGTTACCTCTGGCTATTGAACCATCTGGTCTTTCTGCGACTGTTGTAGTTCACCTGCTGCCTTCTGGAATAACCAATTCTATCTACTCATACCTGGGGACAGTTTATACTCTCAGTGAAGCTCCACATCGAAAGGCCCAAGCAGGGATTTGTACAAAGTACCTTCTTGCAGTGTGGCAACAGTGCCACCCACTGTGCCACGCACTGTACCACCGTGCCACACCGTAGCCCCAGTTCCTGCCCCCAGAAACACGAAACCCAAAGTGCTGAAACCGAATCTTCTTCTGCCCTCTGAAAAAGTTTGTATCGCAGGCAACTTTGTAAAGTATGACATAAGAGCATCGAAAGGTGAAGTGTAAATGTGTCGAGGTAACAGCTCTCTGGAAAGCTGCTTTGCTCTCACTTATCGAAGATAATGAGGGTAATGTAACACTTCTGATTAAAGTCTGGAAAATGACACCCCTATTTTAAATTTGTCCTGAATCCATGCGTTCTTTGCAACTGGGATTTGCTCGCGGTTACTTGTACATGAAACATTAATTGTCAAAAATAACAAATGAATAATTCATGTTCTGATATCCTTACATTTCACACAAGTGAGTGTTAACAGCTCTTTCTGCTTCACGTGTGGCCCTTACCACACCAAGTTTATATCAAGAAAAAAAAAGACAGTTTATATAATTAAATATGTCCACTCACTGGCATCCATCACTGGCTTTGCGATACATTTAAAAAGTTTATTCACACCTGGCTTTTGCTGCGTCACTCAGTGTAAGCAAAATACTTCTGTGAACCACCACCCCCCCCCCCCCCCCACTCACAATGCTTAATGGCTTTGATGTAAGCATGAGGGATGGGAACCATTTTACAAATTCGCAAGAGGGGTGGGGTGGCCTGACCTCCAAGACTTCTTGGGACTTCATGACTCACAATAACAGATAGCCAGATCACCATTTCAAATAAACTTATAAGAAATAATTGTTTATTGTATTATAATGAATTTAAATATAATAAACAATAATATACCACTAATATATTGTGCTGCTGTGGCTACTGTGAGCCGTTATTAAGCCCGTTCATAACCCTTACATGCACAATGGAATGGAGCTGTTGGGGGAAAAGAGTTATCATTATCAGCCAGCAGGCCTGTTAATATTTTAAAACTGCGTTTATGTGAACATCCAGCAGGTGGCAGTAAAACTCCACATATTGACCACGATGCGTTCAATATGAAGAGGTCAAATGCAACTTTACGGGTTAAAAAAGATCTGTTAATTCTAATTGAACATTTGATGAAAGATGGAATAATGTAAAAATTTCAATATTAGATTTTATCGGCTGTGGTATACTGTTGTTATTGTACTGAAACTATTGTTTTGTCACTGTCATAATAGGTGTTAATAATTTGCGGTGATTTACCTTTATTGTTTTGTTAGTTTTTCTGGTAACTCTTTACTTGAACTGTACAGTATAAAACCTATATAATGCTGTCATAACTGTGACATAATATATGTCATAACCAGTCACAGCAGTGTGTTACAGCTCATGACAAGCTTAATATCACTGTCCTAATGTACGCAGAGCATTTTAAAAAGAAAATTTCAAAATCATTTTATTCAAAATAGCAAAGTGATCATGGTATACGTTATGATAGTGTAATGACATCTATTGCAAACTGTAATATGCTGTCATGACAGTTATGCTGTGCTATATTGTACTTATGACTATATTATACTATGCTATACTTATGACAGTGTAATGTTAGCTTTATGGCATATAGTTCAAATAGTGCTACCAATTTAAATTTTTCCTGCAGAGATTTAGGCTGTGTTTCCAGACTGGTATTTGTGATTTTCTTTTCTCATCAGTGCATTCATAACCGAAATAGCTCCGTAAAGTGGCTGGATTTCCGAAATGCACAGAGACAGTAGCCAACAGCTGCAAAGAGAGAGGATAAAATTTTAGTAAAGCCATCCATGCAATATATAAATTCATACTTATCTGTAAAATATATCTATAAAACTATAGTCTATAATATTTGTCCACAGTAGGGAGGAACTGGTACTGATTGGACTCACTATAAAAAACATCTTGTAGGAGAGGCCTTGGTGAAGCTGGATCCAGCTGGGTGGATGGTACTTTAACTCTTTGAGGTGTGAGATGACAAATATGTGATCGGAAAGCTCTTAACTGAACATTCTAATGCTGATGTCACAATCGCTGCTGGTGACTGGAAGCAAAGTGGAGTTCTAGAACGCTGGTTTAGAACTTTGAAAAAACATTTTTTTAAGAACCCCCCGCTCTTCAAAAGGGGTGAGGCAGCAGAGATCATTGTCCTGGTGCCTCCTGTGCGTTTTGTTCCTCTTTGTCAAAGGAATCCGGGAACAAAGCCGGTGTCACTTCATGACCGGGATTTTTTTTTTTTCTTTTTTTTTGCGGAGCCGGTGGCTGCGAAATGGCAGTTAATGGAGATTTTTAAAAGACCGAAACGAGACGGAGGACTCAATGGTGCTCGCGCTCCGGCTCGGTAATTTCTGTCTCTCTCCCCCGGTTTCTTCGCGGAGCGTAAGTGGGAGAAAACCTTGGCCTGGTCTTTATCTCCTCATTCACCGGCCCCTAGCGCCGGAGAAGCCTCAATCACACATTATTGTTCGGCCCCATTATGCAAGTATGTATATTTCAGACAGAACGGAACGCGTCTTGCCGTTTTTAGCCCGACCGGCACGTTTTTCCGGTAAATGGAGTTCAAATTGCCTGAAATGAGGGACGGACGAAGGGAAACCGAAAATTTTGTCCCCGGAGAAAATGACTAATGGCCATTTCCACAGAAGCCCAGGCAATCTCGTCTTGACTATTGAAAGAGGAGCAGGCCTAATTTGGCAGCACATTTTCCCCCTATTGTACATTCTCCCTCTCGCTCTCTCTCTCTCTCTCTCTCCACCATCTTCACTCTCTCTCCATCTCTCTCACTCTCTCCGTCTTCATTTTTTTTCTTCAGTCTTCTACCTCTGTCTCTTTAACACACACACACACACACACACACTCACACACTCTCCCAGCTTCTATTTCCATTTCTTCATCTTCCACCCTTCTCTCTCTCTTTCTCTCTCTCTCTCTCTCTCGCTCTCCCTCCCACCCAAGGACAGCGTGTGGATCTTGGACAGTCACACTGAAGGCATCTGCATATTTGGGGAGCCATAAATCTTCGGCAGCCTGCTCCTCTCTCGTACTGCACGTCTGTGTGTGTGTGTGCGCGCGTGTGTGTATGTGTGTGTGTGTGTGTGTCTCCCCCTGCTCCTCTCTCGTACTGCACGTCTGTGTGTGTGTGTGTGTGTGTGTGTGTCTCCCCCGCTCTTGCTATCCCTCACACACATGGTTCTCCATTGCTCTCTCTCTCTGACTGCTCCTGAAATGTGGGTTATGGTGTCAGCGTGTGGCCTCCTCGTTAAAATCCTTTACTGCAGCGAATCAGAGTACCTGCAATTGCAAGGGAATGGAAATGATTGGCTAAGAGGAACAGCCTACCCTCAGTTCTTGTGGTAATTTCTGGTGTTGCTCATCCATCTCATTGTTAATTCCCAGAACATAATATTTTTTGAGATTGTGTAAATTTATATTATGAATTCCTCCACTGATCCAGTGGTGTGTGTATGAAACAATACAGCGTAGTGTGAGTGTTATATAGGGACTCCACACCACGCTGGGACACTTTCGGAAAGGAAATTATTCTCAGCTGTGAAATGTTGAAATGAAAGGGTTAGCTATACAGATTCCTCCACTTTGCGTGATCTTGTGTCATCTTGTAAGACATGGGTGAGCTGGTCCGTTTGCGAGCTGTGCTCAATTCCATTTCAATTCACGGTCAATTCAAATTAAACCGAAACTGAAATTGAATTAATTAGTTGAAAAATGCCCATTATGTTCTGTGAGGATTTTTTTCAATCAACTCAAATATCAGTTCGTTTCCAAAAGTGAATGAATCCAGACTAATTTGACCCCCATCTCTGGTTTGCATTTTTATTCATGAAGAATAATGCCCTGTGGGTCTCAAACATTTCAGCGGGAGGGCTCCCGGCCGATAAATCAGGTCTCTTGTGATTTATTAATACTGTAGTTCTGAATTATTTCAGTCTGTCTGTCTGTCCACCCATCTGTCCTTTTTGTCTCTCTGTGTCTCTCTCTTTCTCATCGTGACGAGACTCTCACCCAAAGCACACAGACCCTGCCTGTTCTTCTCTCTGTGGGGGGGGTTGAGGGGGTGGTTAAGGGGGGGGGTCTCCAGGAAGGGGGTGAGGGAGGAAAACGGGGGTTGAGAAAGGGGGAAAAACAGCAGTTAGGGGCCTGTTATACTGGCGGGGGCCAGAGCTGCGCTGAACAGTAAGCAGTATCCACAATCGCATCAGCACTTATTTGGTAATTGACTCTCTGCCGTGTCCGGGTAGGTGCACCCTTGCCAATACTGCCGGTGCTGGTGGCTGCTTTTACGACTGCATACGACACCAGAGGTTTTGGGAAGGGTTTGGGGGGGGTGGGGGGGGGTGGTGGGGGGGGGGTGGCAGGGCTGTAACTACCGTTGAGGACACCGAGGTCATGTCCTAATATATATTTTTCCATGTTCGTTTCCAAACCCTGTATTTGATTTTATCCTGTAGTGAGAACATGAGTTGCAATTAATTTAGAAGGGGAATGAACAGTCTTGTGTTTTCTCAAATTTAAGCCTAACCTAGAGGCATATGTGCAGCATTTACACCCTAAAATGCATCCTATATTAAATATATTAAAGGTAAAAAAGGTTAAAAAACAAAAAACAAAAAAAAAAGAGCATACCCCAGCCTGGGGAGAGTTTTATCCAAACTTGCAGAAGTACAAACGCAGCACCTTATTCTTTCTTCAGCACAATCCCGTACGGTAGGTGATCTGCTGGAGTCTTGGTTGGCGTGTGTCCAAGATCAAAGGTGGCTTATTCCATGTGCCATTCTGCTAAAATAGACGCTGGATACTGTATGTAGGAGGTGTGCAAAGAGACCTCTGCTCACCCCCAAAGGGTCTGACAATGGAATACAGGTTGTTTGAGAGAGAGAGAGAGAGAGAGAGAGAAAGAGAGGTGAAAAAGAAACGCTCAGTTAAGATGGCAGAGGTGTGGGGATGTAAAGTTGTGTGCTTGAGAGAGAGAGAGAGAGAGTGAGAGAGAGTGAGAGATGGCCTTATATTTGGCCTTAAAAGAATAAGTATTTCTCATGAATTTCCCTGGCATGTAGGACACTGTCGTTGTACTTAAGGCAAGGTACTTAACCTGCGGTGCTTCAGTATATACCCAGCTGTATAAATGGATGCTGTGTAAGTTGCTCTGGATAAGAGAGTCTGCTAAATGCCTGTAGTGTAATGTGATGAAATAAATCTGTGCTCCTCTGCACATGCGGAAACGTGACCTGTCTGCCACTGTAGCCTGCTGATCTTCTATGGGGGAAAACTCTATTATGGCATAGTAGATCAGCAGGCTACGGCAGCCAATGGGAGCAAGTCAAATTCATGCACGCGTCAAAGGGCACGGATCTATTTCCGGGTCACCCTAGACGTATCCACAGCCGTCCGTGCTTAAAAGTCCCCGCCATTTCCCTGCGGCTGCTGATGTGGAGTGCATTTAAACAAAGTTTTCTCCAAAATTTATCACGAAAAACTGTTGTTTTGTTTTGCACACTGCTGCATGGGATGCCGAAGTGACTGATGTCAAACAAACATCCTCAGTAATATTCATGATTTTTTTCCAATTAAAACAAACGCCTATAGTGCAGCTGCGGAAACTTGTTTAAATAAATAAATAAATAAAAAAAGGAACTTAATACTGTTATTTTACTTTTTCTTTTAGTTTTTGCCAAGTGTACTTCAACAGTACTTGTCACAGCTGCGTAATTCCTACTGTTTTCTAAGCAATTACACTAATTGTTTTGTGTGGAGTGTTCAGTTTTTTTTTCTTCTTCTTCTTCTTCTTCTTTTTTTAAAATTCAAGGTTGTATTCCTGGCACCCCACTGAAATTTAATTCCTGGAAAGAAGTTTCGCTGAAGTGGGGGAAAAAAAAAAGAAAAAACTCCTTCCACTTCTTCGAGAAAATTAGGACTGAGTTTCCTACAGTACGTAGTCCCAGTAAGAGCAGACCGCAGTGGTCTGAAGATACAAAATTGTGCACACCGTCGCAAACTCAAATACATATTTAAAGATGCCATACCTTTCAAAGTCAAGTGTTAGTTATCCGGAGAGTGACACGAGGAATTGTGATGATTTTACAATCAGCATAGAGATAATTATTGATTATGCCGTGCTCAAATAATTCAAGCTAACTCAGAACACTAGAACTCAGCTTCTAAGGATAGTTGTGTACGTGTGTCTGATTTATGGACTGCGCTGTGTTTTGAAAAAAATAATCTACCTGTATTATTAAATACAACATCTTTCTTCAAATCGTGCTTCTGTCAGATGACAACTGTACAGTACCTGTGTTAAGCTACAGTGTCATTCTCGATTGCCTCCCTTCACTGAACAGCATATCGCTGCTTTTGTTTTTTTGAACGGAGGCCATCCCCATGGATAAATATGGCAACTCAGCCTTTTACGCTGCGAGTGCAGTGTTGGAAAAACCTCCGGTTGAGAGACTCGCACGTGGGACGTGCAAACGGAAAAAAAATGCGCGATCCAACCTGGCCCATGTGCGTCAGCGGTTCTGATGAAGGTCAAAGGTCATCCAAAAAAGAAGTTTTTTTTTTTTTTGATGACCTTTGACCTTTTGCCTCTCGTCTGTCTGTGAGCCCACCGGTCAGACAGCTAATGAAAGCTGCCAGGGAGCTGGAATCTGGTTGAGAAGGGAGAGTGTCAGAACTGGACCAGGGTTTGCCAAATTCACATCTCCTAACTTTCTCTCTGGACCTGGAGAGGAGACGGGGGGGGGGGGGGGGGGGGGAGTGCACCATTTAAAAAAAAAAAAAAAAAAACACGTTCAGGCTGACAAGAAAAAAAGAGAGTGCCATAAAGCAAATGATGAAAATCCCAGTTGTAATCCTGTCACTTTGCATAATTCAGGTATGCCATTTTTTTTTTTTTTTTTGGCGCTGGAACTCGTAAGTCTTCTCCTCACAGATATTAAATCCGCATGCTCTGGGACGTGCCCTATAATATAATGCATTACCTGGCCCTCGTCCCTCCCCCCCCCGCCCCCCCCACCCCCCCTCCCTCCCCAGGCACCCAGCTCACACCGGCTCGGCTTGGCTGGGGCCAGAGACTCGACACGTCTGGAACCAGACGGGATGGTGGGAGGCTGCCAGCTCCACACTGATCCAGCAGATTTACGCCCCCCCCCACCACCACCCAGCGCCAGGCCGCCCACTCTGACGGATGGTAAAAATGTCAGGGCGCGATGCGTGGCAGGATCTGCCAGGGGGCACGGCTGCACCTGCTGGGGCACAGGCCCGGATCCGGCGCCAGGAGGAAGAGGAGGAGGAGGATGAGGATGTTCACCTCTGGCTCCGCCCCCAAGCCCCAATATCCACTCCCCCCCTGGCCACTCGGTAAGCCGCTCTCATCTAGAAACGCAGGCCTGATCTTGTTGTTTTCATTCGTTTTTTTTTTTCATTTTTCATTTTTTCCACTTTGTACTTGACATTCTTTCCGGAGGTCGCCGCGACCTTCCGTTCGCTCGTTTTGCGAAAAAAAAAAAAAGTCGTTTGCAAATCGCCGAACGAGGCTGTGCCGCCAACGATGCTTTCGTCTCGCTGACGGGTCCCTGCGCGTCCTCAGATTTATGAGAGGTTCGAGCAGGACGGTAGTCTCGGCCCATTTTGAGTCAGGATGTAACGAGGGTTACTCTGACACGGCTGCTGCGCGTTAGCCTCCTGCCCGTTTGCTGTCTGTGTCAACAGAGCAGCAAAGCCCGTGGGCGGAGCATCGTTTGTTTGGATGTAGAGAAAGGTGCTTGTGTGAAGTTGGGTCCTTGTGGCCCTCTGAGACCACCTCCAGGAGAATGTCAGGAGTGCACGCGCGTCCTTCAGATTACCCGCGAACTAAAAGAACCGACGCGTTTACGCCGAAGTGCGTAATAACTGCGTCCGCAGCGTCCGAAACGCTCGCCCGCTCAAGAGCCTGAGCAGCGTGGGCAACGAGGGCCGTGACCTCCGACCTCTGTGGGCCGACCCACGGGGGGGGGCCTCCGAGCTTTGGGACTCAGACGGGCGTACGCGCGATCCGTCCCCCCGTCCCGTTTGCGTTTAATGTTGTTTTGCAGAGAGGGTGGGGGGGGGGGGGGTAAAAAACGAAAAAAAATAAAACCCCGGCATGACAGATTAGCGCTGATTGATCAGCCCGCCAGGAGAGCGGAGACAAACGAGCGTGTGATGGATTCGGCGCGCTCGCGGTGAGGACGCTACGCCGCGCGCCGAGCCCCCCCCCCCCCCCCCCGCGCCACACACCCGGGAGCGGCGGGCGGCCGGAGGCTAGCCGCTTCATGTCCGCCCGGAAACCGCCCGCCTAATCGCCTCCGATATCTTGTGTTCAAACGGACGCGTAATGAAGCGGATTCACCCGCCCAGGGAAACAGAGCATTATCCGCCAGGTCCTACAGAGCTGGGGCTGCTCCAAGGCTCTCTATCCCTCTATCCCCCCCCTTCTCTCTCTCTATCCCCCCTCTCTCTGTCTCTCTCTCTCCCCCTCTCTCTCTCTCTGTCTCTCTCTCTCCCCCTTGCTCTCTCTCTGTCTCTCTCTCTCCCCCTTGCTCTCTCTCTCTGTATCTCTCTATCCCCCCCTCTCTCTCTGTCTCTCTCTCCCCTCTCTCTCTCTGTCTCTCTCTATCCCCCCTCTCTCTGTCTCTCTCTCTCCCCCTTGCTCTCTCTCTCTGTATCTCTATATCCCCTCTCTCTCTCTCTACCCCCTTGCTCTCTCTCTCTGTATCTCTATATCCCCTCTCTCTCTCTCTCTCTCTCTCTCCATCCATTCTGTGCGCCGCCACATTTGTCCCACAGTAGATGTCAGCTCTGTGTTCAGTGTGCCAAGTTTAGGCCCCAGTGACTTTGCGCAGAGAACCGCTCTCTACCCCTACTGTCTACATCAGCTGGGTGCCGGGCTGGTGTGTGTGCGTGTGTGTGTGCCTGTGCATGCACACTTGACAGACAGAATGACACACTTTCCACAGCAATGACGACTGCAAGGCACTTTATCTGAGCCAGAACTCATAGCTGTAGAGTTTTATTTAAAAAAAACAAGTTGTCCACTGAAGGAACTGGCTGACCCATCTGATGACACTCAAATTGGTCAAACGACTTGGAACAGCCAAAGAAAATAAATCACAGCAAATATTCTGCAACTGACGATTAAATAAGCAGAAAGAATGATCGTATACACATTTGCAGCAACACAATGTATTAAAACCTGTTTATAACATAAAACAAATAGCTGTAGCAGTTAGGATGCACCTGTAATTGGGCTATGTTGAAGTATGTAAACATAGCTGTTGTGTGAATTGGATGCAGGTGGAAATGCTTCCATAAGGATTCATGCAGTTTCCATGCGAGAAACTGCACTGTGTTTCAATGGATCAAAGTGGGGACTTTCACATGTAAACTGCAAACGAGGTGTTCCAGTGTGCCCTGCCAAGAGATGCAAAGCTTAAGTCTGTATTTCACCCCCCCCCCCCCCAAAAAAAATATCACAGTGCGGATTTTTCTTCTATCCTTATTTGATACGCATTGCCACAAGTGCCACAGTTACTGAGACTTCATAACAAGTTTATCATTTAAATGTATTTCACTAAAACTAAAAACGAGAAACTAACTTTCCTTTTAAAATCTTGAAATTATTGGAGGTGCCCTTGTGTTTGACACTGTAAGGCACAAGATTACAAATATGCGATTATAATGTTACTGTCACTGAACATTCTAATGCTGATGTCACAGTCACCACTGGTAACTGAATGCAAAATATTCTAGAACACTGCCTTAGAATTTTGATGAAAAAAAAAACATTCCAAAAAACCTACTCTTCAAAAGGTTAAAAACCTGTTTTTCTTTTTCTTTTTTTTTAAGCAAGTGTGGAATTTTGATGCACCAGACCTGATGGGAAGAACGCGGTGATGGATCTGGGGGCTCAGACAGCAAACTGTGATGCCAGGCAAGTGGAAAGAGCGAGTTAATTAAAAAACTGTATGAATATTCATGAGACGCTTGTGCCTTTCCATAATTACATTTTCAAAAAAAAAAAAAAAAAAGATTTTTTTTTTTTTTTTTTTGGTGTGAGACACTGCGGTAGGCGTACTTTTATAGGTGTTGTCAAAATCTAACACAGTCGCAAAGGAAAAAGGGAACGAAAATTAAAGATTCGCTCGTTAAAAATGATAAGAAAAACCTGAGACTCGTCTCTTAACTATTTATTCCTGCAGTTCCAGAGATAAGTGCCCAGTTAATATATATATGTCTCAGTTCAGAAGCACATACTTTCGGAACTAGGTGTAGCATTCTGCGGCAAATGACTGTGATGAAAACTAGCGGCCCCTTAATGGGGGGGAGGAGGGGGGGGGGTGATTATAAAATGTGCTTGTGTGTGCACTTATGCACATTATTGTATGAGTGTTTATGAAGCTGTTGACAGGGGCACATTGAGTGGTTTTAAGGGTGCCTCAGCAAGTACCAGCCTGCCAGTGATTTTAGTCAGGGAGAATTTCCATGTCTCTGTCCCCCCCCGTCACCCCCCTGCTTTTGTCTATGCATCACACGGAGCTGCAAATTGGTACACAATTCTCTGACACTTGCACACGGGCTGCAGACAGATCTCCTGAAGCCAACGCTGTCTGTGTGTGTGTACGCACACAGAGTCACTGCCCATTGTTTCATACTCCACTGGAAAACAATTACAGAAAGCTTCCGGAACACAGAAAGACTGACTGACATCCCGAAAGGACACAAGTGACACTGCGCTCGTGTCTCAACTTTGCGAAGTGCAGCAATGCAAAAAAACAAAACAGAAAATCAATCATGACAGGGTGGTCGAACAGAAAAATGTTTTTAAACGGAGAATTTCACCGTTTTGTGTACATCTACCATGCTTTATTTGGCTTGTGTAATCTCCTTGTATGCATTGTTTGTGCATTGTCTGTGTGCCAGTTTGTGGCCGTTGGGGGCGAGGTGGGGGTGGGGGGGGGTGGAGTTAGGATGATTCCGAGGGCCCTCAAAAAATATTTCAATTTAGGATTTTCCGTGGTGATGGGGTCCAGCGTGTGCTGTTCTCATGGGGCCCAAAATCCCCGGGGGTGTCCCGTGTCCCGTGCAAAAACACGGGTCTTTGTCCGCAAACAGTCGTCGGCCCTTCTGCCGTCGGGAGATGGGGGGCGGGGCTTGGGCGCCCGTCGAACCCGTGTCCCCCCCGTGCCGAGAGAGAGAGAGAGAGAGAGAGAGGGGACAGCGAGACAGGGGGAGCAGCACCACCGGCAGGCTGTGTGTTAATGACTAGCCCATGCTGTGTGATCCATGTATTACAGGAGACTGCGGTGGGCCATATGGAAAGGAACGAAACTACAGTAATTAAAACAGAACAAAGAAAGTACCGAGGCACCGTAATTAGAAAGCAGATTAATCAGCTGATAATTTTATCTTGATTAATGCCACTGATTTTCTCTTTTTCACTGACCTCGAGGAGTCAGGTTCAGTCCAATTAAATTTGAATTATGCTCCTGAATATTCCCTTGTCAGAGCACCAGCCTGCGAGCCATGCTAAAAATATGTATTTTTTTTTGTAAGAGAGAAAAATCATAATTTGGAGGAAGATGTGCCTCGCACAACTTTGATGCTCACAACCGAGGCGTGTGCTCCAAAAAGGGTAGCCAAATGCACGGTTACACACACACACACACACACACAAACACGCGCGCGCACACTCATACTCACACAAACAAACACGCACGTACATGCACGCACACATACACACATATTACATATCCGCGTACAAAAATAGTCATAAAATTTAAAGAAAGCATCTCCGTTACACCTTAACTCTATCCAGCTTTTTGTGTGTGGCGTGCACAATTTAGACATTTGACGTTTGCTTTTCTGTCATCAAACCCACAGCCCCACATTTCACATGGAAAAACTCGAAGTCCATCACAAAGCTTACGTGACAAACTCTCAGTCTGCTCACCAAACATTGAATTAATTTCAGTATAATTCTGTTTTAAGTGGCCAGATGGCACTTTTTGCCCCATTCTGCTGGGGTGGTGCTTGGAGAAAAACTCACTTTACCAAATGTGCCAGAGATCCAACACAGGCCATATTAAAGGTTATAAACCCTCTCCATCGTCTGTCTATACGTAGCATCCCCTGTCAACTGAAACCAAAGCCAAACTCCATCTTTATCCTTTTCGTGGCTAAAGCTACTGCTTAAAGTGTCAAAAACACACCGATGAAAACTATTCACCGGCTCTGAGGAAGGCTGATAATCCATGCCGAAATGTCAGCCAACCTCAGAAATAGTCTAAATGAAATAAAATGATTTCTGCCTAGAAGTCCTCTTTATCATCAGAGTGCTCCAACTTTGTTTTCTGGTGATCTCTCCCTCTCTCTTTCCCTCTCTCTTTCTCACTCACTCTCTCTCTCTCATACTCTCTCTCTCCCCCCCCCCCCTTGCTTGGCGGTGCCTTGGCTGCTCTTCAGCTGACTGGACGGCGTCCAGCCCCCAACCCCCCCCCCCCCCCCCTCCCAGCACAAGGTCCCTTTTCGTGGGACCCTGCCAGCCCTGTTTCCAGGGCTTGGGGTACAGGGGGGGCCTGTCGCTGCTGTCACTGCCCGTCCCACCAGGAAGTGACCCGGGCCAGGGAGTTAATTCCTCTAGATCTGTTTAAAAAGGGGGGGGGGGGGGGTGACAGCTCCGTCCCGCTCGGGGAGGCGCTGGGGGGGGGGGGCCTGGCCGGTCTCCTAACTCTGCTGGCTGGAGCTAAGCGGTTGGGGGGGGGAGGGTTGGGTGTGCAGGGGGGTTGGGTTAGGAGAAACTGAGGTCTGAATCCAAGCATTGGAACTGCTGAATGACACGTTAACAGCTTTGGCCCTCAGATCACAGATTCCGAGGTGACCGCAAAAAAAAAACTGGAAAGTTCCGGAATATTCCGGAGTTTACAGCCTGGTTCAGGAAAACCCCACAAAAGGTCACACTTTTGTGTCATGCGAGCAGGAGTTAAATAATTTTTAACATTTTTTTATTTTTTATAAAGATATATTTATTTCTTTGGCTAAAGATGATGCCATAGTTTTGTGGCTCCCTCTTGACAGCTGCTGGACTTGCTTGTAGCTAATATGATTTCTTGCAGTTGTTATAGCCGTCAGACATAAATGGTATGCGTTGAGTTGCCAGAGGGAGACGGTCTTTATGGAAAAAGTAGCCACGGCAAAGGGATGTAAATTTTAAGCAAATACCCAAAAGAGTAATTTTAGGAAAGTGGTGGCATGGAGTTTTCAACAGCGTGCAATATCTCTGCACAAACCACAAATAACCTGTGACATTTTGAAAGTGCTTTGGATTAACAGTCTTGCCGTTCAGAGAGCAAAGAGCTTTCAGCGACACAGCCGAGGATGAAAGACAATTCACTGATGAAATATATTCTGATGAAATTTACATATTCCAAAATATCTCCCTCTTCAGCCTCCACTTTAGAAAATCAGGTTAACATATTTATGAAGGATCCTATATAACACCTACATAAAGACATCATAAGCACTGCATAACAAGCAATGAATGCTTATAACAAGTGAGAAACGGGTGAGCCGTGTCAACATCCATTAATGTCCCAAATTCATGAAATCACAAATTTTATGATAATACCATTTATAGCATATAAATGAGGTGGCATGATATGCCCCATGACAGCTTATGTCATTTGCTATAACTCCTATGAAGGTGATATGCCAGGGGTGGCTAACCCTGGTCCTGGGGAGCTGCAGGGTCTGCTGGTTTTAGTCTTCACTTTAAATACAACAACCACTCTAGACCCAAGAAACCAGGTGAGGTGAGTTTAACTGTACAATCGACTGCTCTAATTGAGCCATTAAGTGCTGAGTAAAAAACAAAAACCAGCAGACCCTGCGGCTCTCCGGGACCCTGGGTTGGTCACCCACTGCGATATGAAGTGCTTATGAGAGCTTAATGTAGTTATGTAAGACACTTAATAAAAATAGTGTCAATGTTTAACCATGACTGAGTGAATAAAGGCTGATGAAATGACACAAAAAAAAGGAAAGACCATTTAAACATTAAAAAATGGAATAGGGAATAGCTCAGGAGGTAAGAGCGGTTGTCTGGCAGTCGGAGGGTTGCCAGTTTGATCCCCTGCCCTGGGCATGACGAAGCCTCCCTGAGCAAGACACCTAACCCCTAATTGCTCCCAACGAGCTGATTGGTACCTTGCATGGCAGCCTTTCGCCATTGGTGTGTGTGTGTGTGTGAATGGGCGAATGAGAGGCATCAATTGTAAAGCGCTTTGGATAAAGGCGCTATATAAATGCCGTCCATTTACCATCTTTCCGGAAAGACGGACGCGAAAACCGGGGCCTGTTTTTGCCAGAACGTACGACGAGCGTTTTTTTTTTTTGGTCACCGGCGAGGTTCCGCGCGCGAGCCTGGGGAAGGGTAATTACCACCCCGCCAGCTTCCGCCCCTGCCGCTGTAATTGCCCGAACAAAAGCTGGGAAACGGTCCAAACGTCTGGCTCCCCGGCTTATTACAAACTACCAAACACCGTGCGGATTTTCTGCCCCCTGGTCCTCCTCGGGAGGGAAGGACCGCGCCGGGCTTGTAATTTACTATAAACACGTTAGTTCAAAAAAGACTGCCGTGCCAGAGACAGACAAAAGCACTTCACAGGGAAGTCTGAATGCTACTGCCGCATAAATAATAAAGGACATCTACCAGCGAACAGGAGGGGAAGAGTTGATATTTTCAAGCGCGTATGTGAAATTGAAATATGGATTTGTGACATGCGTTGCATGAACTGTAAAGCTTTTCGGATTTTGCTCTGTGGTTTGGAGAATGATGGGGAAATCTCAGTTTTTATAAAGATTTGAAAGAGCGCAGCGCCTAAGTTTTGAAATCTGCATGCGTTAGGCGGTTTACTGGCTTTAACTGACAATGTATTTTCATAACCGCAGGAGAAATGTACTTCGAGAATTTTCACCGTTCAAAAGAGTCCCCATGAAAATGACAGCATGAAAAATACAAGATAATGTGTGCATGTTGATTTCATCATAAATTAATGCTGTGTTTTGATGCATTCATTTTTAGCCTTTTAGACGGTTGTGAATAGATTAGGTAGCGACAATAAACACGTTAGGGTGCGATATAACCTGACAGCGATGAAATCAGAATTACCCACCAAAGCGCTGTAAAAAAAAAAAAAAAAGAAAAAAAATCCGTCATTGGGTCTTCCGCAAGCCGACCGTTTGATGGATCGGCGAACAGGTGCGTCTTTTACTTCATAACCGACGTGGCCCAAGGTGACTGGCGGCCTCGTTGCCTAGCGTACCGTTCAGGAGACGGCGAGCCAGTGTCACTCAGAATGCGCGTTCTGCGCCGGTGTTTACGCTCCTGTTTACGCTCCTGTTATTAGGGAATGTGGATAGTTAAAAAATCATGATCATTGAGGGGGACATTCCCCCACCCCCCGCCCCCGTCGGTTGCTTTATTTATATACGTGGAGGTTGTGGGGGGGAGGGGACTGTGGGGGGATGGGGGTGGGGGGGTGGCAGGTAGAGGGTGTGGGGTGCAGGGTGGTGGTGGAGGGTTGGGTTGTACCGTCGTTGTTTTATGGTCTTTTGATATTGTAATAAACGGAAGGGTGGTGGGCGCAGGTGTGGGTTTCGGGGGGGGGGGGGGGGGGGCGATAAGGGGGGCGAGGGACTGTGACGGTGAGACTGTACCCCTAATAGAGCCCTAAAGCCCCAAAGTGCACTGTGTGCACGCGGCCCTCCAGCTTCGCTGCGGCGGGGGCTCCTCCAAACGCTAAATTGGCGGACTGGGATCACTTCCAGCCTTCGGAAGGCCTGGGGACGGAGGGAAACAGAGCTGGTGGTGTCCCCCCCGCCCCCCTCCCCTCCGGAGGATGCTGCGATGTCGCTGTTAATTGTGAATTATGAGTAAACCCCCCCCCCCCCCCAGACTCGCTGGGGTCAGGCCTGTCAGAAATGATACTTTTCAGGTGGAATTTATGTGACCGTCCCACCCCCTGTTTATTTAGCTTTTTAAAAGCAGACCAACCGACCGGAAACAGTCTGCTGTTTTTATTGTTGTTCACCTGTCCTCGCTCTCTCTGTCTCTCTCTCTCGCCTTCCTCTTTTTCATCCGGTGTTCTGTCTCCTCCCATCATCCCCTGTTTCTTTTCCCCCTCCTCCTGTTTTGCATTTTTCACCTCCATCTGTCACTTCTTTTTCTCTCACTTCTTCATGTCGCTCACTTTTTTCTTCCCACTCCCACAATCTACATCATACCCTCCTTCCTCATCTTCCCCCCCCCTCTCTCTCTCTCTCTCTCTCTCTCTTCCTCTGTCTTTCTATCCCCTCATGGCTCCCTCATCTCCTCCTCATTTAAGTGGGGGATCTTTTTTGCCGAGCCAGCCCCCCAATTCACCAGGCCGGGGTGAAACTGCCTTTTAGCATCACAGAGGGAGACCAATTGACCGGAGTGTGTGTGTGTGCGTGCGCGTGTGTGTGCGTGTGCGTGCTTGTCTACACAAAATGTGCGTGTACACGTGACGAAGGGGAAATTCATCTTGAACTCCGTGGTCAGTAGTCCATAGTTAACTTTGCAGAGTGCACATTAGCTGCCCCCAAATCCTTACAGGGACAATTAGGGTTAAGTGCTTTCCTTTAGCAATGTACTGCCACTGTTCCAACCCCATGATTCAGACTTACAACTTTGTGGTCAGGAGTCTGGTTGCCAAAGCAGGTTTTCTGGGAGGGAGGGAGGGAGGGGGGGGGGTGGGGGGGTGAGCCAGTCACTCTGCTCTTGGCCAAGGCTACTGCCACTGAACAAATAACTCCACAATTTTTTTTTGGGTCATTCAGATTTGGATTTTTGTTACATTAATGTGCTGCGTATGCGTGTTGTTGTTTGTTTGCTGTTTTTTTGTTGTTGTCGCAGAGAGGGATGCTTGTGAGTATACCAATCCACGCTTTGACTTCGAATGAAATCCATATTTGTCCATAATTATGCCTGACAACTGCAAGGAAGGTTGTTTTTTTTGTGGTTTTATTATTAGTCAAGAGTTGAGTAATTCCGAAAAACAAACGTGCCAAATTTTAGCAGATCATTCGCCGAATGCTCTTCGCTGACTGGGTCAGAGCGGTTTGTACTGAAATCGCCATGGGAACGGGCGTCTGGGTGACAACAGATGGCCCCTTGGCTCTGACGTCCGTGCCGATTTCGCCGGTGTTAAATATTCCCAGCGAATCCCTTCCCACACTTTAAACACCTAATCTAACCCCGGGCCTCTGCACAGGATGCCCTAGAAGGGCCATGTACAGAAGCCAAACTCCGGAATAAGACTCACATTTCCAAATGGCAGGTGTTTATTGCTAAGTAGCCAATTCAATTGAAATCAAGTCAAGATTTATTTGTATAGTGCATTTTTACAAACATTTGTCATGACGTGCGTTTTTAGAATGGACCACAATAAGAGCAAGCCTAGGGTGATGGTGGTAAGGAAAAACTCCTTAGGTGGGACAGATTTTTTTTTGGGAAGAAATTTTAGGAGGAACCAGGCTCTAGACTGGGAGCCCATCCTCGAGTGGCCAGTCTACTGTATGCCCCCCATTCAGAGCTAATGCTATCAGAATCTCGCTTTATTACCTGGAGGAGTACAGGCACAGGAAGTTGTTGATGAAATATTGACTCTTGTAGATACAAGACAACCAGTCTGTTTCAGTTATAGTATATGTTTCTAGGAATTGAAAAGAAGTAACTCTTTTGAAAGTAACACCTTGGAAAAGGGCCTTCATAAGGGTGAAACAACTTCATTCTTTTGGTGTGTCACTTGCTGCATCAGCGGTGACATAACACACAAACATTCCTATTTGAGGCTATTAGCATAAGTATATTTATGAATGCCTGTGCAGTGCTTATGAAGGCACTATGTAGAGCTCATGAAGGAGTTATGTAGCTCTTATGAAGTGACATTCAAAAACAGTGCTACCAAAACGCTGGGATGTATCCAAGGACACGCAAAGAATTATAGGTCATTTAAAAAAAAAAAAAGAACACACCTAAGGCTGAGATTTGAAAACTGTACGTCATTTATGGCGACAACAGCAACAGAAAAGGTGGGGGGGGGGGGGGGGGGGCGAGGGGGGGCGCATGGTGGAGGAATGGCGTTTGAAATGGCGGAACCACAGGGACCGTGGATTCCATCAGTGGGGAGGGGGCCTGGGACAGCCAATCCCGGAAGGGCTGGAGCCAGACTGGTCACAGGTGACTGTCATGTGTGATAATTATTATTACTGTACACCTGCTCCTCCACACTCATTAACTTTGGATATGCAAATAAGCCCCCCGTTGCATTGTGGGTAGGTTCTCCTCTCCTGCAGATAAGAGAGAGAATGTTCAGCTGCAGGATTTAATTAGGATAATTTGAACGCTCGAACTAACACGTGCCGAGAGAGAGAGAGAGAGAGAGAGAGGAAGAGGAGGATGAGGAAGGAGGGTATGATGAAGTTTTGGGGGAAAAGTGAGTGACAAGAAGGAGCGAGAGAAAAAGTGAGCGTTCGATGGAGGCGTAAAATGCAAAACAGGAGGAGGGGGAAAAGAAACAGGAGGATGGGAGGAGACAGAAGACGGGATGAAAAAGAGGAAGGGGGAATGAAGGAGAAGTGAGGGGAAGGGGGGGGGTGAGTAACCTTCCTTCTTCCCCCGCCCGCAGCTGACACCCCTCCATCCTTCCTGCACGCACCCCCAGTCCCGGCCACGCCCTCCGCGATGTCGCGGGATTGATTATGGGTCCGCGGGAGAGAAAGGGGGGGAGGGGGGGTGACAGAGGAGTCTGCCAGGGGGGAGGAGACAGCAGGCGCTCTTGACAAGGACGACACCTCGCCCACCGCCCCCCCCCCCCCCCGTCCCGTCACGCCACACACCGAGCTTCCAAACCCAGCCCCTTTCGGAGGTGAGGCCTGGAGACTGTGCCCTGATGAAGAGGGGCCTGCTCCAGACAGCACTCCCCCCTGTCCCAGCTGAGTCTCCACCCCTCGGACAGAGTCAGCTCTTTAAAAACAACATGCTCCTAACATCTGACCTCTGTGCACCAGTGATACCACCAGACCTGGGTCAAATACCTATTTGTTTTGGATTCAAATACTTTTCTGTGCTCTGTTGATCTTGCCTGGTGTCATTGAGCATGCCAATATGACCAGAAGGCAAGGTTTGCACTTTTTGAGAGTATTTCATTGGTTCCAATACACCAGACAAGACCAGTAAAGCGTAGAAAAGTATTTGAATCCAAAACAAATACATATTTGACCCAGGTCTGGTTACCACTAACCTTTAACCTGCTATAGCCAGTGCACTAGTGCTATCGCTCACCTCTGCCCTGCTGTGGCCAATGCACCCGCGCATGCATGGCTACCTGTACCCACCTGGGTGAATATCAGGTTGCCCGCAAGCACGTCAACTGGCATGTCACCATATTACTGGCCCTTTGAACAGCAGGCCGCGTCGATGCCTGATCTCCCGCGCTGGCCGCTTACCGTAGGACGGTGAGAGGTATGCGGCGAGAGGGCCGCGCGAGTCACCGACAGACACGCGTCATCTCCCGCGCAGCTGCGCGGACGATTCCAAACACGCGTCAGCGCCAAACCGAGCAAAAGCCGAACGCCTCCAGCGCTTAAAAAAAAACGGCAGTCGCTCGAGAGGCCTTTAACCCCTGAGGTAAATGAATCGACCCCCCCCCCCCCCCCCCGCCTCCCCCCACCAAAAAAAGGGGAGCCATACTTAGTTTTAATCTCCGTGCTGCTGGTGATTGACTGAGATAGCGAAAGGCCTCTTTATTCGATTGGGGGGGGGGGAGATAACTGTCTGTTTTCAGTGCGTATTGCCTTGCTGCCAAACATGATAGGGGACAGAGCGTGCGACGACACTCTTTTTGGCACGCGCGGCGTTCCGTAGCGTCCGTTTGGACGTCGGCCAACCGAAAACCCTCGTGAGAAGAGAAAGCGCGCTGGCATGGGGCACGCAAATTATTATTTTTTTGTTCCATAATGTTGCTTTGTCTCACAGCTTAAGGTTGGGGGGGCTTGGCCTAGTGTGAACTCCGGTCCTTGTTCCACCTACTCACACATTCAGGAAGGAAACAACTCGTACCTGGACATCGCTGAAAATAGGACGTCAAGATTCCAGGTAAAAATCCAAGCAAACAAGGCCTCGCATATAAATGCCATCCTCAGTAAAAAATGCCCGGTGTTAATTCAACCCTAACAGAGCACACGTGAGTCCACTTGGGACCATAAATACTCTGTAAGTGTTAATTTAACGCTGAATCGTTTAGTGTTTGCAAGCCACAGTCCTCTGAGATTAGTGATAGGCACTAGGCTTCTCGAGGCTCTCTCCTCTCTCCTCTGTGTCATCTGTGAGAATAAATGACACAAAATGGAAAGCAGGACGCTGACGTTGGTGAGCCAGACAGAGATGACATCATCACGGGGGCCAGCGAGTGAAAGGGACACATCCGTCATGTCACATCTGTTGTTTGTAGGGCGAATAAGCGCTTAAATATGCCTATTTATCCCCCCCAGGTGCGTGGAGACGGGGGCAAAAGATTAGACTGTGCACTTCTGTCCTTCTGACTGTGTGTCTGAAGACAGAGTCTTTGCAAGCCGTTTCATTGTTCTTCCTGTGCAGGGCGTTCAGAAGTTAGAAAAGGAACATCACCGCAGTTTGACCTCGCCTGGTAGTGCACTTCCAGGCTGGGGGGCTGGGGGGCTGGGGTGGGGGGGGGGGGGCACAGAGAGACAACTTTGGGGGCATAGTGAGGGTTAAAGGAAAAAGGTGCAGGGTGTGTGTGTGTGTGTGCATGACTGTACGGTGGGGTGGGTGGGTGGGGGCGGGGGGAGTGACACTGCTGACAAGAGCTGAGAAGAGTTACGAAAACATGCTCAATCATTCAAATGTTCTGATCTGTTTGTTATTATTTTAGTAACCATTGATCCATGTCAGACAGTAATCACAGGGAATGTGCTTTGCTCAGGCAATTGCTCGGAAGGGAAAATGCAATGTATAAAATGAACTCTGACTGAGTGCATTTTACACCGACGGTGTTGCTTTCGTCCAGCGTGGACTCCTATTAAAAATCAGTTAGAGCTGAATTAACGCAATCCGATTCTGTGCCTTCTCTGCTGATTTACCTGCTGACTTACCTGTTATTTCTGTCTGAGCTTTCGTTCTCACTGTTTTATAGCCTGTTCTCACTTTCAAGGGATTTTGTTCACACCTTAATGTCGGCCGCGTCTCTGTCGCGTTTCTCCACTCGGCTCGTCGCCGTTGTTCCGGTGCTCCGCACTTCCTTCTCGCGCACGCGTTGTCAGGAGCGTAAGGTCTCTGCTCCGGCTTCAAATACCCTTCATGAATTATTTCCCCGCCGTCTTTTTTTTTTTAATTTAACGGTCTTTCCTTCTCATTTGCATGCAGAGTTTATTAGCTCAATCTGCCTGTGTCTTTACCCTTGTTTGTGTGTTCCTTGGGTGCACTAAATATTACTCGCGTATAGTAATTAACGCGCACACGCGCGGCGCCAATTAAAAAGACAGACCCTTCTACCCAGCCGAGCTTTCGGCTCCGGGCTCGGCATGCGTTCCTAATGTCACCGTGATCCCCTCCATCAGATACCGAACGTATCACGGGATGAGAGAGAAAAGCCAAGAAGCACATCCGCTAGACTTGTTAATACCGGACTGCTTCTTGGAAAACAAGAACATTTTGATCTCACTTTTTTGTTTTGTTTATTTTAAAAGCTCAACTTTATGTGCCCAGCTGACTGAGTAGGAGAGAATGTCAGAAAAATATGTTTGTGCAGTTATGACCTTGCAGATTTCATTTTGGCTGAAGTAACTTTAATATTTCTTTTTAGACAATTTCACGTGGATTTTATTAAAATGTATGTCAATCTGACTGACAACACCCCAATGTTATAGTTTGATTTTAAATTACCAACAACACAATGTCAGCATGTGTAATTTATTTAATTAATAGTTTTCTGTGAGAACAATACCAACCAACTGAATACCATTTTTTTCAGACAGGAAAAACAATAGATATAAAGACAATAGATATAATACCCCTGAAAACTGCCACATTTCTTTTATTTATATTATTCAAACTTTTCCAAAATATTCATTATCCTCGTCGATTTTGAGTGGCACATAATTAATCATTCCCAATAATTACTTTTCGTCAGGAAAAGAGCGCGTGCAGATACCGTGCTGCGCTCGCAGCCTAACTCCGGCATACAAATGTTCAATGGACTCAATTTCAGTTTTAATAAAAGGGGAGTCAACATTATTTTATTAATGTGATAGACTGGCTCGCTGTGCCTGTCCTGGAACGTGTTCATTAAAGACTTCTCCCCCAGCACGGCTTAATCTGTTATAATTGTGGCTTTAATAATCTCGGCAACCCGTGAAAAGGTCAGGGTTTAGACAGAAATACCTTAACGGAGAAAAGAGAAAAAAAAAAAAAAAGGAATAGAATAACAGATCATTTTTATTTCTTCCTTTCTGCCACTAGTCCATGCTGTTGCTTCACCGTTTAGCGTGGTTGCCGTCGCGGCCTGCTTGGCTCCCTTTGTATGGGCTGCGTGCTGAAGTCAGCTTTCGCCCGAGCACGTGCCTGGACACCGTCAAATTGCGCGGACAGGAAGTAGGGATGTATAAGCTGATCGGTAAATTGTAAGCAAAACAATAATAACAATAAGAAAAAGAAAAAAAAGATAGGCACTCTATATGGATGTTCTATAATTTAGCTATACACATATGGTGTGTGTGTGTGTGTGTGTTTGTGTTTGTTTTTAAACCATTGAATGGGATATTACAAAGCCAAAAAAGAAGAAATGATTCTCATTTTAATTCAATTTTTCTGAAGTGACTTCACTCTGCCAAAGCAATGACTCAGCCCAGCGTAAGAATTTTAGACGAGAGTCAAAGGCTTCTTTTCATAACTAATTTAATAATATTCATAAGCCAAGTGATCACCCACGATTAAAACTAATAAACACAGCAGGAAAAACAAAAACAAAGGATATGCCATCCATTATATGGCATGCCAACCAATTCATTCGGTCTAGCACAATTCATGATAATAAAAAGCACAATTTCACAAAACGTCAAGTCGCATTGACAAAAAACAAATTCAAAAACATTGAATTTAGTTTTATTTAGTTATGCATTTAGATTTTGCGGTGTAATATATGCACTTCTGAGTTCAGACTGACCGAATTTGGCTACAGTTTATTGACACCAGAGAGACCCGTCCATAAATCATCGTATAACTAAACTGTGAGCTGAATGAATCTCATGTGCTTCCTGTGGAAATGTGATCACATGTTTTTAAGGGCCTGTCATTATCTCCATGGGTTCCGAAGCTGAAGTTGAAACTGGAAAAAAAAAAAATCATTAATATGCAAAAATATTCAAATTAGATTGTAATTAAACATCTACTCAGTAGAAACCCTTATCATGATAATTTATGATAAACTCTACATTCACTTTGATTGAAATTGACTTTTGGTGCCGAGCTACCTATCATGATTACAAAAGTGCATCTGAAAAAAAAAAAAACATTTAAAAATACTTATTGCAATGATGATTACATTATTAGTGCTTAAAGATTAAAAAAAAAAAAAAAAAAATCACTGATTGGATATTGCAGTTAAATACACCAACATTGTTTTTGAACTGCAGAACAATGTCACAACTATTTAAATATATGAACAGGACAGGATAGCATGCATATGAACATTAATAAAAGTCAAACAATATTCACTACACATTTCTGATAAAATATCTTCTCGGACAAAACCTTTCCTTGGTGTTCTATGTGCGAAAACTGCTGAATTTCTTCCTCTTAGTGTGGCATTGGTAACATTCATCCTATTCATTAAGGCTGTACAATCTATTACAGGTTTATTATCATTTTAATTGATTTGTGATTGTTCCCTATTTTTGGAATCTCTCTGCCATGAATTACCTTTGGATCATCACTCACACAGTCTCCTGCGGCAGCAAAGACCCCATTAACCATTTACTGAGCCAGTTCTAAGGTAACGCACACAAACTTTTTTTTATTGCCACCAGTGCGATAAACCAGCCTGTAGCAACACATCGTATAAATATGCATAATTAACACAGAAGAGCTAAGGGGATATAAATGGCTCCAGGTTCTTACACGGCCTCGCTACGGAACCTAACAGCCTTGCTGCTGGGTGGATGGCCATTGTGATGTCACAGTCACTTCTAATGGTCTCCAGGGCGATATTTAAGAATGTAATGGCTGTGAACCAACTGTGAGGTAATAAAGAGGGCAAAATTGATAAGGAAGGATGACAGTGGTTCAGTCTGCTCTGCTCTGGAGAGTGTACACAGGAGTGGACATAAACCTGTATCACCCACACAGTCACACTGCAAGGTCTTTTTTTATTACACCTTTTTTTTAACCTCTCCTTCTCACTCTGAGGTACTTGTGGAGTGGGGTGTGGGTGGAGGAGGGATGGGGAGGCAGAGTTCCTCAGGAATCACACACAATTCATGTGTGTATGTGTGGGCATGGGTGCATCTGTGTGGGCATGGGTCGAGGTACACAAGTTGTCAACGGTGATGCTGAATTAAATAGTGCCATGTCCATCTGTCCTGCTCAAATGCAGATTATCCGTTTGTCTGTAGATGCCCAGCTGCAGGCAGGCACCACAAGGCCAAACAGTGACAAGTTTTTGAAGGGCGTGCGAGAGAGCAAATGCCTCGCATCACCTCTCTCGCCTGTGAATGCGATTGAGCACGCTATGACAGCTTACGGCGCGTTATAACCTGTTATAACTGGCTCAATGAACTTAGGCGTGAGGGCATGGCTCAGGTGTGCAAATGAGAGAGAGGTATTAACGGGGGGGTGAGATTGAAGCGAGGGAGATGGGTACGGTCGGGGGGGGGGGGGGGGCGCGATCTCTGAAAATAACGGTGTGGTAACCGCGGGACGAGCTCGCGGCGGCGGCCTAGTCTTACGGCGTCCTAGTGGCAGGCGCTGTTTCGGCTCATGCCTTCCAGCAGCGCGTCGCACACCGCGATCCGTGCTGCTGCATGCTGGGAGAATTAATTTACGGTTTAGAGGAGCTCGACGAGTATTTGAAGAGGCCTCCCCACCACCCCCCCCCCGCGTATGCTATGCTATGGTGATTTGTTTTCCTTCTGAATTAAGTTTTCCCAATATGTGCCTCTAGGCCTGTAGAGGGAATCCTCCCTGTGCTGTCAGATCTTATGTCACCAACACCCACCCCACCCCTTCCCACCCCGCAACCCCCCTGCCCCCTGAACCCCCCCCCCCCCCCCCAGACCCCCCCCACCCACTCACCCTCCCACTTCCCCTCTCTGATGACTCACTGGCCCATCAAGTCAAGAGTTCTCACACATAATAATTTTTTTTTTCCTTTTGGAAAAAACCATCAGCGATTTTTTTTTTTAATCTAAAGCCTTGGAAGATTCCTCCACGCACTTGGGGCGGCTGAGGTGACACGTTTGGGAGCTGCTGCAACACACGCCCGTCTCACGTGGACGTCGATATATCCTGGGGGTGAATTTTGAATTTTTTTGCTCCTGCTGGTGGTCTGGCTGCTAGAAGGGCAGTTAAATTTCACTCATCAAGTAGCCCTTAATCTCTCCTTGTGAAACTCCAGCAAGGCTTTCTAGCTTTGGCGGTTAATTCTAGGGGCAAAGGATTACCTATCGCTTGGTTGTTAATGCCCAGACATTGCACTTCTCATTAATGGTTACTTGTTGGTGATTTATGAACCTTGGCCTTTTCTTCGTAAGTCATTCTGGACGAGCGTGTCAACTTAAATGCCTGAAATGTAAAAATGCAAATATGGGTGTGTTTATGTCAGTGTTTAGATCTCACTACGATCATGAATCATTAGGAAAGAGAGGTAGACAGGGATGAGAGAGAGAGAGAGAGAGAGAGAGAGAGAGTCAGGTCTCATTATAAGAGATTACCAGCGATGTCCCTCTTCTCTCCACACGACCTGACAGCCCTGTGGGTTGATATCTTCATGGTCTCCCTCTGCTTGGTTAAAGGGCATACAAGGTCAAACAGTAAACCCGCCACTAAAATCCCCCCAAACTCCCTGGCTGAGACGTTATCTTTATCGAGCCGTCACGTCAGCCAGAACATACCACAGCGCTAATGCTAGCCTTTCATACAACCCCCCCCCCCCCCGCCCCATGACCCCCCCATCCCGTTTCCGAGCAACCCCACTCAACTGTCTGTGTAAATACATTTGCAGATTTGGAAAATAAGGAGGAGACAGAGGCCAAAGAGAAATGGAAAAAAACTATCACAAAAAAACAAAAAAACAAAAAACAGGAAAAAGGAAAGAAACGATAACAATCAAAACCGAGCTATGCTAAAGATTCCGGAATCCTGGAGCACGTTTGTCTTCACCGTTCGTGTTCCGGAACACACACTTTCCTCCATCCTTCAAAAAAAAAAGAAAAGGTCCTTCAAACTAAGCTATGAAAATGTAGGCAGACAAACAGGTGTAATGTTGTTGAAGCCGCCCTGCCATCGACGCGGTCTGGTGGCCTTTCTTTCTCTCCTGGTTTCGGAGTGAAGAGCCCTCACCTGCCTTCATTTCCTAATGATACAGAAATTCCAGTAGATTACTCGCTGAGGTTCATCTTTTGCGCACTTGTCACCCACACACACACACGAAGGCACACTCACACACACCCACAACACACACACACGAGCACCCACACGCACGCATGCACGCACGCATGCACGTACACCACACGCACACACACACACACACACACGTGCACAAACGCATACTCACACACGCATGCACACACACGTGCACGCACATACACGTGCACACACACACAAACGCATACTCACACACACATGCACGCACACGTGCGCGCACGCACACATGAACACACACACACACACACACTTTCCAGAGAGGACTGGATGGGAAGAGAACTTTTGGAGGACATAACTGTATTTGCCACTCAAAAGAAACGCAGAAGCTGTGGTGTTGGGAGTAATATTCCACAACCGTTCTATTTCTCTGGAGGTTGTTAAGATTAAGTTATTTTTTTAATGGCATTGATGAGTTGCTTCATGCACTTTTGTCAGAGGGCACATGGTTTACCCTCAAAAGAAGCCAACAATCAAGGCAATAAGTCCTAATTATGTAGGATAAAGCAATTTGTCTGCGTGGCCTTCTGTGAAAAAGAAAACACTGAAAAACTCACCCTCAGGGAACCTCATTGAAAACAAATGAGAAAAGCCAGAAGCACTGGGTTTCTTGGCAGATTTAAACTCTTGTTTTTGAGGTACTGGATGTGAGTTGAGGTCTGCAATGTACCATAACAAGGATTCACTGCCATGATGAGGACTGTATTAGGTCAAATAGCCTCATTATAAATAACACGGGTATAGACAGAGGAGCCCATTTTCATAGACTGGACACTTTCTTTCAGGGAATACTTTATCTCTCTCTCGCCAAACATTAGCACTAAAAATAGCTGAAACCCACCAATGTCTTCTTGCCGATGTGCTACTTAAACGCAGCTACCTCATTCTTAACCTGTTGCATCTGAGGGAATTATTATGATCATTTAAAAAAAAAAACAAATCTGTAATTATGGCATTCCACCATCACAATTACATTGTAAGTTTGTGTCACCATCGGAGGGTACTGTCATTTTACTTTTGGGAAAATTGGCAGGGAAATGGGATTTTGGTGCCGCATGAACGTTGCCAGGCCTCAGTCTGCAGAATGAACATTTTCCCTCCTTTTTTCCACCTGTTATAAATGCAGAGTGAAAAGAAATGAGAGTTTAAAAGAAAGGAAAACACAAACACACAGGCACAACGCTCACACACACACACACACACACACTCACATTCGCACACATGCACACACATGCTCACACACAAACACACACACGTACCCCCCCCCCCCCCCCCCCGACCACACATACAAACACTCGCACACGCTCTCCAAAAAGGCCGAAACCTTCGCATTCCAGCGTTCGAGCGCAGATCGCAGTGAGTCGGGAGGGAACCTCTGGAACAAAAGCAAATTACAGTTCAGCAACCCGCCGCCCCCAATTTCAGCGCGGCGGAGAGAGAGACGCACAGAGGAGACAGAGAGGACTAAATTACGTTTAGTTTGGGGTTTTACATTTCAATCTAGCCCCTGGGCTTCAGAGACATTAGGGCCCTAATCTAAATCCTAGCCAGCGTGCTCTCCCTGGAGCATAAACCCCGGCTTCATTAGCATCCCAGCGCTCTCTCTCTCTCTCTCTCTCTCTCTCCCTCTCGCTCTCTCTCTCTCCCTCTCTCCCTCTCGCTCTCTCTCTCTCTCTCTCTCCCTCTCTCTCTCTCTCTCTCGCTCTCTCTCTCTCGCTCTCTCTCTCTCCCTCTCTCTCTCTCTCTCTCTCCCGCTCTCTCTCGCTCTCTCTCTTCTCTCTCTCTCGCTCTCTCTCTCTCTCTCTCTCCCGCTCTCTCTCTCTCTCTCGCTCTCTCTCTCTCGCTCTCTCTCTCTCCCTCTCTCTCTCTCTCTCTCTCCCGCTCTCTCTCTCTCTCTCCCTCTCTCTCTCTCTCTCTCTCTCTCTCTCCCTCTCTCTCTCTCTCTCTCTCTCTCCCTCTCGCTCTCTCTCTCTCTCTCTCTCTCTCTCTCTCTCCCTCTCGCCCTCTCTCTCTCTCTCTCTCTCCCGCTCTCTCTCTCTCTCTCGCTCTCTCTCTCTCGCTCTCTCTCTCTCCCTCTCTCTCTCTCTCTCTCTCCCGCTCTCTCTCTCTCTCTCGCTCTCTCTCTCTCGCTCTCTCTCTCTCCCTCTCTCTCTCTCTCTCCCTCTCGCTCTCTCTCTCTCTCTCTCTCTCTCTCTCTCTCTCTCGCTCTCTCTCTCTCTCTCTCTCTCTCTCTCTCACTCTCTCTCCCTCTCTCTCTCTCTCTCTCTCTCTCTCTCTCTCTCTTCCGTAATAGCGGCTCATTACGGGTCATTACGCTCATATTATATTTATTTGCGATGGCGATACATCTTGCATTCATCAATAGGAGGAGGAGGAGGAGGAGGAGGAAATAAAAGCCGTCTAATGCAGTGCCCTGACACTGGTGGAATGACACTGATACGGCAGTGTGATTGTAAACGGGAGCAGGCGAAGTGCTCTTGTAGGAACGGCTTTTAATCTGCTCCCGATGAAATGAATAGCGTGCATGTTTAAACGGAGAGAGAAAAAAAACAAAAAAAAAGAATGGTAAACCTGTACATGGGCAGAGTGTGGAGGCGGGACGTGTGTGTGCAGTGGCTGAAATGGTAGCTCTACAACGCAGAGAAGATGGTTGAGGAACAGCCATGAGGCTAATCTGCTGGCGCAACACATTTCAAGGCCTTTGCAAAATATGTCTGGTTGCCATTGAGGTATAACAATTTTACATGAGCAAATGGCAGCTTGAAGGATAATCGCGTACTGTAATTTGGCCCAATATCTAATTTGGCCAATATCGCACAGAGAAAGCTGTCCTAGATTCTAGTTTTTGATTTGTCCTGAATTTTGAGCAACGATTTCAGGCGAAGCTTATGTTAAACCCCCTCCTCCCCCCTCCTCCTCCCCCCTCCCCTCCCCCCTTCCCCCCACCCCATGGTTTTAAACTTTAAAGATTTTTGCTTTTCAAAGTTGAGGACAAAGATTGAATCTGTTCTTTAATGGTTTTTTAAAATTTTTTTACAGCAACGTGTGGTTCCATCGCGGGTCAAGATAACAACCCAAATCACTCTCGAAGATCCATTAACTGTGGAACTTTAACAGTTCAATAAGAAGAAAAAAAAAGAAGAAAAAAACCTTTGTGTTGCTTTTAATGATCGTCTCGATTTGACAATATGAGAAACCGCCACCCCTTTCCCTCCAAAAAAAAAAGATCACTTCACTTCACTGTCTCTTATGGTTCGTTCTGTTCCTTTAAAGGCACACTATACTCTATAAAATCCCATTGCAAACACTTTGCAAATATACATAAATAGTGTAAAAATCTACCTGCAACAGTACTTGACTCCATGCGGTAAATATTCTAAATGCGGAGGTAATGGCATTTTACATAATCACAGAATAGTCCTGTGACAGGAATCTACTGTAATTTTCATAATCTGAGATGTAATTATGGCAAATTGATGCTGCATTATCCTGAAGTAGACCATTTTTCTCACCTCTCTGCTTATCGCGGTGATTTTTTTTTCCTTCCGACTAAATATGGGCTTTTAAACTCATTTAACTTCCTGCCAATAAAAGTTAACATCAGGGGTTGTGTCAGCAGGTGCAGGGGGGGGGGGGGGGGGGCGCGGGTGGGGAGAGAAAAAAAATGAAATAAATAAAAACCAAAGGAATGACAATAAAAACACGTGAAATGGTAACACGCTCAACCTAACACGTGGCTGGTGAGGACAGGAATTCAAAGACCTCGACGGGTGAAGTAAAAAAAGAAAAAAAGAAATATAAGTTCTGCTTTTTTTCTCTCTTCCCCCCCCGAAGTCGCGCCGGAACAGAACGTCTACCTCTGAAAGCTCTGGCGAGGTCTGGCTGTATGATTATGGGTCTCGGTCGGGCCATATGGGCACGGGGCCGGGGGCGGGTCGCGGGCCGCCGCCGCCGGGACGCGTTCCGCATAATTACCGTGATTACGCCATGGCAACCATAAGGGCCAGAGCGTGGGAAAATGGTGTCGCGGCCTCTCAAGATTGGAGTCGCCGCTCCCAGGCGGCTGGCGAGCCTTGACTGACGTCCCCCCGCCCCCCTCTCGCTGAGCCCACAGATGGTCAGGTTGCCGTTACCGGGGGTTACGAAAATGAAATAAAAAAATATATGCGCACTTTGGAAAAGCGTAGAAACACGTTCTCTGACACCACCTCGTTTGTTTCCAGTGTCTCTGATCTGAGAGTCCGTATATTTGCGACTAAAGCAAGACCAGCCGTTTTATTAAAGACCCAAAGACTTGTCACGGCTCCGGTTCCTGATTGGCTGTTGCCGCCTGCTTCACGGTGTTAGTTTTCACCTGTGTTCTGTGTAGCCATCCACCCATCCATCCATTATCTATATCCGCTTACCAATATCTACACCCTCGTATCGCTATCTATACCCACGTATCCATTATTTATACTCACTTATCCATCATCTATACCTGTTTATCCATTATCTATAACGGCTTATACATCATCTATACCTGCTTATCCATTATCTATACCAGTTTACACATTATCTATGCCTGCTTATCCATCCATTATCTATACCCACTTATCCATTATCTACACCCGCTTATACATTACCTATACCGGATTATTCATTATCTATACCTGCTTATCATTATCTATACCCACTTATCCATTATCTACACCCGCTTATACATTACCTATACCGGCTTATTCATTATCTATACCTGCTTATCCATTATCTATACCTGCTTATCCGTTATCTATACCTGCTTATCCATCATCTACACCTGCTTATCCATTATCTATACCAGTTAATACATTATCTATACCTGCTTATCCATTATCTATACCTGCTTATCTGTTATCTATACCTGCTTATCCATTATCTATACCTTTGACTCCCCAGTGCCTTGGTCCCTAAGGCCTGTCTGTGAGCCCTTGACAAAATACCTGTTGGCTATAAGGACAAAGTTTGACTCTACATGGATGACCTCCTGAACTTGTCCCAGGGTCCTTCTGACATGCTCTCTAACAACAGCCTTTTATAAATATGCCTGGATGGGAGTGTGCCAAACAAAATTACAAACAAACAAACACACAATAAAACGGAAACGCATAAATGAGACACCTCTGCCTGTTTACTGCAAACGATATTATACGGGCAAGGCTGGTCCCTCACACACGGGTGACATGTTTCTCCTGAAGTGCCTTCATTGGTAAACAAGGACAGAACCGGCGGCCAGAGTCTGGAATCGCCCTTTATTTATATTCCCGTCTTTCGATTTGCCTAAAATGGGAGACAAGCTGGAACATACGGTTATTTCCAAAAGACGGGGCCTCGCTCGTACGCGGGCACGAAATTTTCATGTTTTTTTTTTTTTTTCCAATCTCCATTCATTATTCTGTTTTTTGTTGTTGTTGTTGTTGTTGTTGTTGTTGCACAATGCGTGAACGCATAACCGGGTTATTTCGCTGCGTACTTTTCCACACACGCTCGCGCCGGTTCTAATTTGCTTTTATATTGCGGCTGCTTTTTAAAAAAAATTTATTTATTTATTTTTAAATCCCTTCCTGTGGAGAGAGAGTCCCCGAGTTCTGAAATTGGGCCCAGAGGGTGGGCCCGGGGCGATCAATACCCTCCCCGCAGGTGTGCTCTTACGAAAAAACTCGAAACCGTTTCTCTCCCCCCCGTCAATAAAGCCGAAACGTTGCCGTAATCAAACGCGGCGTCGATCTGCGTCGCTTAGCGTAAGTTCCTCGGCTCCGAACATTAACACGCTCCTCCAGCGCGTGCGAAAACGCGTTAATGATAAAAAAAGCATAAAAAACCCATCGGTGACAAAACAAAACGAAGCAGAAAAACAGACAAACAAACAAGGAAACACTGCTGCGCACAATCATTAAAAACAAAAACGAGACCAGACAAATAAAAAGTGCCCCAGAAAGATAAGCAAAATGGAGGGGGTTAAAGAACAAAAAAAGAAGAAAGAAGTATTTTAAGTCATGATTTTTAAAAATGTATTACATTCTCCAGCTGTTCTTTGCAGTCATCACCTGAAGGCTATTTGATGTTGAAGAAGCTCAAATATTACAACCCAGACTGACTACATCAGGTTTAATTCTTCACTTGAATGTTTGTACTTATGAACTAATGTCAATAGCAGGACTACATTTAAAACCAGCCTGGTCTCATGCCATATGAATATTAGCTATTGGGAATAATGAAACGGGCTCGTTCGGGGCGGCTCTGACCACCTGACGGGCCGATGGGGGATCCAGCATCGCCCCGCTTTCGTCTATGGCAACAGTCCTATGGTGCGCTGTGGGACAGGGCTCCAACAGGGCCACCCCCCCCCCCCCCCAACCTTGCCACTGCCACCCTTTCAAAATGGCATATTTTTCTGTCAGCGTTACTATTCTTATTATGCCTAGTTTACTTCCATATTTCCCTTTGTGTCAGTACCAATGCTAAATAAATTGTGCAGTCACCTTTGTGACAGGGCACATAGGATATGTCCAATGACAAGAGCAGGCCATTCAGTCCGTCTATAGTCCTTCAGGACACAATGCAGAAGTGTACTGTGGCCTGCTCCCTTTCATTCCCAATACTCCCTGGCGTATAAGTACACAATAACTTATAATACAGCTCAGATAAATATGTACTTATGAGCTTATATGTTATTTTCGCTTCTGCCAACAACTCAACCCCACTGACCTGCCGAGAGGTGAAGAGGTTTTTTTTTTTCTTTCTGTAATGAAGCCTCCTACTGCGCGGTACCAGACAGCAGTGCGTGGGAGGGAAATGTAGTGACACAGGTCAGGTGAGAGTGTGGTAGAGCTGCCCCTGCTAAGAAATGCTCTGCTCTAACTGTCACTTAGAATGTCGTTTTTTTTCCGTTGATGGAATTTGAATGTATCAACAGATCCGTGTGTACAGTGATGTGTTTAAGCCGATAAGCTAATACTGCTGACTCGTTCTGTATTAACAGGAGGAGGTACTCGAAAGGCTGGCTTCCCCTCCATGCCTCCAGGGCCCTGGACCAAATCGGATTATTGAATTAAATAATATTTAATATCACCAAGTGCCATTTTCAAACAGGTTTTAATTTTGCCGAATGACCTTTAACTTGGCGACAGAGAATAACCACGGAGTTATGGCATTAAGATAGAATATAAACAGACAACGGGGAAACTTATTTTGTAGAGAATTAGTATTTCCATTTTTTTTTCTTATTTGACCCGCTAATTTTATTAGCGTTGCAGAGACGCATATCTCTCTGAAGAAAGTCAATTCAGTGCATACAAATGGGAGGCTGTTAGTTCTCTTTAATTTTAGAAAGCTACACATGAAAGGAAAATCTAAAAACATAGCAAGAGCAAGACTGTCGAATGACCCAAAATTAAATTCACTGTTTACTAAGTTTAACTGATTAAAACGAGATTAAACTGAAACTCTGAACAAAATAAATCAACTTCTTTCTTTACACTACTATCAAAAATAAGATGTGGCCCAATTTGCTCTCAGAGAGAATGATGTAATTCAGAGCAGCATCTTGGGAACTGTAGTTCAAAATGAAAGCTAATTTCTGCAACCTAGCGATAGTGGATAACACTTGAACGAATGTGAACCAAAAACACACTTTTTTAAATAAGTGAAGGTCACAGCTGACAGCTGAAGGTCATAAAATATAATGAGAGTTCTATATATGAAAGGACTTCTATGCAGGATAGATATGTGTGATTTGGCATCATTTTAAAGTAGGCTAACGGGTGGAGTTGCTATCTGAATATGCAAGGCTTTCCTTTCTGTCGCTGCTTAGCAACTGAGATGTTCTTTTTGCTCTCCATTTTGTTAAATGATAAATGACATTTTCTACCGTGCGTCCTGTTCTGCATCACAGGTCAGTGATGTATTTCTAAATGTGACAAATTCAAACATGATTTTTTTTTTCGGGCGTTCACATTAAAATGGGGATTTGCTCTTCCTGCATTTTAGCTTGTACTGACTGGCAAAAACAAACCAGTCAGCCTTTCAGGGTCATCTGTTGCACAGTACTTTGAAGATAATCTTTTTTGAAGTGACGAGCCATTTTGTCTTTACAGTAAGTGCCCGGGGCAGATTAATATTGTATTAATATTGCTTTTCGTATGGCCCATACATCACCCTCTTGTCCACTTGGCACCACATTCCTCATCTAGAGGGCCCTGGAAAGGTATTGGAAACGCATTTGCAGGTAAATTGCGTACATAATCCTTTTCATTGGATATTGATCTTTCCTGATGCGGACTTAATTCAACAATTCCCTAATTAGCGCAAGTCATAACCTACGCCGCATGTTCATTTGCCGTTAATTAAACCTTTGATGTTTCGTCAGGACAACGCTCAAAGGCAATAACGCTCTGAGGTATAAAAAAAAAAAACAAAAAACAAAAAACAAAAAAAAAAACCCTGTGGTGCTCAGGGGTTCGCTATTCTACAGTGTTAAACACAGAGGACTCGCTAACACCTGCATGGGTGACAGTCAATGTGCTCAACGCTTTTTCTAAAGGGGGACAAAATGCCCTGTCAGCAAAAAAAAAAGACAAAAAAAGTTGAACCCTTGACGTGTTTGACGAAGCAGAATTGGGTGTTGAGTGCTGCAGCTAATGGACGTGTGTGCGTGTGTGTGACCGACTGCACAGGACAACAACGCTCAGCGCGCTGTAAATTCAGCTCTGACAGAGAGTGCGTTTTACACTGATAAGAGTGCCTTTTCAAACCAGCGTGGGCTAGCGTAGCTTCCGTTCGAGCTGAATTAACACTCAAAGGTTCGCGTGTCGGCAGATGTACAGTTCCTTCAAGGAGCTTATTTCAGCTACAGGAAGGAGGGACTCCACACTCAAGGGCCCCTTTTGACACGGCCAGATGAGAAGCGCCTCGAGTTCTCTGTCGGCTGTCGATCGCGGCGGCCGCGTTCGCACTCAGGGGCGAAATCTCCCGACCCGGAGGCCTTCGTCTTCTCACCGCGAGGCGAGCCTTAGCTACAGACGCCCGTTTCCTTGGAGATCAATCCGGAGGAACAATCCGGAACGCTCTGAATCGCGCTCTCTCCTCCCTACCTGTGCGTATCGGTACGTTGGAGCGGTTTGATAAAACAAACCAGAGCTCACGGGGGTGGGGGGTGGGCTGGGGGGGGGACTCTGTTGATCAGTTTGCTGAAGGGCATTTGATTTATTGTGTTAATTGCAATGCAAGGTACACTTCCCCTCCTTTGGATCTTTATTTTTTTTTGCCAGGGTGGGTAAAGTGTGTGTGTGTGTGTGTGCGTGTGTGTGTGTGTGAATGAGCGTGTGAGTGAAACTGTATTATAATGACCAAAAAATATATATATATATATATATATATATATATATATATATAAAACAGATTTCTCAATTACTCTATGCCCACTTACCCCAACCTCACCTCTAATTCCAGACATTAATCTATCATCAGTCCACAAATTAATCTATCACCAGTACTAAATTTAAACAAATCAACAATTACACTTTAATGTTTCTCATAAGGCAGCACGCACACCACTTTGGATAATTTACGCTGTGCTTACTTATTTAAGCACACTGTTATTTCATATGGAAATTGTCCTTTTTATATACCATGAACAATTACAGCCTTTCTGGCTAAACGGCCAATATAGTATTCCGCTCATCATTACCAGAAGTGCAGTCAATGCAAACCGTTTCAGCTGAACATAACCCGAACAGCACAAATGTCCAGTGTTAATTCAACCATGAACAGAGTACATATGAGTGCAACAGGGACCTTATATATACTCTGTAAGAGTTGATTTGACACTGGATATTTCTCTGTGCGTGAAACCCTGGACATTTCTGCGGCTTTGCCAGAGCTGGCTCTGCCGGAGGCGTTTCACCAGAGATTCGGGGGGAGCGAAGGACGCGGTCGAGTCTGATGGAAATGTCTCCTGTTTGGTGAAGGCAGTCGATAGATGATTTCTCAGGAGGCCCCCTCTGCGGGTTCCAGTATCGAGTCGATCACACGCGAGGCACAGTCAGGGATCTGCTTTAATTTATCACTGTTGATGAAGTCCATTTAGAGTTCTTTATTCGCCCCCCCCCCCCCCCCCAGTAATCTGCCACCGTGCATGCCTGACTGAATTTGACTTCTATTTTCTCTTATAAAAGACACAGTGCGGTGTATTCAAACTTAGCTAATGGCCGTTACCGTCTCAGAAACTGCTGGAAAGGACTTCCAGTATAGTGAGCTCCATAATGGTTGGGACAAAGACTTAAAATATATATATATTTAAGCCTGTTAAGGCTGTTATTGCCATTTGTCAGCATGAGGACCAGAGTTGTGCCAATGAAAGTCAAGGAAGCCATTATGAGGCTCAGAAATAAGAAAAAAAAATAACGGTCAGAGACATAGGCAAAACCTTAGGCTTACCGAAATCAACTGTTTGGAACATCATTAAGAAGATAGAGAGCACTGGTGAGCTCAGAAATCACAAAGAGCCTGCTAAGCCAAGGGAGACCTCTACAGTTGATGACCAAATATCTGACCATAATGCAGAAAAAGCCCCCAAACAGCTGTCCTGCAGATCAGAAACACTCTTCAGGAGGCAAGTGTGGATCTGTCAGTGACCAGAAGACCAGTCAAAAAAGCACAGGGTTCGAACACCAGAACTGCCAATCAATCAAAGCGATTGATTGTAGAGACTTTCTTTTTTTTCTTTTTTTTCTTTTTTTTACAAAACCGCTGTGGACTGTGGAGCGTGTAGAACTGGATATGTGTTCGCTGTGGCACAGTGTACACAGAATAACAATTAGGCAACTGGGCTTGGAGCTTAGAGGTTGCAGGTTCAATTCCCAATGGGGCCCCGCTACTGTTGTACCATTGAGCAAGGGGACAAAGCCGGGAAATTTCGTCAGTATAATTGGATTGTATGTAAAAGAATTAATTAAAAAAAAGAGCTCTGGATAGGAATGGCTGTTAAATTCCTAAATGTGTATGATATCCAGAGAGAAAAAAACAAGAAAGAAGACTAGAAAAGGAGCACGCATGTGTCGTCTTAACGTGGTCACTGGCACCTGGGAACCTCAGGTGGGCAGTGCGCGCGGCTACGCTAGGTGGCGGTTGTGTAGCGCCGTAGCGGGTCCTCGCGGCGAGCGAACGGGAGATTCGCGGGGCGGGGCAGCCGCTCCCAGGGTCACCCGCACGGCCGGAACCTACCCCCGCGGTCTCCGGGGTAACATGTGGTAGCGATTTAGCCGCAGACATATATCTCTTTGTTTTACTGCCGGGGGCTCTGTCGGCGAAAGTGTCGGGGGGTGGGGTGGGGGGTCGGGTGGGGGGGGCAGGCTACGGGGGCTGTCTGGATCGTGTCAGAGGCTGGGGGGGGGGATCAGGTTCCCTGTGACGGGCCCTGGACACTTGGTGAAGAGGGGGATCATGGGAAGGGAAGAGGGACCCCCTAAACCACTCTCTGAAAGCCCATGCACACCTAAGACTGTGCGTGTGTGTGTGTGTGTGCGTGTGTGTGTGTGTGTGTGTGTGTGTGTGTGTGTGTATTTGAATGCGTATGTGAGCGTGTGTGTGTATGAATGCGCGTGTGTGTGTGTGTGTGTGTATTTGAATGCGTATGTGAGCGTGTGTGTGTATGAATGCGCGTGTGTGTGTGTGTGTGTGTATTTGAATGCGTATGTGAGCGTGTGTGTGTGTGTGTGTGTGTGCACCAGCTGAGCAAACAAAACGGAGTACTCCTCTTTTCCTCACTCCTTTTCTTTTCCCCTCCTTCTCGTACAGATGTCCATTTAATCTTCAACAGCAGGGCCCCTCCCTTAATAAAGCACTGCAAATCAGAGTCCTGTGAGCAGGTAGTGATCCTTCATCATTCCTCTCAGTAATCCTCTTCCTCCCTGTCTAGACCCCTCTCTGAATGCTGACCAGGAGGGGCTGTCTGCCTATTGGGGGTGATATGTGTGTATTTGAAGCATCTCCAAATATTCCAGTGTATTAGTTCAATATACAACAGTACATTTTTCAGTTTATGGCAATATGATATATTTATTACATATTTACAATATTTTTACTACAAGGAAACAGTCGTATAGAGGTAGCAGAATGGCTGGTTTTAGAGCTCAGCTGTCAGCTAAGTATTTTCACCCCTCAGTGATTTGGGGAGGGTTGGGGGGGGGTTGGGGTGGAGGTTCATTTGTTTGCTGAAACACCAGATAAGGCTTTGTGTTCTTTTTTTTATCTCTTTGAATAATAGTGGCATGAATGACATCACCTTGATGCAGAAAAAATCACCCGGAATGGAAAAGAGAAAGAGGGGTTTTTCTTAGCCTGTGACACCGCTTAGTGGTGATGCCGTCAGTAGGGGGCGCTGTTCATGATAAACATTACGTCTGGAACCATTGGAGAGGAAACCAGCCCTTTTTTTGGTGCTGGCGCAGTGTAGTAACTCTTTTTTGCCGGGAGGTAAGGGGGTACCTGCCCTCTCTCTGAAGGGCTTTATGACAAACGGTTGTTGTTCGGCTTTTTCGCTGAATCGTCCCTCCTCGTGAAGTTTGAGTCGGGCTGGGCCTTCGAGATAAGACCGGCAGACACACATCAATAACGTTACATGCGAGGGAAGGGCCTTAAAAAAAGACAAAAAAACAAAAAACTGACATTTAGATTTAGGAGAAACACAACGTATCCGCCTCAAAATGGCGTCCACCTCATCGCCCCCTCCTCATATTTACATGAAATGAATATGCTCCTAACAGCATGGTGCGGATTATAATTTAATGTCCACTGCTCCACTGACGGGGGGAAACAGCCTTGGGCATTACAGGTGTGGTGTATGGAGACATGATGAAAACCCAGGACCCCCCCCCCCCACTCTCCATACCTACCCCCCACCCTCCACACCGACTCCCCCCCCACCACCCCCCACCTCCCTGCCCCCCCCCCACTACCCACTGTCCACCCCCCACCCCCTACCCTCCCGTGTCTGGAGAACAGAACAAACCTGAACATCAGTAACCTGAGCCGCCCTTCATATGTGCTCTCCATGGGGGGGGGGTGGACCGCCAAGTTCCTGCACTGTATAAAAATGCTGGGGTGGGGGGGGGGGTGGGTGGTGGTGCTGGACTGCCAGATGCTTGAGGATGGGTGGGGGGGGGGGGGTTGCAGAGGAAGGAACAACCAGTGAGGAGGAGCCTTCTCCTGGCCTGAGTGGAACATCACATGGGGCGGGTGGGCGGGGCCAAGCTTTGAAGGATGTCCGTGAAGACCTGTCTGCTGCTTTAGCACAGTACGGAACTTCCGCTCAACTGCTGATTGGGCGATGAAGGGGAATGGGGAGGGGCAAGGGGCCCTGGGGGAAGAGGGGTTTGGGGATTTGGGGCTGGGGGGGGTAGTGAACTCTCCCCCAACCCCATCAGACACGGTACGTCGCCGCTCTTCTGTAAACTGTGAACTTTATGGGCCGGAGGGGCCGCAGCCGAACCTGTCAGCGGGGCGGGGGGGCGGGGGGGCGGGGGGGCGGGGGGGGGGGGGGGGGAGATTTACTGCCTGGGCGACGGCCTCCGATTAAACGTGTCTGAAAAGCACGAGTCAGAGAGAGGCCCCGCCCCCCTGCCCTCTCCCCCAAATACAGCCCCCCCTCCCCCGCTTCAGCCTAAGTGCCCTGTGCTTACTGCAGACCCTTTCCAGAGAGGTGAACTAAAAAACTAAAATAAGTGCTCCTGTTTTTTTTTTTTTGGGCACACTTACTCGTGACTTCATGTGTTCTGCAGCCAGTGAACTGAAGGGGAAATGTTATTTGAAGAAAATAACAAGAGAGGTTGCTCAAATATTCAGACGAAGCCCGCTGCTGTTAGATTGAACATGGGCCTAAGATTCAGAGCAAGCACTCACCGCTGTCAGTAAGCCAGGAGCCCTGCGGTAGCTTATACAGCTAAAGCTCTGGTCACATGGAGACGAGCACAAGGACTGTGCCCCCCATCTGGGATTTGAACCCGCAGCACCTGAGTTGGAAACCCAGTTCCCTAACTGTTATTCCACACTACTATCCACTGATCGGACCTGGAGTACAGAACAGAAGCATGATGGTGTCCGAGCCAGTCCTGCAATGCACAATAGTGATGTACAATTTGGCATACAGTTGCCCCCCCCATGTAGTTTGTGGGGGGGGGGGATTGATGACGAAGATGATGATGATGATTATTATTATTACTTCATTATTATTATTATTTTTAGTATTCATGAACACAATAGCCTGAGTTCGGTTTAACAGAAATCCCGGTCTTAGACTCTGTAGGGATTTCACACTGCAGGTGGGGGCTGGTTCCAGAGAGCAGTAGAACAGCCAGGCAGGCAGACACGATAATTCCATTTGCCCTCCAAATGAGACAAAGTGCTGGATTTTATTTTATTTTATTTTATTTCTCATCTGCCGCTGTGGCGTTGGCCCCCGCTGACCTGACGGTGGGGGGCTCATCGCGAGTCAAGAGGCCTGGAGTAGACAGCTTTTACTCATTTGAGTCACTTAATAATGAGAGCCATCGCGGTTTAACTTGCACCGGTGAACTGCACAAAGGGCCTTTACTCGCTCCAATTAGCGGCTGTGTGCTCTGCAGATTTCGCAAAGGGCAGGGAGTCTAACTGCCGTAATTATGTATTTATGCCTTCTCAACGTTCGTGTTCAACTGCCCAGTGTTTGATGCAATTTCAAAAAAAAAGAAAAAAAAGAAAAAAGGAAGAGCTTGTGCCCGTACGGTGAGGAGTTGGCTACCTGTGGCGTTTCGCGCAATTAGCCGGTTTGTCGTGCCTCACCGTCGAACGATCTGGCCACCAGAATAATTCGTGAGGACAGTTTGCCTGAAGATTTTTTTTATTTTTTCATGGGGACTTCATAGCATCTAATGAGCAAAGGTTTTTTTAAAAATTTTTAATATGTGTTTTTAGAGACCCGAAATGTTAATGAAGTTGTACTGCCTGTAAAGTCCAATGAACAAAATGTGTATTTGACGCCTTAGCCAGTTGTCCCCGAACATATGGCAGCTGAGGCTACTAGCCTTGAATTATGGAGAAAGATATAGACTCCGGTTTCTCCAGTAACTCACACCCGTTTTCACTTTTGCAGCACAGACCTGAGCCACTTATATACGCTCAGGTGACCCATCCATTGTGACATCACTTGACCAATCAGAATGTACTGTACTTGAACAGCATTTTCATCAGTCGTCTCTTCTATTGTTTATATTATAATATTGTAATGATAAAATGGAGGCACTGGCCCTCTGATTGGTCATTGCTTTGCAAATTGAAGTAAATAAAAGATTTCCCTCGGGTTTATTATAATACTTAAAGTTCTGTGGGTTGTGTCAGTTTGGACCCTGAGCAACATCCTCTGTTGTGAGTAGAAATCTATGGCACGGTTGATTTCAAAATAGGGACGCTTACTGTCCACTGATCTAAGCCTATTTCTGTTGGTTTTGCATGGTTCATTAGAATAACAATTTACAGAAAAACGCTGATAGCAACATATCTTCCCTCCTCTGTTTTTCGAGCATACGGTCTACCTCTCTCTGTTCTATCAACAAATGTTCTGAGCCAACAGAGATTTTCTTTTGAATAGTTCTTTTACTCCGAACCTGGTGAACTTCACACTCAATAACTGTTTCAAAATCTCTCGCTCAATTTCATCACTGTGTGCATATGGGACCATGGAGGCAGTGCTGTGTTCTAAAATGAAGAAAAAGGAAAAGAAAGCACTTGAAAGGCATCTGTGCAAAAGCAAACCTACATGCCATTGCTATGAGAAAATGTAACCCAGTGAAAGTACTTGGTTGGACATTCATCACTGTACAGTGTCATTTGCTGGTGTGGTGTGAATTTGTATGGTTAATTAAACACTTTCTTTCTCATCAATTTTCAAACATTTATTTGTCAAATTTCTCAAATGTATGTATTATAAATTACATACATTTCAATATCCATGCCTGCATACATTTTACATTATCACCACAAAAGAGAATACTGATAGGCTTTCATAAAGCCCCCTTTGCCACTGTGCTACACGCTTGTGCTTTTTGAATCATAGAAAAAAAAAACAACAACAACAGCAGTGTTTGCACCAGAGGAAATGCCATTTGATTCCTTCCTGCTTTGTGGGAATACAGTTCGGTTCTTCAGGTCAAAGCTGCTTTGTGTAGTTCTGCAAAGAAAGTTCCGGGCAAGCCATCGGTGCTTCTGCGGTGTCTGAAAATCGCAACCACATCAAAGCGGTGTGGTGCGCCTCTCTCTCTCTCTCTCTCTCTCTCTCTCCCTCTCTCTCTCTCTCTCTCCCTCTCTCTCTCTCTCTCTCTCTCTCTCTCCTCTCTCTCTCTCTCCCTCTCTCTCTCTCTCTCTCTCTCTCTCTCTCTCTCTCTCTCTCTCTCTCTCTCTCTCTCTCTCCCTCTCCGAGAGCAAACTTTCGGGAGTTTACGTTGCCTGCACCTGACCCCGGTTGGGATGGGATGGGTGGGCCAAATTTAGTTTGGAGGGGTGCCACCTTGGGAGAGCAACGCAGGGTCATTAATCAAGGGTTTTTTCCTCCCCCCCCCCCCCCCCCCACCTCTCTCTCAGGATCCAGGTCAGAGAAGGAGCAACTGCCAGAGGAAAAAAAAAAAAAAAACACCCCCCCTCTCCCCTCCCCCCTCCCCCCCCCACCCCCCGCGTTTTTACTCCTCTCTCTGCTACCGACTGCATTTATCAGGGAACGTTCCGGGTGGCGGCGGGGGCGGCGGGACCAGCGGGCGTGCGCTGGCGGTCGGAGCGCGCGAGTCGATGGCAGAGAGCGCGGCTGCATCGCTCAACGTCCCGGTCCGGCTTAAACCGGAGCCGTCCCACGGAAAAAAAGGAGGCCTCTCCCTCCGTAAGGTTTAATACCCCCCCTCCCTTCTCTCCCTCCCTCTCCCCCTCCCCCTCTCCCCCCACTATCCCCCTCTCAGGCCTGGGAGATATCCAAACAGTGCTGGCCTGGTTTCACCCACCCACTTAGCCTGAGTGTGTGGTGGCGGTGCGCTTGCGCTCCTGCTCCAGAGATGGATAGCGGCGGCGGCGGCGGCTACAGGAGTCAGTGCTAAGGAGATAAACCCGTCGGCTCAGAGCCCCGCGGAAAGGTCGAGTAGCAGAGCTTGACCTGGGACGGGTGGCCCGGTTAAACACCTAAAAACGTGCCTTCTCACCACGGGTCATGTAGGCCCACCAGCTCCATAGCTCAGTGTATCCGGTGAGTCGATCAGGTGAGTTTCAGGTGAGTCAATAAAGCGAATATCAGGTGCACCTTCAAGGTGAATATCAGGTGGGTCTATAAGGTGAGTATCAGGTATGTCTATAAGGTGAATATCAGGTAGGTCTTTAAGGTGAAGGGTTTCTGCCCAACATTATCACTGTTGCAGAATGCAGTCTGCCGTCTGACAGAGTGAAGTTCCGTCACAGACCCGTCCTGCTAGCGAACTGCTCCACCAGCATCAGTAATGCACAGGTGCCAGCCCCGATCAGCAGCGCTGCCCTCCCTGAATATATTGATTAGCGTCATGAATAAAACATCACGCGCGGCGCGTCTCTGACGCGTCTGAAAGCACTCTGGGGGTACAGCTGCCGAGCGCCTTCCGCCCCATCAACACAAGCTTTTTCAGAGCGAATGAGACATTCCCATTTCAGAGCCAGATAAAGTATTTACCGCCTCAGTTAAACGTGCGCATGTACGCTGCATGTGAACTAAATACTAGAAGCTTCTGGCAAAAAAGAGAAAAAAATAGAAAGAAAAAAAATGAAACAGATCATTTTCCACAAGGTCCCTGACAGAATTGGTCCAGTTTTCTTCAGTAACTGCTTCCAGGGGTGCCATATGGGGGGAGGGGGAATCAAGGATAATTTCAGACTGACAGGGGCCCTCAAAAAAAAAGAGATTAAAACATAGGATTTTCTGTGGTGGTGGGGCCCAGTGTGAGATGGTTTCATGGGGCCCAAAATCCCTGGTGGTGCCCCTGAGTGCATCAGACATCGACACGTCCGGATCTACAGACCACCTGACCACCAGGCTGTCATGAAACAAGACAAATGGCCACAGTAAACTGTAATAGTGAATCTCTCTGTCTCTCTCTCTCTCTCTCTGTCTGTCTGTCTGTCTGTCTGCCAATACCTCTTTTCCACCAGCAGTATGCATAGATTTGCTCCACAAAACCTGGCTTCTGAATCTGAATCTGAGCTCTCTTTGGGAGCTTGTAGTGGTCTCTTTTATTTTATTTGACTTTTGCTTGTGCTTGTACCCCAGTGCAGGGTGCAGCAGGCCTAAAAGCAGTCTTTTAGGCCTGTTGCTTTCAGAACCCCCCCCCCCCCCAAAAAAAAAAAAAAACCGACCTATTGCAGTACTCTTAGACAACAACCTTCTAATATTTTTCCTGGTTTTTGTTTTTCAGAATGGGGAGTGAGAAATGTTCAAGTGGTCTGAAAAACAGAGCAGTAGCATACAAGGACAGGACATGGCAAATATTCACATTTACACATTTTTATAGCCTCTTGAATAGTGTAACTGTATATGCCTACAGCCATACTGTATGCAATGCCACTGACATGTTATTTCTTACGATTCCACTCAGTGATGTTTTATCCTGAAAATATTATTAGAAACAGCTGTTACTTATGGAAAGGTACCATCAATGTTTCCAAGGTGATAACATCATAGAAGATTGTTACATTGTCTTGTTAGATTTTTTTGATTCAGGCACATTGATTATGTGGACATTCTATTGTCTTATCACCTGTATGATAACCACAGTGTTATCAGCAGTGTTGATGTTGCCAGTGCCATGTATTTGCATGTCATTTAGTTGATTTAAAACATTACGTTACATTACATTACAGGCATTTAGCAGACGCTCTTATCCAGAGCAACTTACACAACTTTTACATAGCATTTTACATTGTATCCATTTTATACAGCTTGATATATACTGAAGCAATTTTGGTTAAGTACCTTGCTCAAGGGTACAATGGCAGTGCCCTACCCGGGAATCGAACCTACGACCTTTCGGTTATAAGCCCAGTTCCTTACCCACTGTGCCACACTCCGTTCCTTACAGCGGCAAAAGAGCTGGAAGCTCCTTTTTTATATTTCCTGAACTTGTGAAACTGTAGCCCTTTTGCAGCTGGATTTACATGTGGTTGATGGATTAGGTGTTCAGTACTTCCTAATTTTGACTTGTGATTTGATATACCTGCCAGTGTGACACTCATATTGTCATTTTCAATTAATTTTCCGCTATGAAGCACTCGTTCAAAAATAGACTCTCCGGTGTGTTTTTGCCAAAAAATCTAGATGGATTTTCTGACGCCTTTTTGTATTTTCATACAAAATATCTGCGTTTAAGATTAAACAGAATTCAACTGAAATACAATTAAATCAATATGGTTCAGTAGAAGTGAATGAAACAAACCAGACAGGCTGAGATCCCTACTGATAGAGGATACACATACACGCACGAAGACACACACACACACACACACTATTACATTAAACATGTATTTTTTGAAAACATGCTCAATATTCTTTACACTACTCTGCACTCAACCCCTATATAAGACATGAGTTACATCACGCAAGCAGCATCACGGTAGGCATGCACCAGGTCACACTGTGTAACTCAATGAATTACAGGAATCAGCGGGTTAACATTCCCAATCTCATTATTAAACAAATACGAGCCTGGCCATAATCCCCCCCCCCCCCCCCAAAAAAAAACCTCCCCAAATACCCATCTCCCTGTGATTTCAGCTGCCTCACTGCTGCTCCCTCCGTTTTGAACTTTGGTGTGCGAATGTCCTAATGGCTTAGGCATGTCCGCCAGGGCAGCCTCATAAATCATATGTGTATACGCGGTGATGGACAGGTGACAGAATTTGGCCCAGCTTCACCGTGTCCTGTCGGAGCTGCAGACTGCAGCCCCCCCCCCCCCCGCCCCCCGCCCCCCGCCCCCCGGACAGGGAGGCCCAGCTGCAGGCCCCCGGCCTTTTGACTGTAATATAAACAGTTTTTGAAAGGTTTAGTCTGGACACCAGATCCCCTCGGTCCAGCGAGTTTATTTTATTTTATAATTATTTTTTTTTGTGTTGCGTCGCAGTGGAACTGGCCCTGTGTGCAGAGAGAAGCCTTAAAGCAAACAGTGGAAGCCCCTGTGACTCACTGCGTGTGCCTGCTCCCGCTCCACTGCTAGCCGTGATGTCATCCGGCTTCCACAGAAGGGCATTGTGGGAAGGGCTGATAGAATTCCTGGGACTTTTGCTCAAACAGTACGTATATATTTTTCTTTCTTTTGTCACATGCTGTACAGTTTATATTGTACACAATCACAATGTGATGGGGTTTGTAGGAGCCGCCAGCTTATGAGAACGGTCTTCAACCACGTCCAGCTGAGAAAGAAAAAAAAAAGATGTAACGAGATGTTAAAATTCCTAATGTACCTGTAAAATTACTCAAAATGTACCTGCTCTATTAATCCCCCTGTTAGGTTTCTTGTGAACATAAATTTCCACTTATCTTCGTCCCTGAGGTAATGACCGAGTTCTGATAGTGAAGTCGAGCAAAGGTGTAAGTGTTAATAATCCTTGGCATTAGCGATTTCATCCCTTTTGTAAAACTTCCTGTCCCACAATGCACCCTGTTTAACATCTCCTGATGCTAAAACAGGGTGCACACACATACACACACACACACACACACACACACACATACATACGAACACACACGCATACACACACGCACACACACACAGACACACACAGACACACACACACACACGCACACACACACACACACACACAGAAACGCGCGCTGCGTGGCACACCTTGGCCTTGCGGCGGGGCAGGTAATAATTACTCATTCAAATGAACACATCAGGACGGCGGGCAGACAGACCCTTCCCATCACAGCACTGAACAAATACATCAAGGCATTAGCGCCGCAGCAGGATGACAGCTAGCAGAAGCGCACACTGTGCTGAGCTGGCTGTTTCTGCAAAGATGCCGTGTTGTGCAAAGATGCTCCAGCGCAGAGATCATGCTCGCTTAAATACCAGGGGGTTGAAATTAAAAGTGCTGCTGCCGCTGCCGCTGCTGCCGCTTCCGGATGGGGTAATGTGACCTTGAAAATTGCAGGGCTAAATTAAAATAAAATAAATAAAAATAAAATAATAAAATGCATTCGGACAGAGAGACACTTTGCCCCTGCAAATATTTCATTCTTACCGGTCAGATAGTAAGATTTTATAGTTCATACTTTGGGATGATAAAGGCTTGAGTAAAATAAATTTTTTAATTTTCATGTATTTGTCCAGTTCTATTTTCCTGTTGTGTGAATGGCCAAGGGAGCAATTTGAACAACAAGAAAGAGAAACAACAACAACAAAAGAAAGACTGTTTCATAAAGTTGAGTTTTTTAAAAATCAAGACAATAAGAAAAACAAAGATTGCAGATAATCCTCTGTTTTTAAAAGTAGCGGCTTTAAATAACATTCTACGTTTGGGAAAGTCTTTTTCGTGTTCACCATCTCCATGTGGTTAATTAACCGTCAAAAACTCAGTTCAGTGTTTTGATCTTTTCCTTTCTGGTGTCCTGACGCAAACCGGGAATGTTTTGATCTTTTCCTTTCTGGTGTCCTGACGCAAACCGGGAATAATTTTTGAAGCATGCTAACGGAACTCGCCGGTGATTAATGTATAGCAAAGCGGGGTAATACATTCTCATCCAGTGATACTTCGCTAAGAAAATTCAGCTCATGAATAGCACATATGCAGTTTTACAGCTTAAATGGACCGTAGATCTGCAGCCCACCGCCACAAACAAACACCTCCTCTGATCCTTGTTTACGAGCACAACAACAATCCAAACACAGTCTGTTGAAGGGTGAAAAAAATTTGTGCGCAAAAGAAAACTTTCCTTTCCGGTACGTGATAAATACACAAGTATGGTTTCTGAATCGAAACCTAGTGCTCTTCTTTTAAATACAAACATTGTCTACAAGTTACAGCAGAGGCATGTGGCTGTAACTCTGGGCGGTTGGGTAAGAACAGGACCTGTCAGAGAATTTTCAGTATCTCCCTGTACTGTCTCCCCATCACAGTCCTACATATCTTTATGATGCCAGACCCCACCCCCCACCCCCAATCTCACCCATCTCTCCAGCCCCCCCCCCCAACCCCCCCACCCCCCTTCTTGGGGGCTGAGTGAGAGGGTGGTGGGTGACTCAGGGAGGGAGGGTAACAGTACAGTTTGTGTTCACAGTTTTTTTTTTTTACCCTAACTGAGGTAGGTTGACTGGGGGCAGGGGTGGTTTTGTTGGTAGGCTGGGGGGGGGTCTCATATGATGCCTCATTGCTGCCATACCGTAAGACATTTTGCTCAACATTTCTACCTGTGATTACCATGTCAATATATTTTCATGTGTGCAAATACATACATACATACATGTAGGTTACAACGTGTCTGTTGGCATATTTTAATATTTGGTTTATTTTATGACATCTATTATTATTTTGCTAAATATAGATTTGCTGGGTATTCAAACGTTCATTGTGGATTTAAACGAATAAGCAATCTAAGACTAATTCCATTTATTTAGTTGAATCTTGCAGGAGATTTGACAGAGTTCTGTCACCAGATATGTCTGTAGGCATCCTGCTGTGCAGTGGATAAGACTGCTTTCTTCAAGGGAGCCCAAACCTTTAAGGCGATCAGGTTTTACCGCAAATTCACTTACCGTGACCAAACGGATTCTTAAACATATTAGGCTCACGGCTAATAACGCAGATTCCAATTAGGGAGCTTAATTAATCTCAAGAGCATTTGCTAATTATAGGTCCACTGCGAAGCCTCTGTCTGCAGTTTGGTGTAATAAAAAAAAGTTCATCCCTTGCAATGTTCCCGTTGCTTTAACATCGTTCTACTGAACTTTAGAGAGGAGCTGCTAATAAGAATGAGTTACGTTTACGAAACTTAACGTTTTCGTCTGCGCACCTTTAACTGAATAAAAACAATGAATAACCGCCAAACCCGCCATCCTCCCCCCATCCCCCCATCCCCCCATCTACGCCCCCACACACGATCCAGCGCCATTGTGTTCTGATTGACAGAGATCAGCTGGTACAAGGACACACAAGCTCGGTAAAGAATGGACGACGGAGGCTACCCCAGTAATTAATTCATTAAAATATTTAAAAAAAAAAAAAAAACCAAGAACAATTAAATACGATGATGTCACATCATTTGTGGCAGTACTTCTATCAGCTTTGTATCTTGTCCACAAAGCATATCGTAGCAAGATATCACATTAATTTCTCCCTTTCTCTCTCCCTCCCTTTTTTTCTCTGTCTCTCTCTCTCTCTCTCTCTCTCTCTCTCTCTCTCTCTCTCTCTCTCTCTCTCTTTCATTTCCATCATTGAATGGCACATCATTTGAGGGCCTATATATATAAAAAACTTAGCTGTCAAATTGTATAAAAATGACACAGTGTGCAATTGCTTCAAGATTCAGAAGCTAATCTTTAAACTCAGCAATAAAAGCACTTGGTTATCCTGCCATATACATAAAGGAAATATCGTAGAAGCCTTCGAAGATCATTAAAAAAGGTATTAAATTGAGATAGTAGGCACAAGTTACATGTAAGCCTTTAAGAACTGATGTTCTTAAGGGATCTCACACACACACACATACACGCACATGCACACACACACACACACACGCATGTGCAAACCCACACACACACACACACACACACAGAAACACAGAACAAGCAGAGATAAATCAGAGCACACACACACACACACATACACGCACATGCACATGCACACACACACTCACACACACACACACACATCCACACACACACACTCAGACCCAACACAGACCCATCAACAGTGCCCTGCCCTGTGCAACACATGCCTCTGCTCACTGTGCTGTTTCTGTCACAGAGAAAAAAAACAGACTCAAATCATAGCCACTGTCTTCTGTTTGATTTATAGGGGCTGCCACCGGCTTTAATTATTAATAATATTCCAAGTCTATCACTATAATGAATTTTACTGCCTTGGGTAAAATATTAAAAATATAAATCTTGTCCTAATGCCGAGAGAGAGGATGGCTTACAAATAAGCACATTTTCAAAGCAATGTTAATTATGCTGGAGGGGGGAAAAAAACACAAAACAAAACAAAACCAATAAATAAGGAAATGTATTAACCTACATTGTGAACACAAGCAGCCTCCTGGATGGAAAAACACATGGTTTTTGCCTTCAGACAAACACACTGCTGGAGACAATCTTCCCGCCCACAGAAAGTCTTACACACTCCCTGGGAAATGCTTACACACCAGCGAAGTGAGGGCCGGTGTTACATAGCAATATTAAAATAGCGTAAGCTTAGCGTCAAAAGAAGCTCGCCGCTATTTATACACAAATTTTACGTTTGTCGGAAAATTAAACGTACGGATTTGGGGCAGTCAACGTCAGGAACTTCATAAATTTTTCGCTCTCGCCTGACGTTAGCGAGCTTGACTTGCGTAAGCACCAGCGTTTTTCGGAGGGGTTTGTGGGTAAAGGCGGACGATTTTCCCCGAGTGAAGACGCAGCCTTGCTGAAAACCACGAAAGAATCCACGGAGAGAATACAGTTAGCTCCGGTTTTCAAGACAATGTTGTCTTGCCATCAGTTCTGTATCGGTGTTTCCCCCACAGCAACATCCTCGGTATTAAATCAACTCTAACAGAGTATGTATTAGTGTAGCAGGGACCCCATGTACTCTGTTAATGTACTCTGCAAGGTAAATCTTATAGCAGATTCTATGTTGCCATGGCCACTGCCTACTGAATGACCAAAATTCTTATTCTGTAGCCCACAACTTGTGGAACATAGTCTAACATATGCTGAAATATTGAATTTAATTGTTTTCAAAATATGTCCAAACAGCCACATGTACACTCTGTCTTGCGGAGAGTTTAATTTACCATCCACTGAAAGTATGTAATATATGGCAGGGCACAGCAAGTTCTTCTTTTCTGAAATTCACGTCAGGCCCATTCATGACCAGAGGATCCTGAACCACAGTTTGGGACTCACAGCTGTAGGTTAGAATTTATAATAAGTCAGTGGACTATATATGCTGTTTTTGGCAGCTCGGTCCCCATGAAATCAGCTGTGCTATAATAATAATAATAATAATAATAATAATAATAATAATAATAATAATAATAATAACAATAATTATTATTATTATTATATTGCATCCTTTGTTTATAGTGTGAAATTCAGATGCCAAAAACATTCTCCTGTACTGCCACACGCTGCGACATTAAAGCAATTTAACAATACAGGAATGTTTTATTTATCTAATCTGGTTAAACCTTGAGAGTAGAGTATACAGAGAACAGACAATTAAATTCACCTTTGTGTCTCAAAGTGGCCAACATACAGCTCTAAGGAAAACCCCCATTTCAGCTAATTTCAGCTGAAATTCAGCTAAGCTAAATTTTTTTGGGGAAAAAAACCATCTGTCAGATCATACTGGAGTTTTGCAAATATCTTGAGCTGGTGAGGAGGGTGTGGACTGTTTGTTCTGGTCATAATGCCTTGGGAGATTGATCCTTTTTTTTTTTTTACCACCCATCTGCTTCAGAATGCTAAAATCAGCAAGCAGCTGTAATGGAAATCTACACTGCTTTGGAAAAAAGAAAAGAGAAAAAAGAAAAAAAGAAAGAAGAAATCAAATGTAGAAATTTTGCCGGGTGCTGTTTGCTGTTTGCTGTGGAGGAATATCTGCCCGCATGCTGACAAGATGTTAAAATGGTTGAAAGATGATGGCGGCTGCAAGCGGGTGAGTGTAAAATGGCTTTTTTTCCCTTCGTTTTATTTGTGCTAGCGAGGAAAACGTTTAGGGAGATTTTTCGCCCCCCTGTCTTCGCGCGCTTGAAGGAGAAGCCTGACATATTCCTTCAGGAAAGGTGTTCAAATAGAGACTGAGGCAGGTGTGCGGCTAAATCGTTTCAAATAAATTGTTTTTTTTTTTTTTGCATTCTAGCAAATTTTTCCAGGCGAGCTCTTGCACCGCTCTCACATTGTCTTGTGGAGTCCTGTGTGTGTGCATCATGAACAGAATGACAGTTTTACAGGGTTTATTGCGTACTGTGGTCAATTCTCTGCAACACAATTGGCTGAACAGGCTACTCTCTCTCTCTCTCTCTCGCTCTCTATCTCTCTCTCTCTCCCCCCATCTCTCTCTCTCTCTAATATCTGATTGAAGATGTGGCGATTGTTCCCACGTGCACGGTTCTCAGTTTCTCTTTATAGTCCATTCCACCTGAGAGGTACGTCACAAGTATTTTAAATGAGATGCCTTTTGAAAAATATGCGGTCACGCAGTTTTAATATTGCTATTATTTCGCGATATTTCAAAAGTAAAAAAAAGAAAAAAACTGCCTGTAATACGCCGACTCAGCTTCTGTTTTCTGCTGACCTACACAGTTTCGGAACGCATAACAATTTCTACTTTTATTCAGATTTTTTTAATGCATGTTTTCTCCTGTTTTTTCCCTGTCCTATCCATTTGAGCTGATGTTTATTAACTGAGGAATGTATATTCCAGTGCACTAGTCAGGCCCCATATCCACACGGGCACACACCCTGCCCGTGGTGTTCCTGGTCCCCCCCCCCCCCCCCCCGGTGTCTGAAATCCCGGGGGTCTGTGGCTGCTAGCCGAAGCGTCTCTGTAAATAATCTCCAGTGGCCAAGGCCTGGCCGGTAGCAGGACTGTGGTAGCGCTTTAGAAATATAAATTAAATGGTTTGAACTTACGGGCCAAAACACACCAGCGGTGGGGCACTGACTCCCCTCCTCACTCTTTGGGTCTGTTAACAGCCGGAATCTGGAAGATTTTTTTTTTTTTTACATTCGGCTTGAGGACCCCTGGGACTCCATTTTGGACCCTTGAGGCCCCACAGACCCAAGTTTTGAAGCCCCTGGATTGCTAGATGTTATGGGTGCAGTACCCTGCAACCAGACTCTAGCTGATAGGATTATGTAGGGTGGGGATTCCTTCTCTGAAGATAGGCCTAGCGAGCTGGACGTGATTCAGAGTGGACTCATGTTTGAGGGACAAAAAGCGGTATCCATTGTCTTTAACCCTTTGAAGAGCACGTTTTCCGGAATGTAAAAAAAAAAAAAAAAAAAATCAAAATTCCAAGTCAGTGTTCTAGAACTCCACTGCTCCACTCAGTTACCAGGAGCGACTGTGACATCAGTGTTAGAATGTTCGGTTAAGTTAACTGGACGCGCTGGATGGAATGGTGATCATGGCCACCGTATGTCAAACAACAGTCCGCACGCTCCCTTTCAGCGCATTAAAACCGCTGAATGGGAGCCCTGCGGTGTGCGGGCTGTTACTGAAGCAGAGATTTAGAGGGCCCTGAAGGTTGAAGGCCTGAAAGGATGGGGGTGGCGTGGGGAGTTTGTGTGCGGGCTCAAATAAAAATCTACGTGGTCATACAACTGTTATTTTGAATGGAGTTATAACACTGGCGGTTGTGGGGGGAAAGACGAACAAATAAAGGAAAGGTTTCTTTTGTGCATTTCTATGGTATTTTTTTTTTTTTGTTCCTTTGGGCGGCTGCGGACATAGCGTGGTTCTTCACGTCTGTACGAATCTTCGAGGAATAAGAGCGCAGATACCGTATGTCAATCCCGCGGCGTTAATTTCCTGTGGTTATTGAGCAGAGATTCTTAGAGCCCATTCAGGCCTCCGTGAGAGAGAGAGAGAGAGAGAGAGAGAGAGAGAGATTTTTTTGTGTGGAGCTGGGCTGCTATGCGCATTGTGTGCGATGCAGGAAATTGAATAAACGATCAGCGTGCCGATATTCAAAATGGCGACTTAAGGCACCTGTAAATCGCGATCAGCATTCCCGCAGATTTGATGCATTCATAAATAACAGTCGTCATATCTCTGTGTAAGAAACAACTCCACCAAAAAAAAAAAAAAAAAGGTTTAACTTTACTAAATTTTTGACAAAGGATATTTTGACAAAGGATAAAGCCACACACACAGACTAGTGGTTTATATTCTCTCACTATGGTAACAGTGTTAGTCGGCGACCAGTGTGACACGTGTTGCGGCGAATAAAACAGCGATGTTAAAGTGAGGCACTTCGGTTCGGTGCGATTACTGGATCGGTCAATTTCACATTTTGACCAGATGTAGTTTTTTCAGCAGTCCTCTGTAAAAATTGCAATCCCTCACATAACCAGCTTAGAAACAATAGATTTCTACCATTTAGGCAAATAATTAGGTTCAGCTTAAGGGATCAATTCTTTTATTATTAAGCCCGGTCTCTAAAGTGCACAGTAATACATTCTGCATCGATCTTTCTTCAGTCCTTTATTGCAATTTCTGCGCTGGGTTTTGCCTTTGAAAGACATGATCACCAGAATAAAGATTTTATACAGTGACTTTGGAACAAATAAACCCATGAACTGTGGTGTCCACTCTTTTATACAGGGAACTAAATAGACTGGCCAAATACTGTTAACATCACACATGGATAAATCATGCATGGGGCCTCATTCATTTCTCCCCTGATTTTAAGAAAGATGCTCTTATGTTTTGTTTTAGTATTTCTCATATTGTTTACATTCTTCTCATCTTTTTCCCATCAGTGTTTATTATGTACTGTTATGCATGATGCAGATTGATGAGGAATATAATCATTGCTAAAATATTAATTTTCCAAAATAAATCACAACCGCTTTGATACGGTATATGTAGCTACACGCATACGTGTGTGTGTGTGTGTACATGAGTGTATTTGTGCGCATGTGTGTTTATGTGTCTGTGTGTGTGTGTGTGTGTGTGTGTGTGTGTAGGTAGGTATTTGTATGTACGTGTGTGCGATGTGTATGTAAGTGTCACTGTTTGTGTGTGTATGTGTGTGTGTGTGAGCGTGTACCTGTATGCCTGTATGCCTTCACGTGTGTGTGTGTGTGTGTGTGAGCGTGTACCTGTGTGCCTGTGTGCCTTCACGTGTGTGTGTGTGTGTGTGTGTGTTTGTGTGTGTGTGAGCGTGTACCTGTGTGCCTGTGTGCCTTCACGTATGTGTGTGTGTGTTTGTGTTTTGGGGGGGGGGGGGGGGTTTCTCTAGGCAGGTGCTCAGTGTTTTCCTCCCCCTCATTATGGCTAAGTGTGTTTGGCGGCAGACGCAGTGAGATGTGGATGTTGTGTTAAACGGTAGTAAACACACCTGCCAAGAGAGGTCCTGCGTCTTCGGGACACCGGTGATTGAGACGGGACTAGTCCCTGAGCGGAGCCATCAATCGCCAATCAATCGCTTTTAATTTAAAAAAAGACGTTTACAATTAAATCAGAAATTTTATTTCTTTTTTTTTCCCCAGACAAGTAGCCAAGAAGCTCTTGCAAAGATAAAGGGATTCCCAGCCACAATGTATTAGTTATTTCTATTTAGTTATTGCCCTGGTGCACCCAGGTAATACCCAGTGCAATAACTGTTGAGGTGCAAGGGGAACATATATAAATAAATAAAATCGTCGATCGGTGCTTATCTGATAATGGAATATTCACTTTTCTGTGATTTTCTGTAAAAATGGGTTTATTCCTGTCCATCTTTACAGTAAGTGAACTTCAAGTACGCCATTTTGAATTAGGACCAGGAGTTGTGAAATTTAATTTTTTAAATATTCATAGCTGTGATGATATTGGAGGAGGTATAGAAAGACTGGCAGTAATCTATAGAGTAGAGAGCCAAGACCCCCCCCCCCCCCAAAAAAAAACAAAAAACAAACAAAAAAGAGCAACGGCGAGTGTGGAAGTGGTCTTAAAGGAGGAAAAAGGGCGAGCGAAAGATCAGAAAAAGGAAAAGACGAACGAAGGAGGAGGAGTATTGTGAAAAACGTGCGCGTTATTAAGAGTGGGTTTTTAAAAAAAAAAAGTATTTATGTGAGCTGGCCGTGGTCCAGGCTGTTAGGCCCGTGTACAGTCGGGGCACACTGTCACTCCATTGTGCGATGCGGAGCAAGGTTTTCTGAGTGCTTTGATCGCCTTGGTAACACTCCCCTAATTTCTACTGCGTCACGGCGATCTCGGTGCGTTTTCTTCGTCGGGAGTAGTGCTGCCCTTCCCCTGAATATTTATCCTACAGTAACTGGAGATCTTTTTCCCCCCTGCTGTTGTTGCTGCGTTAATTAATATTAATTCTCGCTTATTAATTCTGCTAGTGAACGTACTGTACCCTTCTGATGTTCAGATGTACAGCAGATAGTCCAGTTTTAGAAAATACTACCAGCTTCGTCATTTGCAAAAAATAAAAAAAATAAAAAAAATAATTGTCCTCATGTAAGCAAGAATTACTGTTGCATGCAATCAATGATGCTTGTTTTTGAAAGAGAGGAGTTTATTAATCTGTTTTATTTATATATATATTTATTTATTTATTGGCGGTGAAATTTTGAAAGCACAATATACATCGCACGCAGTTGCGCAAGCCTGCCAAAAGAGGGCAGCAGACGATTTGAGAAGTCCCCGAGCCGGTCCAAGCGACGTGGGAGTAGGGTTAAATGTGTAAGTAACTATCATTTTCATTTACTTACTGGGCTGACATTCCTGCGCTTGTTAGTCTCCGGTTCAAAGCAGCTCCGCACGGTTTTGAGCGAACGTCGGTGCATTCCTTAAATACCTGAAGGAAGAATGAAGAATTTCCCCACAGCAATGGTGTCACACCTCACGAGGAGTCGAAACCACGGCGCAAAAAAAATTCAGAACAAAAAAAACCGAAAGAGACGCGAGGCGTGCCAGCTTTCTCGAAATGAGGCCGCCTGCCTCTGCAACGGTCGAGTGCCTGCGGGCTACTTCTCACTTCAGTAAGACGGGCGGAGCGAGGATATCGTATGTGGACTTATCTCCTGATAACTACAATAAGCCCTCAAAAGAACACAAATTCTCAAATTACAAAATGCTAATATATATATATATATATATATATATATATATTACATATAAATGTTATATATATATATTATTTTCTAACAAATAACCTTATGACAAAATAACAATTACATTATTAACATATTTGAATAACATTAAGAGGAATTAAGTATGTAAATATAGATATAGAATGCTTCATTATTGGCTACATCTGTATTACGGTTGCTGCCAACCCAGAATTTTTTTTTCATGCGCTGTTTTCCAGGGAGATTTTATACGCGGTACGAAATCCTGTTTGTGAAGGAGTGTGTGTTTCCTTCAAACGAAAATAAGAAAGAGGGTGCTGAAAATGAGGGGTGCATTGTGGGAGGAAACAGTGGCCGGCTGGCTGTGCGAGGACTGCAGTGACTTAAACGGCCTCGCTATCATTCCCTGGTGTCATGGTGGGGTCTGATACCCGGCCCCCTCCTTCCCCCAAAACAATCGCCCAATTTGGCACAGTGTGTAGCCTTTGTTCCCGGGCTGTGGCCCGCAGACTGACAGAAGTGGCAGAGACAGTATGTGTGTGTGTGTGTGTGTGTGTGTGTGCGCGTGTGTGTGAGAGAGTGTGTGTGTGTGAGTGTGCGTGTGAGTGAGAGTGTGTGTGCTTGTGTGTGCGTGAGAGTGTGTGTGAATGTGTGTGTGTGTGTGTGAGAGTGGGTGTGTGTGTGTGCATGTGTGTGTTTGTGCGTGTGTGTGTGTGTGTGAGTGTGCGTGTGTGTGAGAGTGTGTGTGCTTGTGTGTGTGTGAGAGTGTGTGTGAATGTGTGGGTGTGTGCGTGAGTGTGTGTGAGTGTGCGTGTGTGTGAGAGCGTGTGTGCTTGTGTGTGTGAGAGTGTGTGTGAATGTGTGTGAGAGTGTGTGTGAATGTGTGGGTGTGTGTGTGTGCATGTGTGTGTTTGTGCGTGTGTGTGTGTGTGCGTGAGTGTGTGTGTGTGTGTTTTGGGAGGAGGGGGTCGGGGTGGGGGTTGGGGGGGGGGGGGGGCGGGGAGTTTCCAGCCTGCAGTTCTTCCTTTGGTCAGTAGAGGGAGAACACAGAGTCTGATTCTCATGGTGAGATAAAGGTTTGTTTAGGACTGTAGTCCTCAGTGATCCTAGTAGGAGTAGCATTCTAAGCTGAATGCATGAACTGCTCCGCAAGTTCCTTGGGATAAAAGTGTTTGTTAAATAAATATTTGCATTTGTACTCCACATACTCGTAACTCCACGCCAATATCTAATTCATTTTGTCTCAGCACTGCTTTATTAGGGCATATCAATTTTGCCTTACATGCTAATAAATCAAACTTCAACTCAAGCTGCTGGTATATTTGATATTTTCAGTCCACTGCTCAGCATTCAGGAATCAAACCCCCCATCTTCTGGTTTCCACTAAATCACTAAATGTGTCTTTTGAATGGTTGCGGTACATATACTAGGCGACCAACAGTATATGACGACCCTTATTGTTTCCTGCCCAGCTTGACAAAATCAAATAAAACAAAATAGGAAGAGGCAGTGCTTTCACGTAATCAGTAAAAGAAGGGCTTTGATCGCCCAGTATTTTTATTCCAGTCGGGATGAAGCTGATACATATCCTATGCCGGTTCCCATTAAAGACAAAGTTTGAGTCCGGACCGGAGATTTAATCTCACATTAGTGAGTTCCCAGCAAACGGCCCTTATACAATACTGCTTATCTCCTGAGCAGTCAGCCACCGCAGAGAAGGGCTTTTTGAAAAAGTAAATAATCTTGAAAAAAATGTCCGTCTTTTTCGTGGAGCAACATTACTCTCTCTGTGATTCCAGTTTGCTAGACAGAAAACGGAAAAAGACTGATCTTTATGTTTTTGCTGTTACGTTTCATGAAAGCATTTAGTGGAGTGACTAAACGACAGCTCACAGTCATTAACATACATATTATATATCAATGCAATTCAGGTCAAGTATCGCACGCACGAGTAGAACGGCAGTGCCACATCTGGGAGTCAAACCCGCAACCCCCCGAGTCACAAGCCCAGCGGCACCAACAGCTATAATACACTGCTGCCTGTGTTATAGCCTCAAGTATGTCAGGTCCACGAAGAGTGTGAACATGCCCATCGTGGGATTGCTCTGAGAGAACATCTCCAGCATATACTTTTGAACCCAATGTTACAAGAAAAGGGGGAGAAAAACAATCAACTGAATGAATGAACAATCCTAATATATTCAGCGTGTGAGAAAAAAAAAAAACCCATCAAGAAAACAAAGAAACAAGTGCGGGGGGGGAGGTGGCATTAACATGTTCAGCTGGGCATTCTTATTATTTTTCATCCTTTGATGTTTAATTTCACACCAGAGACCGTATCATGATGAAGATGATCTCTGAGGAACAATTCAGTTCACAAGTGTTTGCGGGGAAAATTTGCAGGATAGTGCAAAACTCGAACACAAGAAGAAAAAAAAAAAGTTTTCTTTCTTGCCATTAAAGAAACCGTGTATAAATATAGCGTAAGTCATCTATTAAACAAACTAATTGCAATTGTCTCACTTAGTCCTTGTTTTTGTCTTTGATTTAACTGGGCTAAAATTAAAATATATCTGGAGTGTATATATAGCGTACAATAGTTCTGCTGATATGGCGCTTTTGTATTTTTCTCTGGCAAAACAAAGTCTTTTTTGTCGTGCATTTAATTAATTAGCATATGCTGTAGAACAAGCTTTTCATCTGCAAACTAATTTTGAAACAGATGTATACTTATTCATGCACCTTTGAGAAAACATTTGGAAAAAAAAAAACAACAGGCTGCAGAAGACAAAGAAATTTGTAAATATTTTGTCAGGTAACCTAATTGTATTGATTTACGCCAGAAGAGGAAGTGTTTCACTTTGTTTAACTTGACTGTGCTGCAAACTCCCACCAACATATTTGCCACTTCTATACTGCATGAAACACATTGCTTATCTTAGCCACTATATGTGCGTGTACCGAACGTGGCTTGATTGCAATTGTATTTGCATTTGCAATTGTAAATGCAAATGTAAATGCAAATGCAGTTAAATAATGGAAATTTATGCACGGGTGAAAAAATGCTATATGATGGACACTAGAAGATAAGTACATCATCCACATACTCTCATCCACTGGCATACAATAGTACGCCTTCCTTGTTCCTGTAAGAATCAGTTTCTGCTCTGCTACCGTGCAGTGATAGTCTGGCCAAAACAAGGTAACAGCACCTTGTTTCAGCTAACAGATCAAGGTGCTGATAGCTGAAATGCGTGTGTTTAGGGTTTTAGGGGGGGGGACGGATATGCCCCCCCGAGAGAGGAGGGGAGTGGAGGGGAAGTGGAGAAGTGATTCACCGTTACCGTTACCGATTTTACCGGGAGTCTTGGCCGGGGCAGAGACGGCAGCGGTGCTAATCCGCGCACCCGTTGGAGACGTTTCTCACTGTGGGCCCCCCGCCCCCCCCGTTATCCCATCCACCCCCCCCCCCCCCATTTTAAGACCCGTGTCGAGCTCAAAGAGCCTCGCTGTTCTCATTTCCTCTGCCCTCTGGGCGAGCGCAGCTATTTATAAAAATTAATTTTTCCTCTCTCTTTTATTTTATTTCTCTCCTGCTCGAGTCTGATTTTATGCCCTGGTTAGGAAGGTGGCCAGATCGGTGGCGTGGTTCCAGATGCTCTCTCTCCCTCTCTCTCTCTCTTTCTCTCTTTCTTCTTCCTCTCTCTTTCCCTCTCTCTCTCCTTTTCTGCTTAGGCACTGCTTTTAGACTATGACCCCCCAACACCTCTTCCAACTCCCATTTCCTCCACAGCTTTGTATGGGGGGCGGAGGGGGCAATTGCTCCAGGTTAATTCTGAAAAGAAAAAAAACCAAAACAAGCAAAAAAAAAAAGAAAAACAAAAGATTAGCTATCTCCTAATACTCTTTATATATGAGGTGACTGGAGCGCTCTACACCCGTTGCTACTGATCTCCTGCAAACTCCAAACTTCTGGCTCCATTCCTCGTTTAGACCAGGCTTATTGGGCCCAGGTCAGCTTCAGTTCCAGCGTGTGTGTCACAGAAGCCTGTCTGGCCAACATCACCGACAAATCGCTCACCGACAGGCAGACCTGGATCTAGACGACCGAGTGTAACTCTAGATGCACACACACACGCAACCAGGGGAACGCGCCGGTGCTCAGCACAGGTCTGTGGTTTGGTCCGGTCGAGATCTAAACGATCTCGCATGCACGGACAGCCCTGCTGCACGGCAGCCTCTCTTAGGCACGGTTGCCTGTTAAGATGGCAGTTGCTCACGCACATTAACCCGAAAAGCATTCTGATCACAAATATGTGATTAGAATGTTCTTAACTGAACATTCTAATGCTGATGTCACAATCACTGCTGGTGGTAACTTAAAGCAATGGAGTTCTAGAACATTGACTCGGCGCTTAAAAAAAAAACATTATTAAAAGGACATTACTCTTCAAGGGGTTAATACTGCTATCAGACTTGTGATTGGCTGAGTCTGTGTTGGTACAGCCATTTTTGAGAGCAGCTATACCTGCCCTCTTTCATCCCCACCACCCACCCCCCATCCGCCCACCCTCATCCTCCAGTCTGAAAAATTAATTTCTCTGACCTTTGTGTTTCCAGACCAGTAGGGGTTCAAATTCCTCTCTTTATTATTGCACACTGTTTCATTTTTATACGAAGTACGTGCCACATATTTGCAAGGGCACAGAGAATCTCGGTGTTAATTTTCATTTTGTGCATATTAGAAATAAAAAAAAGAGAATTTGAACAGAGTAACCTTTCATCTCATTTGTGTGGCCGAGCAGCTCAGGTTAACCATTTGTGAAAGCATAGGGAGCTTTAGATCTTTTTTTAGCGAAGAAGTTTCACTTAGAGGAAAATAAATCTGCACAGAATATCTGGAAAATGTACTGAATCCCAGGGAAATGCACATGCTGTAATCTCAGGAAAACGCTTGGAAACTGTTGAAATGCACGGAATCACTCAATAATTCGCAGTAAAACAAAGAGCCAATTCATTTACGATACATAACCAGATGATATTGCATGCAGGGCCTTCTTATTGGCTTCCATCAAAAATTGGATCCATCTGAAAGGGTTCATGTGATTAAAGGATGTTGCATCTCTGAGATGCAGTGCTGTGAATGCAGACATGTTGTGTCTAATGCTGATCTCCTGTAAAAGGCAAATGATCCTTCCCCTAAGCAGCCTGACCCAATGACCTTGAACCGCTCTCTGACCTCTGCAGGGACACTGATGGCACAGACTGAGTGCTGCAGCGCAAAATGGCCTAAAAGTCCTCCCAGTCTCCCCCCGTCATGGAAGAAAGCGTCGAAAACTTCTTAAGCTCCGATTCCCGGTGTCCTTGCCCGGGTATCCATCACTCAATCGCCCTGAAATGGGAGGGACTCGTGAGGGGGAATTTAATGATCCGAAACTTTCCCAAAAGTGCGAAAGTCTGCTGGTGCGGTTGGGGAGAAGTTAGTCAGAATCCTAACGCGCCCCCAAAGGTTGGGAGAGGCGTTCGGTGAGTGATAGACGTCGATATCGGCTCTAATAAACGCTCAGAGGAGCGGCGGTGCTGTTCTGTGGTAATGCGACTCGACAGCGTATTTGTACTAATAACCCCTAAAAGTGATAATAGAATACTCAGAGCTCCACCGTACAGATGATTAATGCCAACAGAATAATTAAACTCCATTAGGCCCTGCTTTGACTTACCCACGGCTCGTGTGTGTGTGTGTGTGTGTGTGTGTGTGTGTGTGTGAGGGTGTGTGCGTGTGTGTGTGTGTGTGTCTGTGTGTGTGCGTGTGTGTGTATGCGTGTGTGTACGCGCGTGTGTGAGGGTGTGTTTGTGTGTGAATATGCGTGTGTGCGTGTGTGTGTGTGTGTGTGTGAGGGTGTGTGCGTGTGTGTGTGTGTGTCTGTGTGTGTGCGTGTGTGTGTACGCGTGTGTGTGAGGGTGTGTGTGTGTGAATATGCGTGTGTGTGTGTGTGTGTGTGTGTGAGTATGCGTGCGTGTGTGTACGCGTGTGTGTGTGTGTCTGTGTGTGTGTGTGTGTGTGTGTACGCGTGTGCGTGAGTGTGTGTGCATGTGTGTGCGCGTGTGTGTGTGAGTATGTGTGTGTGTGTGTGTGTGAGGGTGTGTGCGTGTGTGTGTGTGTGCGCACGTGTGTGTGTCTGTGTGTGTGCGTGTGTGCGTACGCGTGTGTGTGTGTGTGTGTGTGTGTGTGTGTACGCGTGCGTGTGTGTGTGTGTGTGTGTGTGTGCGTGTGTGTGTGTGTGTGTGAGTATGCGTGTGTGTGTGTGTGTGTGTGCGTGTGTGTGCGTGTGTGTGCGAGGTGCCCGTTCGGGACAGCTTGCCAGGGCAGAAAGACTAATGTCTTTTAAAAGCGCAAGTTTCGCCGGTGAAACCCCAGGGAAGGGTGCGGCAGCGTAGGACATCTGCTTGCTGTTGATGGTCCGGAAGGTATTGATGCATTGGGTCATTAGCGGGGGCGGTGCAAAACCAGTGTTTTTTTCGGGGAACACGCGTTCACACCAGCACTGGTGCGGGGGAGATGACGGTAAAAAGCCAGCCTTCCTTCCTGCCCCCCCCCCCCCACTCTCACCCCCACCCCCACCCCCCTCACCCTCCCCCCTCCCCCCCCCCCCCCCCCACACTCACCACACCCTCGCAGAAAGGGGCCGTAAAATGACTGCCTGTTGAACCTTTCCCTGACAGAAAAAGCCGTCTGATTCTAACACGTTGAATTCCTTTGTCTTCCCCCCCCCCCCTTCCTTCCTTCCTTCCATTCTGATCATCCCCAGCGAGCGGGACCTGTTATACCCCTTCTTCTGCTTCCCTACCTCCCTTTTCCTCCTCCTGCTGTTCTCTCATCCCGAAGGTTGGCATCGCGGTAGACGGGGAAATAGTTCCACCGCCTTTTTTGCAAATGGCCGCGGTGACGAGCCACTCGGGAGGTGTGCAGTTAGGCATCTCACTTTGTGCGTCCAGGTGCGGCAGCATAAGCATTTCATTAAATATTGAAGCCCCCGTTTTCGGTTACCGTGGTGAGGAGGAGACAGAAAAAAAACAACTGAGCTTTGGCTGCATTCCAAAAGGGACTAAATATATGTCCTTTTTTTCTTTTCTTTTCTGTTTTTTTTTTTTTACTTCTCCCTCCTCCCTAATCACGTTCTGGTTTAACTTGACCTTTTTCGTCTGCTAATTAGTTGGCTTCTTGAAAAGCATTATGGGTAATATGTCTTGGGTGATGTGGGTCTTTCCTGCACTGGTAATCACTCTAAATGCGCAAATGATTTATTCAGTGGAAATGTTTCTCGCAATCTTAAAAGTACACAAACCGTAAAACACGGTCAGATTATACTTCCTGTCGTCTGTGCAGCAGGAAGAGCATTAAAGTAAAATAAAAAAAGAAACTGTGACAACGTTTTAAAGAAAGTGTTGCTCTACCTGCAGAGTCAAATGAAATGGGCATCCATTTCCTGTGAAGCAAGAGCAGGGCAAAGGAGTATAGCATTCTGTTGAACAGCAGTGGTAAGATGCTGCTATACACTGAACGCAGCCACATGAATGCTATACACACATATACTGCTATACTACTTCATCAGGTCGGTGATAATAGCTCCTGTTCGTGCGGAATACTCAAACTACAGCACAGATCTCTTCACGTATGACTCAGAGAAGGAAATATGACATGCAGTACAGTATAGGAAAGTACAATAGCCACTGAATGCCCCATTCAATGTGTGTGTGCATGTGTGTGTGTATGTGTGTGTGGGTGCGTGTGTGTGCATGTGTGTGTGTGTGTATGTGTGTGTGCGTGTGTGTGCGTGTGTGTGCATGTGTGTGTGCATGTGAGTGTGCATGTTTGTGTGTGTGTGTGCATGTGTCTTTCAGTTAACTGCAAACACTACACTTTTTATGCTAACCTCACAGTTATCAATATGTTTAGCTGAAATGTAGAAATCACACGGGCCTCATCATAGTGCTAAAGTAATCCCACCTGAATATAAACTAATGGAACGATCCAATGGTGCGACTGAACACTTCAAAATGACAAGGTGCAGTTCTGTTCATTTTAGTACTTTAACGTGTATGTGCTTCATACTGAAGAGCTGTTTTAAAATTATGATTGTTTCACTTTGTGTGGTCAGAGCACAATACATTTAATAGAACGAGAAGCAGAATTACCGCTTGGTGACACTTCCCTTGAAGGTGATGTCATAAATATAACGCGAAGCCTTCGTCAGTGGAACACAAGACCGCGCATTGGCATCGAACCCCATTAATATACAATTATAGGCATGTATAACAACTGACATTAACAACTGACATTAACTGCCGGAGAGCCTGACACATTGTTATGATGCAGTGCATCTCATGTCAGCGCTAATAAGCAGTTGAGTTTAAATAAATGGTCGCGCGTGTCGTTGCGTCTGAACGTAGCGGCGATGAAATGGCGACTTCATGCTGCCGAAGATCTCCTTGGAGGTAAAGCGAAATCCGACGTGCCAACGTCTCCCCGAGTCTGTTTATCATAGACATGTCAGCGGAATCCCTAATATACTGCGAATGCAAAGATGTTTTGTGAACTCTGATTCACTGCCCGGTTGTTGAATGCCCTGTAGAGATGCAAAAAATAAAATAAATAAATGTGAGGAACTCCTTGGATACCTTGATCTATGAATGTGTCCTCTTTTTTTTCCTCCCTGAGCATATAAATATGAGTGCATCAAACGCCACGAATGGCCTAAAACACATCAGCAGATCGCCCTCAATCTCTCTTAAACCAGGATTGGTTGCCCCTGGCAGAGATATCCCATTCAAACGAAAGGAAATAGCTGCAGTTAACTGAAAACTCACAGGAAGTCCATAGCCCGACTGTCATGTCCACTCCGCTGTCTTTTTCAGTGCTTAGCTGAAAACCTAATATTAACCTATATAAAACCTAAATAAAACACACAAGAGGAATCGGCAAGGAGGTTCATAACAGAAGGCTGAAGATGCGTTGCTGTTAGCCTATTAATATATTAATATAGGAATATCATAATAAGCTAGGTAAAGTAGACTCAATTAGCATGTTTCTTAATTGGAACACAACGTTACAGTGTATCTAGGTCACCAGATAGCTCTCTAACCTAGCGAGTCGCACGCGATGTTTGAGGTTAGGGTTTGAATGGGCACACCAATCTTAATTCTCTTGTCAAGGGCAGAAGTACTCCGAGCCCTGGCTCTGCGCTAAATTACAGCAATTAACGGACGTGCGGGACTCTCTCATAGCTACGGCAATCTATTACCCTCCCAGGCTACGGGGAGCGAATTGGGTCAAAAAGATTGATGTTTCATTTGCCATGCGGAGAATGACAGTGGTGTGTAAAAATCAAAAAAAGAAAAAAAAAAATGTGTTTCAAAAATTTTGTTCACAAAAAGAAAGAAAGAAAGAAAGAAAGAAAAAGAAAAAAAGGATCCTGTTTGTGAGTTTGTGTGCTTGGAGGGAGCACTTGAAGTTGGACATCAAGGACAGCGACAGCAGTGTCTAGAATGCCACAAGTATCTGACAAGAACATTCTCTCTTAAATGCTCCTGCAGAGTAAGTTACTTGTACTGGCAACACCAATTGCAGGGTAAGCCCGCCCTTACGGGTAATTTCAAGTTCAAATTTTAAGTTCCTTTTTTTTCCCGGCTGTCCATCCCCATCCAATTCTCGCAGACTGTATAATTTTTTTTTTTTGGAATGCCTGTGTTCCAATCATTTGATGTGTTTTCGTCTCCCAGTACGAGACCTGCCATCTCTCCCCCTCTCACATTCAGTGCGCTCGGGAAGCATATCTACTCTACTGTGCTGTTATTTGCTTTAGGACATTGCCTGGAACTGCTCACGCAAACGTGTAAATAATTCAAGGCGAAAGCGCCTCTCTCTCCGCTACAATAACAACACGCGCTACAGAGGAGCTCGCGTGCGGCTCCTGTGATAGCGCTGCTTCGCACGCCTCCTCTCTTCTGAAACGCAGCCTCGCCCGCAGCTACGCCCCACAGGTACAGTGTGCCCGCCAGCAGGCTTTGACCCACCCGTACACGGCCTCTCTGTGTGTTTGCACACAGCAGACGCAGGCTATTAGCGAACAGATTGCGCCACAAGCGGCCCGCTCGTCTCCCCAGAGGTAGCACGTACATTCCTCTGGAAAAAAAACTGTTTTATTCTTTTGATATGTTTCTTTTTTTGTGGGGTGTGGGAGGGGGGGTTGTTACCCATGTGGGAATGGAATATATTGCAATATATTGTAAATATATATGTTTTCAAAAACATACATATATTTCACAGCGGTGTATTAAAAAAAGAACTTGTGATATATGAAAATGGCAATAATTTGTATTTTTACCCCCCCCCCCCGCCCCCCCCAAATATAGTGTTACAGTATCATGATGATGTATTCTATCTCAACATTATTTAAGTAAATTCTACTTCTGTGAGGACAGGACCCTACGTCATATGCCCATTATATCTACACTCCGTCCTGATTGAGAATCAGGACGGAGTGTAGCACAGTGGGTAAGGAACTGGACTTGTAACCGAAAGGTCGCAGGTTTGATTCCCGGGTAGGACACTGCCGTTGTACCCTTGAGCAAGGTACTTAACTGAAATTGCTTCAGTATATATCCAGCTGTATAAATGGATACAATGTAAAATGCTATGTAAAAAAAGTTGTGTAATATCCAGACGCTCTGGATAAGAGCGTCTGCTAAATGCCTGTAATGTAATGTAATATCTGAAAGTTGCTCACTCATCCGTAAGTGAGGACCTCGGTTGTAAGGCCCGCCTCTCCTTCTGTTTTCTTGCGGCAGAACGGCGTCTGTTTGAAGGGCGGACAGTGCGCGAGGAGCCCAGAGGTAGAGCAGCCGCCATTTTATCTTTAACCCTCTTATGAATGGGCATTATAACTGATAGCCTAGCAAACCTTCCTCCCTTTTCTTTTTTTTTCTTTCCTGCGCTGTAAGTATGAAATTTTAATTACGGGGAACGACAGATAGACGTTCTGATAGACGGCACGGCATCCATCTCTGAGAGAGAGAGAGAGAGAGGGAGGGAGAGAGAGGGAAGGAGAGAGAGAGAGAGGGAGGGAAGGAGAGAAAGAGAGGGAGATGGAAAGGGAGAGTGAGGGCAAGGGAGAGTGAGGGAGAGAGAAAGAGGGAATGGAAGAGAGGGAGAGAGGGAGAGAGAAAGAGAGAGAGAGGGAGGGTAAAAAGGGAGAAAGAGATTGAGAGAGAGGGAGAGCAGAGTGAGAGGTAGAGAGAGAGGGAGGGAGAGAAAGAGAGATTGAGAATGGGAGGGAGTGGGAGAGTGAGGGGAAGAGAAAGAGATAGAAAGAGATTGTGAAAGGGAGAGACAGAGAGCAAGAGAGATTGAGAATGAGAGAGGGTGGGAGAGTGAGGGAGAAAGAAAGAGAGAGAGAAAGATAGATTGTGAATGGGAGAGAGCGAGAGAGTGAGAGGGAGGGAGAGAGAGAGAAAGAGAGAGGGAGAGCGTTGGCTTTGAGGCGCCCCCACCCCCCGTTCCCTTGTGCGAGAGCACACTTGAGCAGCAGGTGCCATATTACTCCGCACAGAAAAAACAATTAGGGAGCATATTGGAGGAATGAGAAGTGCATTAATATTAGCGAGTGCATTTGTCAGTGGGTTTGATGTGAGTGTTTTTCTTTTCTTTATGCAACATTAAGATTGCGGTGCTCATAAATTCTCTGCTTAAACTGCCATCTGTTCTCCTGTCAGACGCCGAGGAGAGGGAGTCGGTCGAAGAAAAGGGAAAACAAAGTTTTCCTTTTGTTGTTTTTCTTTTCTTTTCTTTTTTGTCTTTGAGAGATGACAGATTTTTTTTGTTAAAAAGATTTTTTTCTAATTTTTTTTTTTTTTTGCAGGGAGCAGACTCAAAAAGCAAAGAACAAACAGTGCAGTAGGAAATGTTTTTTTGTGTCTGAACGCACATGTTTAATCCCCCACCAAATGAAACTCCCGATGTTGTAGCGCACTGGATCATTAACAACGGTTTTATTTGCGTCGTTTTAAATAAATAATAGCCAGCATTTCAGGTAAACAGGTGACCAATGTGCCCAGGTGTGTTTTAATCAAAAATGAACGCTTTCCGACAGTCTGTTCTGTATCATTCTTTTCAGAATGCATGCATGGTGTTCCGCTCATCTTGGTTTAACGGACAGGCTAACGATGCCGGTGGCGCAAAATGTCACGTGGAGATTATTGTCACCGTGTCCCGCTCAGTCAAAATGGAGGAACACAGCGGAGGAGCGGCCCAGAGTGATTAGGGAGCCCCGCGGAGAGGGGTAAGGCATCCCCACCTGGCGAGAGGAGAAAGAGACATCAAACAGCCCTCTCAGGTGTAGGGGGCGCACGCAGGGATTCTAATGCAGGTATTTGACGTCGGTGTTTTGCATATTTCACACGGGCTGCTTCCGTCTGTGTGGGGTTTTACTTCTGTGACACATGCAAGGCACCCAATGGTCTCCACCATTTTGATAGTAGCTCATTGGTATATATTTTTGGGAGGTATTTCATATTTTATGTCTTTTTTCAGCGTTTTTTTCTAGTACATTTTTATTGTATTTTTTGTCCACCCCTGGTGCTCTCTTGAATTGTATCTCTTCCATCACCATCAGAATGAATGTCAGAACTGGCAGCTGGGATTCGTTACTTTTAAAGATGTATTTAGTGAAATTTTAGAGGAGATTTTAGTATACAGGCCTGCGGTGTGGTGGCAGGGCAGTTAAATAGTGTTTTTCTTTCTGTATTGATTGTAAAAACTGTCCTGCTGTGCATTTAGGCCTCTCATCAGAAACATCATTAGGAAAGGGAACTAGTTCTCACTGGCCTTCCTGGTTTTAAAAAATAAAAAAAGCTTCAAAAAGTGGTTGCCTGCAGATTTATACCTGCCAAAATCTACAACTAACACGATCCCAAAACAAGATTTAGCAAGACAAGCGCAGACAAGAGCGTTACAGACTTTCTGAGTGCCGAAGGTTCCGAGCAGTTTCTTGGAGCACGGGGAGAAGCCTCTGTTGTTGCGTTGTGGCGTCTCCGAGCATTGTGAAATTTTCGGGATGGACGTTTAATGAAGGTATCCTTTGTCCCCCCCCCAAAGAAGCCCCGGCTTGTTTTGGATGGCAAAGAGGCCCGTCCACGCTTCCTCGTGGCCACGAAACACGAGCACCCGCTCTCTTAAATCAGCTCAGAAGACTCCGGAATTAACTTCCAACTCCCAAAAAACCCCCCTTCTGTTTAGGCACGTCCCCCCCCCCCCCCCGCCCGGATCAATCCCGTCACCCGTCCTTCCTCAATGCCTTGCCTTCCTCAGAGCCTTGCTATTGAGATATTCATCCCAACTATAAAAAACAAAATAAAATAAACGCCAAATATTTATGTGGCCGGGTTTCGCCGGCCAGCTGAGATTTAGCGGACCTGTCAGGAGCCGCTGCCCTAATCTGTGTAGCAGACCCCGGCCTGGAGATTAAAGATCAAGAGATTTGTGAGGGAGGGGGGTGGCGGGGAGGGGGGGGTTTGGAAACTTTTTTTGTGTGTGCCAAAATTCCTTTGTAAATAAGCACATTTAATGTGGTCTACCTTTTTTTCCCGCAGACCTCCCCGGTGTATGATTATGGATGCAAAGAGGCTCCCTCCCGTTTGAAGGGAGGGGCAAGCTTGGCCCTTTTACCCGACTGAGTGTTCTGAATTAGCCTATGCCCCCCCCCCCCCCGTTTCGCCTTCATTCAGTTTCTGCTTTATGTGTAGGCCTGTGTGTTCATGAGTGCCCCGCAGGCCTATTCATAATCCCGGTTCAGAAGAACTGCAAACCTGCTGTTCCTGCTCCCATGCAAGCGCTAACCAAGCCTTGGTATTTGTCCAGTTGGGATCATACAGTAGGTACTGTAGGTACTGTTGATTTAGCACTGAACATTTTACTGTGAGGGGGAAATATGGCAATATGGACAAAACAATCTGTCATGTTTTTAAAAAATGTTTAGGCGTTGATGACTTGAAATCATACCATCGGATCTTCGGAGTAGCATTTCAGAAAAGTCTGAAGGGCATTCTCCGCGATCTGTCTGTAAGCAGTTAAATTCAGTATACCCCCTCTGCACTAAATGGGGTTTCAAACAAAGGAATGTTTCTGGCTTCAAAGTGGTTAGATGGAGTAAGATACCAGAGAGGCACATCCCTGTAGCGCAAAACTCTGTCTTCCCAATCAATGAGAGCAAGGCACCTGCGTAGGGCTGCCCTTCCTCTGATGGCTAGATGCTAAACACATTAATAATATACAGTTGGGTGCTCTCTCTCTCTCTCTCTCTCTCTCTTTTTTTCTTGCGCTCTCTCTTCTCTCTCTCTCTCTCTCTCTCGCACACACACACACACACACACACACACACACATGCACACACATAGTTACAGCTAGTTTAGCGTGAGGCTTTTGTAAAAGATGTGAGTGGAGGTGTATGTACTGCCTTTATGGGGAGAGTAGGTTGTTGAATTTTTTTGTCCTCTCAATTCACAGAAAGATGGAGAGGTTTTGTAATGCCTTTAGACACCCCCCCCCCCCAAAGAAAAACGCCCCCGACCAGCACAGACAAGGCTGACTCTAAAAGGTATCTCGCCCCTTTCTTAATCCATCCATCCTGTACCATGAAGGGAGTGTATTGGTATCGCGTACTGTAGCCCATAAAGCATATAATTCTCTCTGAAATCTGACCTCCCTGCTCAGCTTCTTCAGTCCCATAATGCCCCTTTCCGGTACGAGCTAGCTCTTCCCGTGCTCCATTTCTCACAAATCACAAGAACAAGAATGTCTTTGATGGAACATGGCAGTGTCAGCAGTTCTGGGCTGACACAAGAGTCAGTCTCCCACTGCTAGAAGTTGTCACACAGACGTAGATTACAAATGAATCTTTTGAAGAAATTAAATTGTTTAATGCTTCACATGTTCTTCAGATTATTTCTTTTTCCAGTTTATTACAGATGCAGCTAGAGGGGGAATCTTGCTCTCCTTGGACAGGGCCGTATGCACCTGGTCTGTATGCTGTGTGTTGGCCTAGGCAGCCCAAAAACAGCATCATTGAGAAGAAAGAGAGCCCTGCTCAGCTCAGAAATCACAAAGAGCCCGGTAAGCCAAGGGAGACTTCTGTGGTGAATACAATGAATTAAGGAGGCATTTGGTTATAAGTAGCTACTGTAATTTCTACATGCTGAAACCAAAATGTATTAAATACCCATAAATAAAAGCAGAGAATGTGCACTTTAACCACTGTGTGACTTGTTTGATTACAAATCTAATATTGTGGAGTACAGTGCAAAATCGATAAAAAATATCTATTTTGTCTCAAATATTATGGCACTCACTGTATATATATATATATATATATATATGCTCAGAGAAAGTGAGAGAGATGTCCTTCCACCTGAGTGCAAGCACGCTTGGCAGCATATATTTCACACCACCATGAAAAAGGCTGAACGGACCCTTGTCCTCCATATGAAGAAAATAAAGAGCCCCCCCCCCCCCCGCCCCCCCCTTCCTTACTCTGGAATTCACACGGCACAGACCGCAGGGCTGATTTAGGGCATCCCGGCCCGTCGCCGTTGGAAACGCAGCGGCCCGATGGCCACCATAACTCTCCCGCTAAGCGACTGAGCAGCTGAGCGCAATATGAACGGGGCGAGAGGCTGGGGGGTGTGTGTGTGTGTAAGTGTGTGTGTGTGTGTGTGTGTGTGCGTGTGTGTATGTGTGTGTGTGTGTGTGTGTGTGGGTGCGCCGACGTGCTGTTTATACGCGTAATCAGCCTGGTGTCATTTCTCCTTATCTCCCCCCCCCCCCCCCCCCCCCCACCTCCGCAAGACCTCGCCGCCGGAGTCCAGGGGTGCGGCCCCATACTCGAAAAATGTGTCCCGTGGTCCTCCGCTAGCAACCGCCTTTCCTCCGCTAGCAACCGCCTTTCCTCCACTACCACCTCCTTTCCTCCACTACCACCTCCTTTCCTCCACTACCACCGCCTTTCCTCCACTACCACCTCCTTTCCCCCACTACCACCTCCCTTTCCTCCGCTAGCAACCGCCTTTCCTCCACTACCACCTCCTTTCCTCCACTACCACCGCCTTTCCTCCACTACCACCTCCTTTCCTCCACTACCACCTCCTTTCCTCCACTACCACCGCCTTTCCTCCACTACCACCTCCTTTCCCCCACTACCACCTCCTTTCCTCCGCTAGCAACCGCCTTTCCTCCACTACCACCTCCTTTCCTCCACTACCACCTCCTTTCCTCCACTACCACTGCCTTTCCTCCACTACCACCTCCTTTCCTCCACTACCACCTCCTTTCCTCCACTACCACTGCCTTTCCTCCACTACCACCTCCTTTCCTCCACTACCACCTCCTTTCCTCCACTACCACCTCCTTTCCTCCACTACCGCCTCCTTTCCTCCACTACCACCTCCTTTCCCTCCACTACCACCTCCTTTCCTCCACTACCACCGCCTTTCCTCCACTACCACCTCCTTTCCCCACTACCACCTCCTTTTCTCCACTACCACCTCCTTTCCTCCACTACCACCTCCTTTCCTCCACTACCACCGCCTTTCCTCCACTACCACCTCCTTTCCTCCACTACCACCGCCTTTCCCTCCACTACCACCTCCTTTCCCCCACTACCACCTCCTTTTCTCCCACTACCACCTCCTTTCCCCACTACCACCTCCTTCCTCCGCTAGCAACCTCCTTTCCCTCCACTACCACCTCCTTTCCTCCGCTAGCAACCTCCTTTCCTCCACTACCACCGCCTTTCCTCCGCTATCACCTCCTTTCCTCCACTACCACCTCCTTTCCTCCACTACCACCTCCTTTCCTCCACTAACACCTCCTTTCCTCCGCTAGCAACCTCCTTTCCTCCACTACCACCTCCTTTCCTCCACTACCACCTCCTTTCCTCCACTATCACCTCCTTTCCTCCACTATCACCTCCTTTCCTCCACTACCACCTCCTTTCCTCCACTACCACCTCGTCTCCTTCGTCCCCTGGGAACCGATCTTTGCATCCTCCCTCCTTCCCTCCGATATCCCAGTATTGGTAGGAGACGAGTGGGGAAGTGCACAGAACTGTACTGGTGACGCGGCTTCAAACTAGTCTCCCCTCCTTTCCTTCCTACACACACTTCTGGGTAGGAGACGAGTGGTAGTGGGGAGAGTGGAGGAAAGGAGGTGAGGAGTGAAAAGTAATGGGACGCACCCCAGGAGAACCCAGCCTGGATTTGGGGTCCTGCCCCATTGGCTGGCCCTCCTTCTGCGTTCCTCTGGGCCGGCGGGCTGGCTGGGACGGTGAAATGAGGGGGGGGGGGGTCTTGCAGAGCGCTAACCTGGATCGATACCGCGTCTCAGATCTCCCTCAAACCGTGGGGCTGCTCTGGCAGGCTCTTCTTTCCAGTGTTGGGGCACCTGAGAGGGGGTGGGAGGTGTGTGTGTGGGGGGCCTATGGGGACCAGCGAACTCTCTGTGTGTGCAGGGGGACCTCTGTGAGGAGATCGCTACTGGGCATGTGCAGAGGACACAGATGTCATTTACCTGTGTGCCCTGTTTATATTTAGAACACCTCTCTATCCTCTCCAGCCATTTAGACTTGGCACGCTTTCTCCTCCCCCCCCCCCCAACCCCCCCCATGGCCCCTACTCGGGGGCAATTAGGGGCGGAGCCACAATCCCTCCATTCCTGTCTTTTCTTTCCCAGACACAATCCAGCTGTGTCTAAGAGGGAAATATAGAATCTTAGTAGTAGCGGGGAAATTATTATTTCCCCCCCATCATCTCCCTCTCATGTTGCTCTAGGTTGCAAGAGATCCGTGACACTTTGCAGCTTTGAGTGCAGGGCCCCGATTTGGGAGTTGGAGGTGTAGCCCCCTTTCGCACTGGGGGGTGCGGGGTGTTGGGGGGGGGGGGGGCATGCCAATACCAAATAGGCCTGGGGGGAGGGGGGGATTTTTCAGAACTCTTTGACAGAGACTGAAAAAGTGAGGGAGAGGGTCAAGTGTTTATGACCCACAATTCTTTGCTTGGGGGGCGGAAGGGGGTGGGGGGGCTGCCACAAAGAAAATGCAGCGGGGATGGGGGGTAGAGTGGGGATAGCACACCAGTGTAGGCTAAGCTAACATCTGTACATCAGGGATACTCAAATCTGGCCGTCGAGGCCAGTAGTGCTGCTGGTTCTCATTCCTCCCCTCTATTCAGGATGGATTTAAACCTGGGACACCAGGTGAGTTACACCTCTGGCCAATCAGTGGCATTAATTAATCAATTAACCAATTAACTATCAGGTAATAAAGAAAATCAGCAGGGGCCAGATTTGAAAATCGTGGGCCAGATTTTAGTATCCCCGCTGTGGAGTGAAGCGGCTATTTGTTAATGAGATCCGTCATTGTGCTGATTCATAACAAAATATTCTTCATTATCTCCCTCCCCACCCACACAAAGTTGCCTCAAGATCATCTGGCAGCAAACGGAAAACGCCACAGACAAATGTAAATACTGCAACTGAAACAATGCATTTACGGTGCAAGGCCTAAACGCCTCGCATTGTAAACAGCAGAGATGCTGTTCCCTGTGCGTTTACCCTGCTTGGGACACCTGCGGTTCGCCTCCCGTGCCTGACATTTGGGGGGGGGGGGGTGAGGGGGTGAGGGGGTCGGGGGGTGGGGGGGGGGGCAGGGGGTGACCCAGATGAGCTAAACTGGGTCACGGGATCGGCTGTGCTCGGGGCAGGAGACAGAGGAGCAGGGAGCCAGAGGGACGCTGGCCTAATTAAAACCAAATTGGGAGTGGGAATTGAGAGGGGAAACACCCCCCCCCCCCCCCCCCCATCCTTGCCCCTCACCTGCGCCTCCTAATCGTGCTTAATCGCCCGGCTGCCGCTGTGTGCCACGAGCACCGACCTTCAGCGGAGCGAGGGCGTCGCCACGGAGACGGCGAGAGAGGCATGTCCCCCTCCCCCGGGAGATTCACCATGTTCGGCTCTGGGGATGGACAACCAAAAAAAAAGAAAATAATGTAAATAATAAATTAAAAATACACTTAAATGTCTTCCATTGCTAAATGTAAACGATCTTCCACTTACGACGGCTAGTCTCCGTTTGTTCATTCTAATCTAGGAAATTAACGTTAATTAAATCTACTTAAAAAAGAAGACTGAACACTTTTTTTTTCAGAATTGAATTTCACTTTTACTGACCCTGTCCTTAGAACAATCTTATTCTTAAGCCAGTCTTAAACTGATCCCAAATGTTCAGTATCCATCAGAGTAAAGTGTACAGTATCAGAGTGAAGCTAACACTATCAGAGTAAAGCGTACACTTATGTGGCCATGGCAACAGAGCTCAGGGGTCAAAGGGTGTAAATACATCAGGAAACAGATTTTATTAGTGTAGATGAGGGGCACAGCAGTTTCCCCATAGAGCTAGAAGGTATTGACAGCTTTCATTGGGGCCAAAAAAATGTAAACACAAAACCGGATGCAGTTTAAAGTAATTATTATGAATTCGTTGTGGAGTTTATTTGGTCAACAATACCAAGTGCCGAAAGAACGTCTATGGAGTTGTAGGCTTTCATTTGACAAAGGGGGCCGTGTTTTGTGTAACTATCCTCAGAAACGGAAGGGATTGTAAAACTGATTCGGACTCTGAAATATCTCAAAATAAAACTGAATTTATCTTCAGTGTGATGCAGCTTCATTTTTTCGACACCTATTTTTCAAACAAGGCCCAAAAGTCTCATTCAGTGATTCCATTAGCAGAATGAAGAGAGAAGATCCCATTATCTTCATGGGAATGCTGAAGTATTGTGTTCAATACAACGGTGGGACCTTGAGAAATTAATGCATTATTCCATTATTGTTCAGTCCGTGGAAGGAGTGCTTTTTCAGATTATCTTTTAGAAATATTCAAATGAATGGTACACAGAACTCGCAGAAAGGAAGCTGGTTCACGGGTCTCAGAATGTGAAAGAATAACTTTTTTGTTTGCGAGTGTTGCAATTTCAGAACAAAATAATCCAAAGGTGCATTGTATACAAAAAAAATATTAAAAAAATAATAATCACATTGTAGCAGGCCTCTAACCTCATCCCCATAAAGCAACAGGAATAAAGGATTATTACTGAAGAAGTAACGTTTCGGCTGATCTTTGGAAAAACTAGGCCCCGAGGGAAAGCCTGTGGGTGGATGCAGAGCAGCGATCATTTGTGAAGCATTCATAAACTGCTCAGTCCCGTTGACTTGGTGTAAGCTTAATATGTCGGGAAAATGTTCGCTGGGTTTTAATTAAAGTTGACAGGTTATCAGGGATCGTAACGGTGGTTAAGGACATTCCACTGGTATTTATATTTAAATTTGATTCTGTGAACAGACATAGATGGAGGCGGAAGTGTACTGTAAAAGTTAGCAAAGTGAGCATTTGACAGAGAGGCTGTGGGTTCGAACCCTAGAAGAAACTCCTGAACCCTTAACCTGAATTGCTTCGGTAAATATCCCAGGTATAGAAGTGGCTTGTGCGTACAAAATAAATGCAAACAAAATGTAAGCTTTATAAGTTGTTCTATAAGGAGTGGCTACAGAATGCCTCAATGTAGAGTAGATGGCACTTGGTGGCTGTGTTTGCTCTTTGTCTCCCCCTGTGGACAGACGCAGCTACTGCAGGGGCATTGCGGCCGGACGCTTAACGGCTTGGCGAGCTGCCAATCACGCGCGAGCGAGCAGGAGCTCCGCCAGGCCGCTGTGCCCCTCATCGATTGCGCCGGTGGACATTCGTAGCTTGTCAGCTTCTATTAAGGCCCGTGTTTCGTATCTGAAAATTAAGCAAATTAGATCCGGCCGCTCGGAAAACAGTGGTTTGCCGCGTCAAAAAAAAAATGGACGAGGAAAACCTACATCAGAGTTTAAATTAGCGGCACGATTAGTGGGACCGCGTGAGTTGCGGGCGGAAAGGGGATGTTTCGGACGTCGGGGTTCGCCACAGCGCTACGTTGTTTACGATGTTTCTGTCGTGGTATCGGGGGGGGGGGGGGGGGGGGGGGGGCTTGACGTGCTCTTGTGCTTCCAGGCCTCTCTCTCCTGGCTATCTGCTCTAGCCAGTTAATGCAAACGCGATTTGATTAAGGCAGTAATGGCTTTCGCTTACTTAGCAAGCCAACTGGACCCAAGCTTTAAGATAAAATTGATTTAAGGCTAGGAATTTTTTATGTGCATGCATAGTGCGATTTTCACAGAACTGCTAAAGTTAAGTTAAACTCCCATTTTACCGTAATTCGTATCGAGATGTGCAGAATGGATAACTACCTGTCAGAGGGCATGTTCCTACAGTATTTGATTACCGTAATTACAGTGGTAAATGTCCACCGTAAGGTTCGAATCTAAAACACTTTTCCGCCTCTGTCACGGCATTTCCTCTAGAGATGTTTCAAAATGTCCCACAAAATTAATGCGGCACACACACCTTTATGAGCTAAAATAATTAAATTCTATAAATCTATGCATGTATATCTTGTTTGCTTTATGTGGATAACACAAACATTTCTCATAAATGTATATGAGGCCTGTTCGCACATTAATTCTTCATTATGTCCCCCCCCTGCACAAGTGTGTTGGCATGGAGACTATGGTACCACTTGTTTAATTAAACCAAATTGATGAATATGTTGCCAGAGAGAAGGGTCATTGCTCTCTTGAACGGAGTAGCCAGGGGTCCGGTGGGCAGAAAACAAGTGTCTCGTCCAGCCCTAATGGCTGAACTCTCCTGGCTGATCCCCCCCCCCCCCCCCTCAAAGAAGGGAGTACAGCCAGCCAAGTCCTCTGCTCCAGCATGCTGGTTTCCGCAGCAGGCTGCCAAAATCTGAGCGCTACTAAAGTAGGGGCGACGAAGGAGACGGGGCCTTCTGAAGAGGGCTTTTAAACACCCCCCCCCCCCACCCCAACCCCGGCTTGGCAGGACGCGAGCGCTTAACCGGAGAGGGAGGGAGGGAGGGAGAGAGAGAGAGACAGAGAGGGGGGGGGAGAGAGGGAGCAAGAGCGAGTAAGAGAGAGAGAGGGGAAGAGAGGGAGAAAAGAAGGAGAAAAGAAGGGGGAGAGAGAGAGAGAGAGAGAGAGAGAGAGAGAGAGAGAGAGAGAGAGAGACTGTGTTTGCATGGCTCTCCGGAGACACTCACACTCCACTGCTCTCTGCTGACCCGCTGGTCTGTTGTCTCCAGGGCGACGGCGCGAGCCTCACTTTGATACCGTTCCAGACCGTTCCAGAAGTGACAGTTGCAGGGACTGGCGTTGGCACATCTTTAGCCAACACAGCAGTACCACGGTATGTGCATACACACACACGGAGGGTCTCTCCGTCTCTTTTCAAACATACGGTATACTCACCCAGCGGCTGAGACTTTCAGTAGTTAGGCAGGAGCAACATTCAGAGAACTCGAGCTCGAGTTTGAGCTACATTCAGAGACCTGGTCTGCTAAATTACACGCAGCTAATTGCTTTGCGTTCTTTTAGTCGGTCCTGGTCTCGGCTGCACGTTTGTTAAATGGCCGCATTTCGTACATCTTCGAGTAATAAGTCAGGCACCTGCAGTGTGTAATTAAAAATTCATCCCGGCAAGAGGAATTGTTTGTGGCCATTGCCTTGATTTATTTGGTTCCGCAAATTGCAACGTTGAGCTTATTTTATTTTCCTGAAGGGGGAAAAAGTGGAGACACATTCATCAGCTGAGTTTACCAGAAAGAGGTTCACAGCTATTATGTTTTTTTTATTTTTTATTTTTTTAGTTAACCCTGCAGATCCCATGGTGGCAACGAGCACAGCTGCGTATGAGAACCTCCGTAATGGCTACAGAAGTTTATGTTAATACCGTAAGTAAGTCTATATAAATATTATACATGCTTCCGTGTGGACACCGTACAGTCAGTCAGTCAAAGCAACAGAAATGACTTGTTACCCTCTGACAGTTATCTGATATACGTTTTTCAAAATCAACTAGAGGAGGGTCAGGTTCTAGTTTAAAATAAGGTATTCCAAATGTGTAATTGCGGATGTAATTATTTACGTGCATACACATTTTTACGTAATAAAGTACACCAGCTAGCATTTTAAAACAGGTATAAGGATTCTACTTTGAGAACAGCAATGCAAGTTCATTATAAATGAGTGTAGTGCAATATTAACACATGACATGACAGATAAATGCATATTCTTTACAGCGTGAAACAATTTTCCTGTTATGTAAAGGCTAATACGTATTTGCTGCTGAGCACGATGGGTGATCTGAAAGGTGGAGAGTTGGGGGAGAGCAGTACAGAGTGCGTGGCTTGGCCACTCGGAGGGCTGCTCTGTGGTACATTAATCATGCGAAAGTGCACTGACGTAAGTAATGAAGTGGCCCGTATAACTCCAGAAAAAACCTCCTCACCTGGGAGGGACAGTGCGTCTTTGAAGATCACTTAGTGCGTTGTTTATTATTCATTATGTTGGTGGTATTATTAATTGATAATATCTTAATGATACAGGAGAGCTGTAGGGGGTTGGAGGAGTGTTCTGCTGTGAAGTCAGAAATGTATATGCGCCTGCTGTGTGTGTGTGTGTGTGTCTTTGTGTGGGTAGTGTGTGTATGTGTGCATATGCGAGTGCGTGTGTGTGCGTGTGTATTATGTGTGTGTGTGCATGTGTGCATGCGTGTGCTTGTGTGTGTGTGTGAATGCACGCACGTGTGTGTGTGTGTGTGTGTGTCTGTGTGTGTATGTGTATGAGTGATGTGTGTGTGGTGGACGGTGGTGAGTTTGCCTCTTTTGGGGACAGCAGCTCTGGGACAGAGCAGCCATGGCTGGATATGAACAGGGGCAAACTGATCCTAGAACAGCCCCTCCTGCTCTCAGCACCTCATTATTAAGCGTGTCCTGCCCTCCTGATTGGCTCTAGATCAGATCTTCGCTAGTCAGGGCCCTGTCCCCTCCTCCCTCTGTGTAGCCCTTTGAAGAGCAAGAGTTTTCTGGAATGTTTTCTCAACCGTTTAAATCAGTGTTCTAGAACTTGATTATTTTCACTTGCCAGCAGCGATTGTGACATCAGCGTTAGAACGTTCAGCTAGGAACATTCTAATCGCATAGTTGTGATCTCACACCTTAGCCGGATTCTTTTTCAGATGCTGTTGTCTCGGAGTTGGAAAGAAGAACCCCACATTGTCTCATTAGTTGCATTCCCATTAGCATCTGACCGAGATTTTACCTTGAGACTCTGCAAACAATACTTTTTTAACGTGTGCATGAAACCGCCAAAAAGACAGGTGCTTCCTAATTGCCTGTTGTCTGGTTACCCCCCGATTCAAGCCCCACACCCCACGCAATGATGACTTAATTAATCCTTTGTGTGCAAGAATAGCTTAAGCTTTTTTTTGCTAATTACGGCTGACTAAGAAGGGCTAATAATCAATGATCTCTGTAAAAATGCTGGAATTTGTTAAAAAAAGAACTAACTTTTATTTTTCTGCCTTTTCTTAATCACTAGGTACAAATTGCATAAATTCAAAATGAAAATGTGGCGAATGGCCTTTGAGCACTCAAGAAAAGAGACCTCTAGAGGTCTATACCCTCTCAATCTACTGCATGGATCAGTTTTATCCATCCCTCCATCTCTCCATCCATTCATCCCTCCATCCATCCATCAGTTCATCCCTCAATCCATCATCAATCTATTCATCCATCCATCCATTCATCCCTCCATCCATCCATCCATCCATCTGTCCATCCATCCGTTCATTTTCTTAGTACTCCTGTTCAGGGCCGTGGGGGTGAATCCAGTCCCAGGGGACACTGCTCAACCCAGGAGGCGCTGTGCGGGCCAGACTGTCCCAGGTGTGCTCGAGCGCTTTGTTCTCTCTCCACCGAGATCGGGCTTTTATTTATTTATTTATTTATTAAATTCCATATTCCATTCTGGTCGTTTGAGGAGCCCTGTTGCTTTTATTACATTCCTGACAATTTTGTTAATAAATCGTCGCAAAGTTAATGAAAGTTGCACTCAGGCATGTCCAGAATGATTGTGTCCTTTGTCATGCTAATAAACGGAAAGATGTGAGTCCAATGGGTGATTGCGTGCCCATTACTGAGAAGTTTTTGATACGTGCCACCTTTCTCGCACTCTCTTTTCTCTTCTACTCTCCCTCCCTCCCTCCCTCTCTCTCTTTCTCTTGCTTTCCTTTGCAGCGACAAACATGGCATGAATATGGCATCACAAGCTGTGTTCATGTGTCAGTTCATGTACATTTGTGATGGCCCTTGGCTATGGATCTAACCCTTTAAGGTGTAAGATCACAAATATGTGATTAGAATGTTCGTAACTGAACATTCTAATGCTGATGTAACAATCACTACCGGTAACTGAAAGCAGCGTAGTTCTGGAACCCTGACTTAGGATTTTGAAAAAACATTTTAAAAAACGGACTCTTCAAAGGGTTTACGTCTCAGTTTAAATCTCAAATGCATGCAATTTAAAAGTCCTTTAAATGACAGAATGCTCATCTTCTGAAAACATTTAAAAAAACCATTTTTTTTTTCTACCATCACCACTGGAGGACATACTGTGACATCAATACAAAAGCCTGAATGGGCACAAATACAATTTACTAAAGCAAAGTCTACCTCCCCCACAGACACACACACACACACACACACACACACACACAAAGTGAACAGTGAGTGGTGTTGAAATGAGATGTTATCTCGGTCCGGAACCTTCTTCTGGAAACCTTGATGAGGAGAATCCATTCCACTGATTACAGCCCCGGTGAATCACGCTGGAACACTGGAGGAAACATCAAAGTACAAAAAAAAAGCCACATTTCTGTGCCCCGTGCCTGAAAACTTCTAGAATGTTCCTATTAAAAACGCACGGTAATATTGTCCAGGAGGGATGAAAGGGAATGAGCCATGTGTCTGCTATTGATGTAGATAAAATGAGCTCCTTTGCTGGAGAGGAGGCTTGACTCTATTATCGATTTGAAAGAAAAATGCAAAAATAGATGAGTATATTGGACAAGCCCCCCTCCCCTCTCCCCCCTCCCCCCTCACGTAAAACCCACCATATACTCTCAGATTGACATTTTCAAAAAGCACTGGTAACATGTTTGAAAACTATTAAATCGCTTTGATCTTTATTCCTTGGTGAGATGGTAAGAGTTGCTTTTAAAGATCAATAACTCTTTTTGTCCCAACCCCCCCCCCCCCACCTCATTTTTCCGTGGAATGCTTTTAATTCTGCATGACAAAAACGTGATCGTGTTTAACTGAAAGATACAGCTATAAGAGCCAGGCAGTTATTTAAGTTCCATAAAGTATGGCTGCCATGTTCTACACTAACTGTGCTGCAGACCAGGAACAGTGGGATCTTCTAGTGAACTTTACACACATCTTTGCACACTTCGGGTCTCCTGTTTAAGCATTCTTCTTGTTTTTCTCCTCCTCCTTATTCTTCTTCTTCTCCTTTTTCTTCTTCTCTTCTTCCTCCTCCTTATTCTTCTCCTCCTCCTCCTCTTCCTTTTTCTTCTTGTTCTTCTAGTGTCAGCTCCTATACAGAATTCCAATTTTTTTAAAAATAAGGCAGTTTTTATATCAAGCGAAATATTTGTTTTTCTAACGTTCTTTGTGTTTATTTACTTATTTATTTATTTGATGGGCACTTTCAATAAAATCCTGTTAATTATGCTAATTAATTAACCCCGTGTTTCCCGCTGACAGGACCAATTGGAGGGCAGGAGATGCTGGACTGGTCAACTTAGACTGGAGATCTTCTAGCATCTAGACCATCCCCCCCCCACCCCCCCAGGTGAATCTGCATGCATGGCGTGGATGTGGAAGACTGACATCTATGGAAAAAAAATTATAAAAGCTGGAAAAAAAAAAAACCTTAATTTCCCTGGAGACACACGTTCAAGGGAATAACAAGATTAATCATGTTATGTAATATATATTTATATATTTAGGGGGGAGAAAAACTAAACAAATTGATGCTGATAGCCATTTCTGTGATGGAGGTGACACATTGCAGTGAGATTAAATCCTTAAAGCCTGTGGTGTCGTACATCGCTTCTGCTAATTAAGGATATATATACAATATATGGACTAGCACACCAATTCTGCTGCATTCACATATTGTGATACATTATTTTAAAAAATACACTGCTATTTAATATGTTTTTCTAATTTCTTCTGGGGGGTGTGTATGGTTGGGGGGGATGCCCCTGAACCCCCTTAGCAAGATGCACTATTTGGGGTCTCTGCATTTCAACTGCACCCCAATATTCAAGCTAAGGTTGCGCCCTTGAACCCAATGTACAAATTCTTTACACAAGGATCTCTTTCCATCTTTAATTCATCCATCAAAGCAAGCAGAAAGTTACGTTCATGTGGTGCTTTTAAGTGAGGAGGTTTATAGTTCAACTTCAAGATACACCTGGACTCAGAAAAGATCTGAAGTGGCTATTTAGCATACGCAGCTCCTGTTGTTTGTGTAATTATTCTGAGTATGTGCCTTTCACACAGCGAAACACAGGGGACTTGTTTTGTAAGATTAATGAAGGTCACCAAAATTCTCAGAAGTATTCTGATAATTAAGGCTTTGTTTATCAAAAACAAGATATATTAAGAGCAGAATGATTCATGGTAATTATTCATAATCTTAACAATTCAAGTGTAGCCACCTCATTTGTGCATTTAATTCTTCTTGTTAATGTTTTGCATAAATCTGCATAATTACTTTGGTTGCCTGTTGTAATTTTGACAGCTACTCAGTTCATGTGCACTAAAGTATATCGCAAGGCTTGATGTACTGCATATTTATAGATTTACATACGGTGCAAGGATAATATTTTCAGCAAAATGCCTTGGCTCCCCCCCTCCCCCTCCCCCTCCCTGCATACCTGCAATATGGAAGAACGGGTGTTGATATCACAAATATGAAACAAATGGTTAGTTTAAAACCCTGAGAAAAGGATGAAAATGACAAAGGGCGCAGGGCTGGGTCGTTGCTGAATATTTATACAGTCAAAATGAACGCGTGCGTGCCGCCATAAATCATCACAAACGGACACCGTGTTCGAATGCGTCTGTGGAGAGCAAAGGCTGCAGCGCCTTATAATCACGCCTTACTTCTTCCGCTATCATTTGAATGTAAGTGGACACATAATGGAAACTGCAGTGTAGAGTTCATACTATCTTGTAACAACCCCTTGCGTCACATTAGCTGCGATATCGCCTCTAACAGATTGTTTCCGAAAAAAAAGTGAAACAAGAAAGGTGCCAGGCGGAATAAAAAAAATATCTCTTTTTTTTTTTGGAGTGAAGCCGGACCTATTAGCGCGCGGGTGCGAGTGATTTAATTTTCCGTGGCCCTCTCCAGATGCCACGGTCCTCTTTGCTTGTTTAAAATTCTCCAAACATGTGAAATAATGCTCCCATTATTGGACTTGACCCTGGGTAATTCCTTCAAACGCGCGAGCGCGTGGCGGCGGTGCAGAGTTCCGGGTTCTGTTTGAATTCGCTGGCCGTGCCTGTGTAAGTGAGGCGGGCGACCGCACTGAATACGGAATGTGCGCGCGTACAACGGGCTCTCAACACCGGGGTCTGGGGAGATGCCACCGGAAAAAAAGAACTTAACCGTACAGAACTAAAGCAGAATTGCAAATGATTTGCTCTATAGAACCCATTCAGATTTGGACATGTTATTTTAGACAGCGGGGGTTGTACTATTTTTAACACTTAATAGATGGCAATAAATTATATGGTGACACTTTACAATAAGGTCACATGAATTGGCATTAACCAATGTAGTTGTTAACTACTAACTACCGAAACGTTAATATGTACAGTTTTGTTAATGTATTTGTAAACCATTAATTTGTATTAAAAACTACATGAGTTAATGCCAATTCATATTGGGATTAGAAAAAAAAAAACTTTGTGTGTTTATTATCGTTAACTAATTATGAGTTTTATCCTGTGTTTTGCTAATGTATAAATAATCATTTAACTAATACGTTAGTTAATGTATTTGTTGACTCCTAACTAAATTTCATGCTTAATTAATGTATTTGTACATCATAAATTCATGTTGACAACTACATTAGTTAATGCCAATTCATGTGACCTCATTGTAAAGTGTTACCGATTATATACAATATATTGAACATAGAATGCATTTGTACATAATGGGTTAGGGATTGATAACTATCTGAGGTGTAGTATATGCTGAATCATGTCCTCATGAGCAGTAATCACTTTATTATATCTGTCATCTATATCAACACTCCTTACTTACAGTACACTGCTGCTCAACAGGCCTGAGCCACAGGGAAAAAAAAAACACTGTGTGCGTGTGTGTGTGTGCGTGTGTGTGTATGTGTGTGCGTATATGTCTGTATGGTATATATACTTGATACATTCATGCAAGATTTATGTATTTGATTTTGTACACAATCACTCCTTTATTAGAGCTTGTGCCAACTCATGATGAGCAGCCAAAAAAACAAAAAAAAACAAACGTGCAGCTCTGACTCTGAAACGTGTTAATCAAAGTTAAGGACACAGTCTGACTGAATGCTTGATGGCCGTTGTCAAATAAAGTAAATTTGAGCGAGGGAAGGGAGGGGGGTGGCGGCGAGGATGAATGAGAGAGAAAGAGAGAGAGAGAGAGAGAGAGAGAGAGAGAGAAAGGAAGAAGAAAAAAGAACTTTTAATTATGTTTACTTAGCAGGCCTCTCTTCTCGTGTTTAAATGGGACAAACATCTGGACCGGAGCAGCGTTAGCATCGCGTTGCTAGTCGGGCAAATCTTGTGGAAAATAATGCAATTAGATCCCTGGTGTTTGACAACGGAGGGGCAGGATCTGCGGGTTTTCGCGTTAATAAAATCTCCATGAGTGACTGGATACAATTAAGAAATTGTCAGTTGCCGCTACTAACTTTTTTGCAGCTCGTAAGGTGTTCGCATCATTTGATTACGGATGGCAATTTAAATTTGTTTATTAGCGCCTGTGTTTGGGTATTAATTATGACCTTTATTATTAGCCACAATTAAACTAGTCAGACAGAAAAGCGACAGCAGTGTCCTCACGGAGGGCAGAGATGGGAGAAGCAGCCAGTCTGCTCTCCCACATAAAATGATTACTACTGTTCCCTCGTCCATTAACCAAACAGATATCACCATTGGATGTACCTTAATAATAATAATAATAATAATAATAATAATAATAATAATAATAGTAATAATTTTTATTATGAATATGCACATATTTGTTACTACTACTACTACTACTACTACTACTTTAATAATAATACTAAAAGCTAAAAAAGTAGTCATTCTGAGTTATTGACCTCACAATGAAACCTGAAGTATTCTTTGCCCTTTTGAAGTTTCTTTTTTTTTTAACATGTAATTTAAAAACACTGAAACAGACAGCTTTTACATAGACTGCTACTTCTGCTTTGTAGCTGCAAAAAACGCTTGATAATTGCATCAGTGAAAGACGGTAAAAGCAATCAGCGCGATCTATTGTCTGGTTAGTGGAACAAAGACAAGATAGATGGATCCTGGAAGACTGTTGCAGAAGGAGATTCACATGGGCGCTGCTTGTTCTTTGGCAATGCAATACTATGGCTATACATGCAGTACAATAGAGCTGCACATAACTTCAAAAGGCAAAATCTATTTGGGTCCCTAAAAAGGCCTGGGCAAGCCCAGTCTGCATATTTGTTTAATGTGTGGAAAAACAGAAAGAAGTTTCGATGATGGGTATTTGTGCTGTACAAGTATCTTTTGTTGTTTTGCTGTTCAGTTCTGGTTTTATTTTTCTCCAGTGTGACATATTGTTGTTTTTTGGTTTTTGTGTGTGCTTTAAACCAAAATGTAAGCAATAGCCACACTGATCCAGGCAGTTCCTGAAACAGAATAAGTTATCATAAGTGACCCGCTCCTTCGCCTCCTCTGGTATCAATCATGTTGATTGGCGCATTCCAGCAGTGTCTCTCTCTTTGTGACATCATCCTCCTTGGATTCCAGGACCTTTGTAAAGTTCTAGGTTTCTAACACTGGACACGTCATATAAACATTTGTGTAAACTGACAAGTATGACAGCGTGTACTAAACAAACACTGACAACTGATGACAACCATCCACAGTCGGTAAAGTTCACACACACACACACACACACACACACACAATGCTATGCAGTGCTAGACAGAGCTGGAAGCTGACATAAACGTTAAACAGTTATTAAGGGCTACAACCATCCCTGGGCCGCGCAATTTAGGTTTAAAAAAAAAAAAAACAAACAATGTTGGGGCACTTTGGGGCCACAGCAACATTGTTGTTAAGGTCCAGCAAAACCCTTTGGCTGGGTCTGGTGCTGGTTGTTAAAATTCTGAATGGATTGCGGACACCCTCAGCCTTGGCCTACCGTATTTCGGGGTTTAGTAGGCCAAGGCTGTATCCTGTCTGAAATTCACATTCTTGACACCTTAAATATGTCAGACAGACCTTTCATTTTGACCCAACAATGCTTTCCAATAAGGCACAGCACACCATCTCCTGAATTACTGTGAATACTGTGAACATCCTGAATTACTGTGGTCCACCAGCTGATTCAACACAGGACAAAGAAATCACAAGGAGTGATTTTTTTCTACTGTCACAGAATTCAATCATCTTTCCTTTTTCATTCGCGCAGTACATTTTTCCCCCTCTTATCGTTAAGTACCTTTATGACCTACTTACCATAACATGATTCCTTGCATTCATAAGAACGTATGTGGGCCAACTTAATTTGAATTCTCTTTCATTTCTATCCTCTTACAACATGAAGACCTGCACATAATATATTGTAGCACCATCATTAATTCAAAAGTAGGTCAAGCTGTATTTTATGAAGTGGAATTGGTATTTACATTTTTAATTAAGACATATTAGTTGCCTGGATATTAAAATAAAGTCTTAATTCTAGCCGGCTATTACACGAACACGAGTGTCAGGTGATTCTTGAAATTAGCGAAGGAATTAACATTAATAGTGGTCATAATTTATTTAGCGATGAACCATACTTAAAAAAAAAAAAAGAAATTTTATTCCTGGAAGCCTTCCTGAAGAAAAGCTTCAGGCTATGTTGTAAAAATAGAAGATGAAACACCATTCTTTTGAATTATAACGGGGAAGCGTCTGATCCCTCATCACCTGCACATTAGAATATGTGATTTTACGATGCGCTGGACACCATTTTGGATTCTGCTACTTCTGACTCCTCCTGCCTCTCCAGTTTCTATATACACTCTATGGTGGCACCCCTGGTTAATGTTATCAAACTTAAATCAGCTACTATAGAGGACGCTAGCTAGTAAGCTAACATCAGAGAGGAGCAGCACGGCTAGCACAAAACGTTCTCACAATGTTGTTGCCATGCAGTGACAGAATATTCCAATAACATTGTGAGAACATTTTTTTGTCAGCTGGAAGGGGGCTGCAGGAATGGTGCAAGATGGTTCTACACTTTTTTTGGGTCATCCCTAACTTTTGAGGGATTTTTCCTCATACATCAGGACATTTAGTCATGGAAAATTATCTGATGGAAAATGAGCTTTTATAATGTTCGGATGCTGTTAGCTCTGAGTTAGTCCAACATTCCAGCTGCTTCAGTCCCATGACTTCTGCTTCCCATGGGAACGCCGGGAACGTTTGGTGGAGACGATCGCAGGTGCCGCTGGCAACCTAATAACTTCAGCCATTTTAGCCCCGACTTGCTTCTCTTTTTTTTACGCGGGAGCGCAAATTGCAGGTGCGTTTAGAGAACCGGCGGGGCCTAAACTGCGATGATAAAACCTGATTACGGAGCATTACGCTGTTCCTGTTCCCGGTTGGGCTTCATAATTGCGCTTGTAGGCCAGTCTCACTGCTCGTGTGCCCTCCATCAATTTGGGAGAGAGCAGGTGAGTGTACCTCTTCAGATGGGTGGAATGAAGTTCCTGTTAGCCTGCTCTTCAGAAGGGTGGAATGAAGTTCCTGTTTGCTTGCTCTTCGGGAGGATGGAATGAAGCTCCCTTTCACCTGCTCTTCAGAAGTGTGGAATGAAGTTTTTGTTTGTCTGGTCTTCAGAAGGGTGGAATGAAGTTCCTGTTTGCCTGGTCTTAGGAAGGGTGGAATGAAGTTCCTGTTTGCCCATTTTTCAGAAAGATGGAATGAAGTTCCTGTTTGCCTATCCTTCAGAAGGGTGGAATGAAGTTCCTGTTTGCCTGCTCTTCAAAAGAATGCAATGATGTTCCTGCAGTGATGTCTTTGCATACCATATTCTACCAGGTTAACTGCTCGCACCTGACATTGAGGCATAAACCTTGGGTGCGTTTCATTCAGACAGACTGCAGGTGTCTAAATAATCTGTGGACTAACCTGTCAACTGACATTGGGCGATGACATGGCCAGTCGTGGGCAAGTCAGTGACTTCAGCGTGAATATCAGACTGTGGGGGTGCTTGCAACAGTAGAACTCAGAACTGTCATAGCAGGATGAACCACCCAGATGGAACAGGATGCAGAGCACATTTTAAAAATGTATTTTTGACAACTCTTTCTAAAATATGATGATAATTGCTTGATAAGACAGAAATATGTGAAGAAAAGAAGAAAAGCCTTTAATGTGTTTTTACAAAATTTGAATTACTTAATCAGCATGCAGACGCAATTAGTTATTGATTGGTGCATTTAATTCCGCAAATGATAAGTTTCCCACATAATTGTTGTGGCTGATTTCTATCTTGAAATGTATGGGGGAGGGGTTGATGATTAAGCATGCGGAATAATTAAACTCCTGAATTAATTAACATCAAGTTAGAATGGAAATAAAGTATACTTTTCTTGATGCATTTTTCATTTATTTTTGACTGTCTGTGCTTAATGAATGCAATCAAAAGCCGAAGTACATTGTTTTCTATAAGGTTTAACGTCGATTAGCATTCAATGTTTACATGTAAGTAAGCATTCAAATTACAAATAATTTTGATTACTAAAGAGGTTAGTTCAGTCTGCAGTGCAGAGGTTATCAAAACCTAGCCATGAGCGAAACACTTCTGAGGTTAAAGCTGGTTTGTAATAATAAAAAATAACGAATTATGTGTTTTGTCAGAAGAAACTTTCTTTATAAACTGATGTGGAATATATTTTTTTCTAAGACTTCTGAGTATGAAAGCAAAAGAAATCAACAAAGCAAAGCAGTAGTTATACTTATTAGGTTGTATGTAAACTTCTTGAAAAACTCTTCCTTGTGATTTCTTGGTGATTAATCAACTAATTAGAAAGGAATTAGTGACTAAATTCAGTTTAAAGACGTTAAAGAGGATTCATGAATGAATAACCTTTGGAATGCAAACTTTCAAGGTTACAGATGCTATTTTTCACTTTGTAACTTTATCTAAAAAATGTTCTGCTTTGGTGCTAAAATTACCACCAGCAAATGCATAAATGCAAACTGACAGGATGCAATCATATCTAAATCTAAAGCTTTAAATCACGTTTAAACAGCATGATATTTTGACAGGGATTTTAAAAAGTGACGCACACAATTTAAATTTTTTTGACTTAAAGATGGAATAGTCATATTTGCATGGTATTAGTTCTATTCATGTTTGATTTATGATTTACGGCACGTATGATGGCAACCAGCATGCGAGGCCCAGGATTTATCTACACACGGTGTGTGTCAGGTTCCAGGAAGCAAAGACAGGTCATTTTAGATCAGTATCTCCGCAGAACCCCCCACAAACAGGGCCTGTGCCTTGTCATATAATGGCGGGGGGGCGAGGGGGGGAGGGGCGTGTTCCCATTTGACTCCATAAACCTGTCGCCAGTGGTGACGAGAAGCACAAGGCCATGAATCAAAGATCCTGCGTGCCAGGTAGGTGATAAGGAACAGGAGAAGTGGAAGATCTGTGTTGGGTCTGTGTCATTCTGTGACCCTGAACCCCTGGTACAGTAATGCTGGCTTACCCCCGTGCATTTATGCCGAAATTCTGATAATTCCTCCTGAAATGCTAATTGCAGCATGTAATATTTTATGGATTTATGTGTTTCTGGAATGCGGACCAGTCACTGACTATTTTGATTTTGTTTTTACAAAAGATGTTATGAGGGCATGAGATTTCTTCGTCAAATGAAATATTTCTAATATCTTTTTTCCCTGGGTAAACACAAAACAGAAATTATTAATTCGGGGGAAGGCATTATCATTTATCATAGATAAAAGAGAAGTTTAAAAAATATCCTGTTTAAAAATGAAATATACCTTCATCATTATGCAATAAGCGATGTAGCAATGTAAAGCAATGTCAAGGCAGTGGACAATTTTTTTTGTAATAACACAGTTATAACCAAAAAGATAATGAAACAAAGGTAGTAATAAGCACTTAAGTAAGGAACGGACGGCCGGAACATGATGTTGTGAAGCCTGGCTATCCAGCTAGCCCTGATACTTGTATTCATGAGTGTGGGGGATGCCTGTTTTACCATGTGACAAGTCAATGGGTTTCCAAGGTAAAAGGCCAGACATTCCTTATCTTCGCTGATAAGTCACCATCACCTTGCCAGGTCATCTGTGTGGTGTGCACACACACATATGCTCCAAACTGTCATGATGCAAACCCCGCCCCCAAACCCCTTCCACTAACACATCAGAGATTCTCCTCATACAATCAAACCACAATACGGTCTGTTAATGAAATACACGCTGCTAACACCAAATTATTTTATCAAGGCTCGCTTTTTTGTTTTTGTTGGGCTTGTTTTCAGTGGTCATCCTGTGTAAACACAGACACACACACACACACAGATACATACACGCACACACTCAATGCTCAAAACTGTGAAACATCTTATGGTTTTAAGTGGTGATCCTGTGCAAACACACACACACACACACACACACACACACACACACACGCACACAGCCAATGCGAACAGAAAAGTAAGCAGTGTGATCCTATAAAAGCACTGAGCTGTTGAGAGTTCATAAAACATGTTTTATAAATAGCTTCCAGGATTACTCTGTCACTATAGAAAAACAAAACTATATCAACACATTCATACAGAAAATACTATATGAATTTAATAGCAGTTTCAGTAGGGGGGGAGGGGGCTGGGGAAACAGGAACGGTAATACAGTGTAACAGAGCTGATTATTCAACCAAATAATCGAGCAATCACACTGTACCATGTTATCTCTTATCAGCTGCTCAGCCTGCAATGGAGACCCTTTCCGTTCTGGCTGATGGACTGACATTATCTGCTCATTCCTTTTTTTCTTTTACCCATTTCGCCAGAATGGAACGATCCAACAGAAAAAATTCTACCGGAATTTACTAGCTCTTGTTTTGTGTGCCATATTATTATGTCCAAAAGTATGTCCTGCTCCTAAAAAGTAAACCTTTGTCAGCTTTATTTTGTTGGGATCAAACAAAAAAAAAAGGTTTTAAATAGATTTTATGAATCACAAACACAAAGCATGTCAGCACCAGCAATGCCTCAACGTCACGTGTACATTCAGTGCTATGTAAACACACCACAAAAATGCATCACAATGTATAATAAAATATATTAAATAATATATTTTTACTCATTTCATTTAATTGATTATTAGCAAACTGGTAGGACATTTGCTGTACTTTTTTGGATTAACACATCAGGATGTGCATTTCTGTCATCTCGTTCTCCTGTCTGGGGCTGGCTGTATTGGAAGCCCAGATTTATCGTTCCGCTGCTCACTGTGAATATGCAGAGTGACTTATACCCCACCTGTAAATTTAGGCTGAAACAACTCATGTGTTGCAGTCATAAAATAAATAAATAAACACGTAAATAAATAAACGGTGTCCGTGTGCAGTATACGTATGTCAACATTAATCTTCAATACAGGATTGTTGATCCCTGTCTTCACTTTTTTTTTTTTTTGTCCAGAAACGGTCATATTAATGGCTATGAATACGATGATTAAAAAAAAAGGAACCCGTGTTTTTTTTATTTTCATTCTCATTACGTCCAGGCGACTCCTTTCAGGTCCGAGCCGCGTTTTCAATCATTGCTCGATTCGGGGGCCTCGATCGAGGCGGAGCCTCAACCCCTCCGGTACGTCGGGCCGCGCGGTAAAAAAAAAACGAGAAGGCGCCATCAATCTTTATTGTCGGGTCCCGCTTTACTGTAATTGCGTTCAATAGTCCGCTGATTCTCTCGTCTGCCGGCGGTGTCGGGAGCGCTCGGGAGAGCCAGATGCTCCCATCAAACGCTCGCCGCCGCTGCCGCCGCCGCCGCCGCCGCCGCCGCCGCCTCAGACCGGTTCGACGACTCGCAGCGACGACAACGACGACGACGACGTTCCAGCGTTCGCCCGTAAATTGTCGAACGGGCCTTGGAAAAAACAGCCGAGCGTCTCGCGGGTGCGTTCGCGGAAACCCGAGGAACCCGTGCGGACCTTTTGTCGGGTGGGTGGCTGCTTTTTTTTTTTTTTTGCCGCCCGTGATGTCAGAGAGAGAAAGGCCGCCGTGTCATGTATTATTCAAATGCATCTCTGGCGGTTGGAGAAGTGCCAACTGCCGATTGTATCTCAATGAATAGTAAAAAGGTGCTGCTGGAGGGAGGGGGGAGGGGGGCGGGGGGGGGCACACATCAGTGTTGCCAAGATGGTGAGAGACAAAAAAACAAACCCCAGATTTGAAATGGGTGTAGTAATATTGCGAGCATGAATCATTCAGTGACACGGGGGCGGGTCGTAAACTCTACGCTATGCCGTTTAGCATCGGCGATCGGCCCCAGCTGCGGTCAGCCGCTTATCGTAAAACGATGATGTCGCCTCCCCGATCACTTTCGCTTTCGCCGGGGGAAAGTATTACCGCGTCTAACCAGGCTCACCTCCGGCCGCCGACTTCTCTCTCATCAGCAACGAAATTGTGAGACGCGTCCCACAAACTGTATTTAGTGGGGGGGGGGGGGGGGGGGGGGGCAGAGGGAACAAATTCCCTGAATTTAAATCACGGCAGCAGCGTGTATTTTCTTCAGCTGCGAAGCACTGACAAACAGGACCTCAGATATCCGACCTCCTCCATCCTCGAGCGTGCACGGGCACATGTACTAAACAAATGAAAAGAGCCATTCGCCCCTCACCTACAAATCGGGAGATTTGCATCTTTTTTTTTCTTTTTCTGATGGAATTGCTTTTTGTGTGGAACCCCCCACCCACCCCCCCGTCCCCCTTAACCCCCCCCGCCCCCCCCCACTCCCCCCAACCCTCCGCCCCCCAGTGGTGGTGCCGTCTCCCCAGACTGTTGTGGTGGAGAAGGGCTGTAATTTACGGTTTTAGGGTCCAATTAATCTCCTTGTTCCGGGGGTTCCTGACACACGAGAGAGGTGTATTTTGCATATCAACTTCCTGAGATGCAGCAGTATTTGCATGCTGGCATGAATATTGCATCTAATAATGGCGCTTTCTTTGTTTATTTGTAAAAAAAAAACTGTAATCTTTGTTTTATATTTAAAAAGATCTTTTTTGACTAAATTATGAATCCACACACATGGGTGTGTGTGCTTACCTACACACGCGTGCACATACTGTATGTTCAGTCACTTAAATTTAAATTTCTTTGATTGTGGAAAAAGTGGCAAATGTAGTGCATGATATGCTGTTTGATTTACATGCTTCAATTTGAATTCATTACCTTGACTGCAGTTGAGGCATTTAAGTGCAATATCATGCCTACAGACAGATGAAAAATGCAGAAGGGACTCTGCTTTTAGCAGTTTAAACGCACCACCCTAAACTAGTAGATTCATTGATACCTAGACATTTAATGCCTTAATATTTCATGTTAATTTATATTCAGGTATCAGATTCAATATGTGTTGGGCCTGCCATTTTGCTGGTAAAAAACAAACTTGTGTAACAGTGCAATTTATTTTGATGAAGGCCTAGGCCTATAGGCTCAGAATGTTAGCTGCTTAAATAAAATTATTGTTGTAACAAAATTACACTCATATTTAATTATCCTTTCACTTTGGAGCTTAAAAAATTTGGAAGTTTAAAAAAATCTCTCTGAGAATTATATTTCAATGAGAAGGAAGCACGTGCTTTCTTTTTGGTCATGATCTTATCTGGGATGATGAAAACGTATGCAGAAAAATGCTGAATGAATTTTTATTTTGTGCATGCAACAGCTGTCTGGAGCCATTTTAAGGTCAGCTCTGACTAACGCGACATCAGACGTATACGTACCCGGGCCTGCGCGGACCTGATGTTTACTGCCTCTCCACTGATTGGTTCAGCCCCGGCCGCCTCCCCTTTTACCGCCGGCGCCGGCGTTTTTCAGATTAAACAATTAACAGCGAGCAGATGTTTAATTAAACCTATAGAAATCTGCAGTGGCTACAGCTGTTTGGACAACTGGGCAAAAAAAAAAAAAAAAAAAAAACGAAAAAAAAAGAAAAGAAGAAAATTAGCGCTGCCGGTAATGACCTGCTGAGGAACACAACAAGAGTTGATGACTCTTTTTTTTCCTTCCTTCGTCTTCTTCTCCTCCAGACCCCCCGTTCCATATGGCAAATCTGCAAATGAGGGGTAAAGTCACCGTAAAGAGCGCCTTGATGCGGGGAGAATGGCGGGAAACCGCTGGCGCGGTCCTCCGGCGGCGGCGCTTACCGCCAACCCGCCGCAGCTGTTGCGCGGCTGTTGACGCGGCAACGCCCCCGGGTTTTTTGCGAGGGCTACGCTACGCTCCGATGCGCCACCGCGGCACTTCAGACTCTCGGATTCCTGATCCCCCGCCGGAGTTCTCCGTCGTGTGATAAACATGGCTCGGCTACTGGTGTGCTGCGCGGGACTGTTTCAGCCAATTTTCAGCCAAATATTTCAGCAAATTTCAGCAACGGTATAGATCTTAACTGCTACACTCTATACAGCCAATGTAAAACATTTCAGCAAATTTCAGCAATAGTATAGATCTTAACTGCTACACTCTATACAGCCAATGTAAAATATTTCAGCAAATTTCAGGGATAGTATAGATCTTAACTGCTATATTCTATACAGCCAATGTAAAACATTTCAGCAAATTTCAACAATAGTATAGATCTTAACTGCTACACTCTGTACAGCTAATGTAAAATATTTCAGCAAATTTCAGCAATAGTATAGATCTTAACTGCTACACTCTATACAGCCAATGTAAAATATTTCAGCAAATTTCAGCGATAGTATAGATCTTAACTGCTACACTCTATACAGCCAATGTAAAACATTTCGGCAAACTTCAGCGATAGTATAGATCTTAACTGCTACACTCTATACAGCCAATGTAAAACATTTCAGCAAATTTCAGCAATAGTATAGATCTTAACTGCCACACTCTATACAGCCAATGTAAAACATTTCGGCAAACTTCAGCGATAGTATAGATCTTAACTGCTACACTCTATACAGCCAATGTAAAACATTTCAGCAAATTTCAGCAATAGTATAGATCTTAACTGCCACACTCTATACAGCCAATGTAAAACATTTCGGCAAACTTCAGCGATAGTATAGATCTTAACTGCTACACTCTATACAGCCGATGTAAAATATTTCAGCAAATTTCAGCAACGGTATAGATCTTAACTGCTACACTCTATACAGCCGATGTAAAATATTTCAGCAAATTTCAGCGATAGTATAGATCTTAACTGCTACACTCTATACAGCCGATGTAAAACATTTCAGCAAATTTCAGCGATAGTATAGATCTTAACTGCTACACTCTATACAGCCGATGGAAAACATTTCAGCAAATTTCAGCGATAGTATAGATCTTAACTGCTACACTCTATACAGCCAATGTAAAACATTTCAGCAAATTTCAGCGATAGTACAGATCTTAGCTGCTACACTCTATACAGCCAATGTAAAACATTTCAGCAAATTTCAGCGATAGTATAGATCTTAACTGCTACACTCTATACAGCCAATGTAAAACATTTCAGCAAATTTCAGCGATAGTACAGATCTTAGCTGCTACACTCTATACAGCCAATGTAAAACATTTCAGCAAATTTCAGCGATAGTACAGCTACACTCTATATTCCATAGAGAGGAGATTTGCAGTGAACTGACTGCCAGCCTTCACAGAGAGAATCAGAGAGAGACAAGCATATGTAACCTGTAATGTGTGTTATGCGTTTTTCTTCTATCTTCATAATATGGCAGAATTTGAAGCTGTTAAATCAGTTGCTGGTGTGACATCCTCAGACTGTGCCATATTTTTGATGAGACAAAGTTTGTCACCATTGACCAGGTCCTCTCAAACATGACCAGATATCCCCAACAATGACCAACTCATCTCAAACTTGACTAACTTACAGTAACTGCTGCACTCTGCACTCTATATAGAGGGCAGCATCTATGGAGGGAACCTGAGAGAGACAAGCATATGTAACCTGTAATGTGCGTTGTTGTTGATGATGTCATCACTTTCCTTATGAATCCAACATGTGCACTACTGTACCACCGCAGTAGTACATTTCTCTGAAACGACGCGAAGGACTGTGATAATCATTTGCGGTGTCTTGAAACAGAAAACGTCTCTGAAAACCAATTAGGTATTCACCTTGGTCATCAGCGGGAACATAACCAGCTATCAGAGTGTGACAAAATCCCCCCTCGTGGAGGATTTGTCTCAGTTGCATTCAGGCCACGGTAATGCCCATATATGGCATCGCTTTATTAAATATTGAGAATCTGTGACAGATTGTTACATAGCAACATGGGTAATGGCACCGATAATTATTCATGAACCAGAACCCCAAGAAAACAAAGTAATTATGCATCTTAGCACTTCAATTGCATTTATTTATTTATTTATTTATTTTCTTCACAGGCGTAGTTATACTTTCCCTGTGGCTGTCTTGGTTCAATTCCATGCTTTGGAAAAGTGATACGCTTCTAGATGGTGTGAGATGGTGTCAGCTTTGGACCCCCTTACATTCACAATGGGAAGAGGACACATCTGTAAAATTCCTCAAACGCAAAGATTGGGTCAGTATATCCAATATGACAAGCAGCCATAATTTTGCAAGAAAAATAAAATTTTAAGCATTTTTAATAATCTCTTTGCATGCATCTTTTGTTTCTCACATGAAAGCATTATACTTTACATATACATGAATGAATTGTGTGCAATGCGGCAATACTGTACAACAACACACACACTCTCTCTCTCTCTCTCTCTCTCTCTCTCTGTCATACACACACACACGCATACACAAACTAATGTGGTTAGTTTCTTTCATTGTCTGATAGCCTGTCTGTACTCTTGGCAGTACTGTATGCTTGTGTGTGATTCTGTCTGTGGTGCTTATAGCATGTTTTTGCATAATGTGCATGCTGCATTGCTAATGTCATTTTTACCAATGCATATACAGTGTAATGTTTTTCATTCATTCATTCATTCATTCATTCATTCATTCATTCATTCATTAATCCATCCATCCATCCATCCATCCATCCATCCATCCATTCATTCATTCAGCGGCCATGTCCTCCTTAATCAAACAAGACACATTCAAGAGCTGCCCAGTAATTGCTGTGGAGATGAATATGAATAATTTCCTCAAACCGCTTCTAAGAACAGAGAGATTATGTTTTCTGGCCGCCCGTTAATGAACCAAATAATTCCGGTGAGTCCAACAAAAGCGAAAAAGAAAAAAATTGCTTTGTTGGGGTCTCCGCCTGCTAATTTTTTTTTCTCCAATTAATACATTCTGAGGAGCTCTCTGTTGGAGTGGATGGTTTTCAATGCGTAACCCGAGGATTGTCTGGTGTTTGTTTTACAAATTAACCAAATGAAGTTCTGAGGACCTTTTTATCGAAACTGGCGCTCGCTGAGACCAATTAAAATATCAACTTTCGGTCCGCTCCGTCTGAAATGACAGGCTTGCATGCAGCACGGTGTGCTCTTTAAATTAATAAGGCCATCCTTACTTACTGGTTTGAGTAATTGAATTTGTTAAAGCAATGGTAATGACATTATTTCTAATGAAGTCTTCACGGTCCATAACAGTCACTCATATTTGATTCTTCGTACAGCTTAGTCTCAAATTTTTTTCCTGAAATAAATTATGCGGTTGTACCCTGTATCAAAGCAGGCGTTTAACCTGGATGGACAGTACCCATTGGTTCAGTGGAAAATCAGTGTGCTTTTATTACGTAGAAGATTACAATAAAAGAGTAGCTTTTACATAGGCCTCTGCACTCAGTTACTAATTAAATACTTGATTCATTTTTAAAGTTCATGAGAATGGTTGGGAAAACATTTAAAAAATAGCTTTTCTTTTTTCAATTTCATTTTAAAAAAGGCAAAAACAATATCTTTTCTGCTAATTAGAAGGAACAAATTAATCTTCTGATTTAAACAATTATTTGAATTGTAATTGGCCGAAGGTGAAGCTGAGAGGGAAGAACAAACAGGTGTGCTCCTGGGGGGAAGAAAGTAATCAGTAAAAAAGCCACACAAAAGATGATCAATGCAAAGGGAGAATAATTGTAATATTTGATATATAAAGGGTCGTGGGGGGGATGCTGCAGCCTATCAGTGTCATCACATAACCACAGAAACTATAGAACAGTGCAACAGTGCCCAGGGTTCGAATTAAGGGGGGGAATAGGGGCGTCTGACCCCCATAATTAAGACTTGGACCCCCCAAAAAGAGGTAAAAACAACAGGTCTTGGGGGTTGAAACTAGACACCAACCCTAGTGACGCCACTGATAGGAAATATATTATTATTACAGATAATAAGGATATATAAATGTTTCGACCCCCACGACCTCTTGTTTTACCTCTTTTGGGGGGGGGTCCAACTCTCAATTAGGGGGGTCAGACCCCCCCAGTCCCCCTGTAATTCGAACCCTGACAGTGCCCATATTTCTGGTTCAAGAGCTTTTTTTCCTCTCAGAAATGATTCGCTCACGCCAGGAGGCTCGCAGGCTGCCATTGGTGTAGATCAGGGGCGGCCAGCCCTGGTCCTGGGGAACCACAGGGCCTCCTGGTTTTTGTTCTCGCCTTAAATACGGCAACCCCTCTAGACCCAAGAAACCAGGTGAGGTGAGTTAAGCGTGCAATCGACTGCTCTAATTGGTCAATTAAATGCCGAGTAAAAAAACAAAAAGCAGCAGACCCTGCGGCTCTCCAGGACCTGGGTTGGCCACCCCTGGTGTAGATGATTGCTGTATGTGAGACCAGAGTAACAAAAAGTCCCAGGCCCGTGCCACATGAACTTTTTGGTCATTGATAGAAATACTTACTGTACCACCAGCGTCACACATAAATGAAAAAAAGGGTTTTCACCATCAAATTGAAGCCCATGAATTGAAACTGCCCGAAATGTTAAATTATTACATGCAGCTTAAGTGAAATCGAGAGGTGCATTTTTTTCTGTTGAAAACTGTTGAAAAGATATTATCTTCCAGTTCATGCAAGCCATGGCATTTCAGGCAATTGCTTCATCTCGACCTTCGCCTCTCCCTCCTGCCCGATCTCTGCTCTATCGGTGTGTGGATTCTGTGCCAGGCCAAAGGCTGGCAGAATAGCTTACAATATTAGCAGCACATAAACAGGGAGAGAATTCAATTTGTCTTAGCAGGTCTGTGTGTGCTTGTGCGTGTGTGAGTGTGTGTGCGTGTGTGCATGTGTGTGTTTGTTGATTGAACACACTGGTATGTATCTTTAGTCGATATTTATTTTTAATAATTAATTTTTAAAAAATTTCTGAAACATTTATGAACCATAACTAGCATAACAGCTTTCTTCGGTTCGATTATGGACAGGGGAATCCTGATCCTACCGCAGGTGAACACACCCGCTCTGAGTCGCCTTACGACTCTGGGCCCTGATCGAATAAGCCGCTAAATTCTCCCGGAGAGACTTGGTTCTGAACCGCCGATTGGTCTTCAGGAGAAAACCGGCCTACATTTCACTGAAAAGTGAAAGCCGACTAGCCGACGAAGACGTAGCCGGGCTATATCCGGGTGAAAAACCGGAGCTGTATTGGGGTTCACCCAGTCTGTTTAGGCCAAAACGCCTCTCAGCTCGAGATTTCTATGCCTCTGGACGCCTGGATTTCTGTTGCTAGGCACGGGTTCGAGCTGCCCGCCGAACCGTCTGACTTTATGTACGGCATCCCGCCCCTTAGCCAAGTGAGCGCGTGCGAAATTAAACATTTTTATGTCCCTACAATTAAGGAGAACCACGGCGCTCTTTGTTTTAAGGTACGGTACGCATTACGCATAATTGTGATCTTTTAATTTGTGGCTGTTGACCCCGGCTTGTTATTGTCTGTTGTCATTGTTAATAACGCAGTCTCTCATCCCCGGCTCTTTATGATTAGATAATGCTGCCCGCCCGGCACTGCCATTACAAGTGCATTTATTTATAGGTCGTGTCAGTGAGGTAATAAACACGGTAATAAAAAGCCTGTTAACTTTGCGGCTAATGAATCTGGACGAGAGTTAACTTTGTGAATTTAGTATAATTCACTCGAGTGTTTTCCAACGCAGGCGAGTGTTGTTCAAGACGTAATTCAAACGCTGAGCAGGGGGTTCACCTGGTTTGGTGTTAGACTAACCTTAAATTAAAAAAAATGAAGAATTCAGTGTACAGCCGACGCGGATGACTGCATTAGGGCAATGAAAAGCAGCACTCATAAATACATTTACTAAGCTTAATATTCTTTTTGAGACAAGATGACTGATGTAATCTCAACAGCAAATACAACATCAATGCTCTTTTTGTATCCAATGAGACGGTGGAACGAAAATAAAAAATAACAGGTCTTTGGCGAGCCGTTCAGATTTGCCAAGCGCGGAACCCAAAGGTAATCAAAGGCAACCCTGTCTCTGCGGCCCTCTCTTCTCTTTTGCGGCCATGTTTTTAAAATGCTTTGACCGTAAATCCGCATGCTCCAGGAGTCCGTCTAAGTCGCCGTACGGTTCCTCTTCCTCCCCTGCTCTGTCCTGTTCTTTAAATAACCGCGTGTACGCACCTCCATTTTGGATGTTGTCCGCGGTTTATTTAGCGATGGCCGTGAGCGTGGAGAAGGGGCTGGGCGGCGTGTGTTTGAGTGTGAAGCTCCTGCCGGCTCTTTGCCATCTGATCGCTTTCTTAAGGTTCAACGACGGAAGTCCTCCGGTTCTCCTACGGTCGGTCCCCGCGGCAACGTTCTTCTATACAGCAGATGTTCTGCGGAAAGGCCCATAAATGTTTAACTGTTTGCGTTATCGACGCTTATTTGTGTGTGTGCGTTCATGTGTCAGCGTGCGTGTGTGCGCTTGTGTGCTCAGGTGCAGGTGTGGGTGTGTGTGCATGTGTGTTTTCATGTTCATGTGTGTTTATGTGCAGACGTGTCTGTGTGTGTGTGTGTGTGTGTGTGTGTGCATGTGTGCGTGTGCGTGCATGTGTGTATGTATGCGTGCGTGTGTGCGCGTATGTGTGCGTGTCTGTATGCGTGCGTGTGTGCGCGTATGTGTGCGTGTGTGCATGCTTGCGTGCATGTGCGTGTGTGTGCGTGTGTGTCTATTAAAACCTTCTTCCAGCTGTCCTGTGCTCTCCCTCTTTCTCAGAGAACGTTCTCCACAAATGCAGAGGCCGGTGCGGCATAATGAATACATTTTGTCTTTCCTCACTAAGTGCTCTCCATGGAAATGGTTCCGTACAGGAGTTCCGAAAAGGTTAACACAACATGTGCTAAAGGGGAAATGATAACTCGAGCAACCGCAGAAGTAAGTGCCAAATCATTATTGATGCCGAGTCTTTTTAGAAGTCCAGACATCTTGGATGCTTGAGTACAGATGCCAAAATTGTGCTTTTAACTTTGCTGGCATTAATAGAGTTGAAGCATTTAGACAAAACTTTTACATTAAAAGGACACACATGCACAGACACACACACACACGCACATGCGCACGCATACACACAAACACACACACACACACACACACACAGACACACACACACACACACACACACACACACACCTGTACCAGTGTGTTGTAGGCTCATATGTGTACGTTCATAATGGTATGGACTCAAATGGCAGGCCTAAGGACTTAGAAATTTTAACGAGGACATTCCGTATTTGAAAAAGAAAAAATTTCACATGCAATGAAAAAACGCCTGCTTGCTTTCTTTTTAAGCTGCGGTCACACACATCTGGATAATGGACCTCATCCCCGCGCGATTTTAATGGCGCATCGCCGTGGAAAGGTAAAGCGAAGGAACGGAGGACTGAAGAATAAAAGGAAGTGTGCGGAGAAACATCGCTTCAAACCCCGCAGGTGTAAACGTGGCGGTGAGCATTTCACACCTGGAAGCGCACGTGTTTCCTGCATCTTAATTGGCAGAAAGTCTGTCCGCTGCAATTCGAGACGCAAACCCCCAGGCTACCGGCTTCTCGCATGTACTGTACCTGAGCAATGGGTGCTTAATGACACCTGTGCGGGAACTAAATAAAATAATAAAATAAAGTCTGTGACATAATTGTGCCCAGTGTCATTTTAGCCTGGCAGTCCACGACTGAAATCAAGAGACAATTACTTAGCTTTTTACCTGAGTGATATTTAAATAAAAAATGATTCATGTGCCTGTTTCGGTTTAACTCATGTGTTTACAAAAAAACGAGGCCCTAAAAAATGGCGAACATGGCACAAAACTGAAGTGTTTAAGTACGTATGAAATGAAAACGTATAGCTTAATTTAAAAATAATTTCTTCTGAGCAAACGATGTAAACCGAAGGAACTGAGAACTGTGCACTGCCATGCAATTAGGCATCGTTAAATGCTACTGGCACATGCAGAAGCCCTTAATAACTGTTACTTTCCACGTTCTACGCGCACATCTCTCACGTTTTCCGTGTTGAAAATTGTATTTGTTGCAACACCTGACACCATCATTGTCTCTTTTTCACACGAGGTGGGGGGGTTGGGGGTGGTATGGGGGGGGGGTGAGAGAGACCATGTGACTCTTGCGATCACTCTCACCCTCAGCCACAATGCAAAGGTGTCGGATGCATTGACTCCTTTCTTTATTTTGTATCACATTCTTCCCCTAAAAAACAAAAGTGCTCATATGGCCTACATGAACATATCTAAGGAGGACAGCACATAGATTCATACATAATGTATTAGTTAATTTAGTTCACCTTTCTAGGAAGAGACGTGAGAACAATCATTAATAATAATAATAATAATAATAATAATAATAATAATAATAATAATAATAATAATAGTAATAATAATAATAATAATAATAATCAAGTAAATGCTTTGGATGTATTTAATAAAATTCTAAGACATTAAAGTGAAAGGTGTTAATCTCAATGTTTATACTCAATCCGAATAAAATATATTCTGCATCGATTCAACACTACGCTACGGAAAGTACAGCTACACTAGGCTCTTCCAAGGATATATATATATATTTTTGCAAAGTATCACTGCATTCTTCCTCCCACAACTGCTTGATCCTTTTAGCTGAATATTAGATGAATGTAATTATTTTGATTTTTTAAAAAAAATGGTTATGTTAGCATTTGAACAGATAGCTAAATCTGTTATTACAGGGTACTAAGTTGACTTTGATTGGCAGGGTGATTAGATTATCATAGGGCTCAAAGCCTATTATATTTGGATTGCTCCCTTTGGCGATTTCAAGGGGGGAAGAAACGACTCCAAGTCATTAAAGTAGATTGAACCGCTGGGAATTTCAGCGAATCACAAAATACAATTCCATTTCTGTTAATTAATATTATTAGCGTCGCAGGTGTCTCGCACAGCATGCTGGGTTATTGCACAGCGACACTCGGCCTACCGCTGTTTTGGAGAGATGAGAAAGGAAAATGTGAAAGCTGAAAAAAAAAAAAACAGAAAATGTCTATGGAGTTTCAGGTAGATATATATTTTTTTACAGGCCTAGAATATTCATAAGGTAATACACTGCCGATAAAATAAGCCATGCTTATAATTTGTAGGTTTGTTTTTTATTTTATTGCACATGGAGATGAAACATCCAAGCTTAATAGGTACCTGCATCTCCTCACTGGTCCTGTTGTTTTTATTGTTTTAAATGTTTTAGACGCTGTAAAAATGTTCGTTGTGAATTCAACTCTACCAGAGTTTGTTTGCTCTTTGTATCAGAGTTGAATTATAGGGACTCACACGTACTGTATTATAGTGAAATATACTCTACCAGGGTAAAATTTTCTCTATCAGTTGATTTGACCCTGAATGTGTTATTGTGTAATATTTTACTGTTTCCACAAAAGGACAGATTTCCTCCGTACGTCATACATCTAGACCCTTTTGCAAATTTGTTTGAAGTTTCTCAGAATACACCTGTCATTAGAGTAAAAAGCGCAGTTATTGAAACATAATGTTGGTGAAAGAAGGAGGTTAGCAGGGAAAATTCAAATGGAGTCGCTACAACACTTTTCTTCATCACGATGCTGAAAAATTGGTCAAAAACCTATTTTTAAAAATTCTAGATCTCACTGTGAGAGATCAAAGCGTCTGTGTAGTATAGTGGGTAAGGAACTGGTCTTGTAACATAAGGTCACGGGTTCGATTCACAGGCATGGTACTTAACCAGCATTGCTTCCTTACATATATTCTGCTGTGTACTGTAAATAGATACACTGTGAATGCCATTTAACTTTTAAAAAAAGTTGTGTAAGTCGCATTGGATAAGAGCATCTGATAAATGCTTGTAATGTAAGAAAATAAAAAAATGCACTGCACTCACTATCACTATTCAGTGTCCCTGTCCGTTGCCACACTACAAGGGGCTGCTGATGTTTCTCAGCCTCATCTAACCAGAACAGTAAATCAAAAAGTCTCTCACACTTACATTCGGCTCTCCCTCACAAGACGACCCGGCTCGACCCACAACCCTGCTCTCCTCCTCCTCCTCGTCCTCCTCGTCCTCCTCCTCCTCCTCCTCGTCCTCCTCCTCCGATGTAGACAACTGCAAAAAAAAGATGAATTTACACCAATAAGACCAGACTCCCCCCCCCCCCCCCCCCCCCCCTTGGGAATTGCCCCTGAGGGACAGCCTATGCGATCAATTGCCACTGTTTCATAATAACGCGATCGTGCATAATGGACAACCCACGGTGAAAATGATTATTTTCCATAAACTTATCAAAACATTGGCCGTTGTTGCCAGAGTAAACAGATTACTTAGAGCCAAGTTACGTGGGGGTTCCCCGTCTCCTGCTGTGCTAGGATATTTCACACTTCAGGGGAATGGATAGGGGGGAGGGGGGTGGATTCAATCTAACCGTGATAGTACTAAGACCTCAATTTTGAGCACCATTTGTAGCGAACATTACAATTCCTTTTTTAAGCGTACCCAATATATGCATCTAACATGTAAAAAGAAAAAGAACAATTGCAAACATTTCGTGACGATTTTAAAAACTTGTCCTCCATCAAAGTTGTTGTTGACATGACCTCAAAAGTCAAAAGCACAGGTCCAAATGTGGAATCAATGAACCGTGCTTCTGATGCTTTACTTGCTGCTGTGTTAAGGCATTTGCTAGCCACGTGAAACCACACCATCACCAGCTGATCCTGATCTGCCTTTCCTCACCTGTCCACAGGTGAACAGGTGTCCCAGTGATCAAAGGCCAAAATCTAGACTTATAGAGGGGTGGGGATCTAGCATGTGAGACATTTTGACCTAAAGAGACCAGGCTGACTCCAATATAGCTCAGATTTTACGCTTTTTACTGTAAAGAACACAATCAGCATGTTGGAAAGTACATTTAGGGTAATGACTAGCACTGCCACTCAAGAGATTGGCATAATGTGGCGTGTATAGCAATGTGGTGATGTCATGATGAGGTGATGGACATTACTGTTTGTCACACTGTGTAAGAGGATATATTTTACACACCGCTCATATTTAATACAATAAATAATGTCAGACAGAAACTAACGGTGGCTGTATTTTGACTTCATATTTAGTTCTCGAATTTGGAATGCTCAGTCACCGTTCTTCCTTACTGGGGCAAAATCAATGTCCCCGCAATCGGCCTCGCCCCACCAAAATGAAAAAAAGTATGTGGTCAGCAGGTGTCTGGTTTTGGGCGCTGTTCACACAGGTACACAGGTAGAGCGCAGGCACAACGGGGGGGGGGGGCTCAGGATTGGGGGTCTTACTCATACACCCCACTGCACTGTTCCTTTCTATAGCAGAGCGATTACAGTTTTTTTTGGGGGGTGGGGGGTGGGGGGGGGTGTTCTTTTGTCTCCCAGCGTTACCGCAAACCTCGCCCGCCCTCGTCAGAGTACAGCCTTCTCCGTCACTCTCCTTCTCCGATCTCTCTGAGACTGACTAGAAAATCATCCAAGCTTGTTCACACACATGAAACCGAAACAGCGGTGTGCAACTGGAGGGCGGTTGCAGGGGGTCGGGACAGGGGTGGGGGGGGTGGGGGGGGTGGGGTGGGCTGGGGAGGGGGGCTCATCTCTGTATTAAAGCAACCGTGCTGATGAACAGGGGAACCCGGGTTCTACAGAACTAAACGTGGCCGGCACCCAGCAGGTGAATTTTCGGGTGATAAAATTTCATAAAAAATGAAGCCGTTTCCCCGTTTACTTCCTGCTCCTTGCGGCGCGGGCAGCGGCGCGACCGGAGAGGGCCTCGCCGTTCTGCGTCTGATTTCGACTTCGTCTTTCTGTGCAAAAAAAACAAAACAAAAAAACAAAAACGAAATTTAAAGAAAAAAAACCCTCTTGTGCGAGCGCGGCGGCTGGACTGCCACACATCGGTGGCCAGCTTATTCGCATTCCGTGAGCGTGTCATTACTCACTACACCCGATGTCTATAAAACACATTAAAACCCGTTTCCTTCAGCAGCAGCGTTATTGGCCTGCCGTCGCAGACATCATTATATCGAAACTGTAAAATGTAAATTGATTTGTAAGAAAATGGCCCATTAACTCTTTCATTAATGTTAATAATGTGTTTTTTTTTTCCCTCTCTGCGTAAAACAGGGAAAGATCACATTTTGCTTTGGAGTTAAGACAAACAACTTGCAACAAGCTCTCTGTAGGACGTGTACATGCAAGGACACAAGCATGCTAACCTGCTAATCGCCGGTCACTGCTCATCAGCCGAATTCGGTTGTGTGTAATGACTCACAGGGTAGCTACACCTTTTCAGTACATAGGCCTCACTTACTCAACCTTGCTCTTTGGAGAAAATACTGAATTGCTCTGTGTTTTTATTTCAGAAAGCAGCGCAGAGTTTTATCCACAGTGCCCAGTCCTAACAGGGTCAGACAGTAGATGTTCTGTAAGGTGCTTGTAAAAACACAAATGTGTTATTACCTTGGTGCGTATTACATCCCAAAGAGAAAAGGAAAGGTGTTTTGACCGTTTGTCGATCTTCTTCAGGCAAACTCATGGAGTCATCCCAGTGAGCGCAAGCCTGAATATAGAGGGAATCTAGACGTCTAGAGGGGTGGAAAGTCTAGGTCGACAGATGTTTTGACATTAACTGGGTAGTTTAGCTCAATTTCGCCCTAATTTAGGTCAGTTGTTACCACTGGTACAGCCTGGCTATTGTCCTAGCCGGTTAGAAACATTTTCATATTTCGACCAAATCTAGCCGGGTTTTCACCAAATGTCTAGACGGCATATACTACAGTCTGAACGTTCAGTAAAAAACCGGCTAGATTTCTGGATTTCTAGATGTCTAGATTGCGTCTAGATTGCGTTTAGATTCAGGCTTGTGCTCACAGGGATGTGACACGCTCTAGGCACATTCACCCCTTGGGAGGCGTGCAACTCCAGCAGCTTTTAGTTTATTTCGATGAGGTGCGAAGGGAGGCAGTTTTAACGCTTCCAGACTAATCTGTTCGGAAGTGCGCGGTGCGGACGATGACGGGTACAGCCTCTCGATGTCCATCACCCCGAGGTGTTGCCTTTGATTCGCCGTCCGGCTTTATTCTCACGGAGTGATTCAGGCAGTGAATCCGCTCCCTGCTACAAGCTCCTAAATCAGCAGTCCCTCTGATCTGCAGTGATTCTCTCTTTTTTCTCTCCTGAAGGTACAGTACTCGCGGTATTAAGACACACACACACGACTGCGATCATCGCTGTGTTTTTTTTTAACCTGCCATGGAAAAAACTCCCGCTTTGAGCCGTTCTAGAATTACACATCTGGACAGGGCTTTGCACAACATTATGCCCTCGGTAGCACACTCTCCGTTTGAATATTCTTAACAAAAGCCCTTAACATCCCCCTGCTCATGTTAATTCGGATCTAGAGTGGAACTGTAGCCCCGTTCGCTATTCTTTCACGTTCTCAACGTTCGCTCGCTCGCTCAGCAGGCCGTGTGATGGCTGTTCTTAGCAACGTACACAGGAACATTAACATGGTGTCCGGTGGACGATGCGCTCGAATCCTGTTTGGTGGGTTTCCCAGGGGTTGATTTAAAGAGTGTGTGTGTGTGTGTGTCTGTGTGTGGGTGTGGGTGTGTGTGTGCGTGTCCGTGTGTGTTTGTGTGCGGGTGCATGTGAGTGTGTGTGTAAATATAGTCTGTGTAGGTTTCGTTCTCCTTGTTCTGCATATTATACAATGCCTTGTGAATACGTTATATAAATAAGCAAAACATTGAAGTGAGGTCACTTTGTGAAATCTACTCTTGAGAAACACAATGTTCATCATTATGAAAGTTAAATATACATTTTTCTGCTATGATCTGGCAGCGGTAAAAATACAAAATTAAAAATAAAACAAAAAAATAATCTTTGAATCAAATACACAGGTAAAGAAATGAGCGATAAAAAAAGAACACAAGAAGAGAAAGATTGCATGCATATGCTCGTGTACGACAGCATATGCATGTATTTATGGGGGAAATTAGTGTGAAAACATTTTGAACAGCCTCCCAGAGATGTTTTGATTTGAGTATGCTCTGATAGCACAGACTCAGCGGGGAGCTTCGGCACTGATGAGGAATTTAATCCTCTCATCGGAAAACCAGTCCCATCTCATCTCCTGCTGCTGGGGGACCAACAAGATGAAAGAGCCAACTGTGGGGAGACCGGGAGGGATGAGCAAATAAACAACTACTACTAATGCTGCTGATACTGTATACTACTATTACTACTGCTACTACTACTACTACTACTGCTACTGCTACTACTACTGTAACTACTACTACTACCACTTCTACTAATGCTGCTGATACTGTATACTACTATTACTACTGCTACTACCACTACTACTACTACTACTGCTACTACTACTGTAACTACTACTACTACCACTACTACTAATGCTGCTGATACTGTATACTACTATTACTACTGCTACTACCACTATTACTGTACCATGCTGCAGCTGCTACTACTATTACTACTAATGCTGCTACTGCTATTAATGCTACTGCATCTGATGCTACTACCACCACTACTACTACTACAACTACTACTAGTACTGATACTGTTGCTGCTACAGTACTATTACTACTATGGCTAATACTATTATTACTGCTGTTATTGTTTCAGCAACTGTACTACTACAGTTCTCCTGCTACCACTGTAGCTGCTGTTGGTGGTTCTACTACTGAACTGCAACTGACAGCTTTATTGGCTCCCCAGTGATCATTTTCCAAATGTTATTGTGTTGCCGTGAAGTGTAGTTACGCAGTAATTTTGGTAATGTTCAGTTTGACAGCCCATAAAAAAAATTATAATCAATAAAGAAAAAGCAGCATCAAGAAAAAGTTTATTTTCAAGTAAGTACCCATATTGTCCTCTTCTCCAGAAAAAGTGGGTACTGAAGTAGCTACAGATGTACTGCTGGGTCCTTTCAGAGTTTCTTAAGTGGCTCGAAGTTTTTTTTTTTAAATCTCAAACTGTTACTTGGCTAACCTCTTGTCTGCAGCAGTCACATCCAAAATGACTGACACAGTCATGCAAATGCATTCGTCATTTTAATACAAAAGCACACCTGGCGTAGTCTGGTATATTGTTATGCCAGCTGTCCTCGTTAAAACTGAACAGAAGCTGCACTTCTTTCCTTTCACACACTCTACGCTTAGTCTGCATAAGAAACACAAAAGGACTATTGTGGCGCTTTGGGATTGTCATTTCGTAGTTTCCCTTTATTTTCAACACAAGAGTTTAGCTGTACCTCCACGAGAAAGGTACCAGGCTGCAGTTAGCCGGGTTCGCGGAGTTCTCTTTCAGACTTGGGCCGTGTTCTCCCTGTCGGGATATGATATGCATTTAAAGTTATTTGCTTATTAGAACTTTTATTTTTTCATGACTTTGAATACTGAGATATCATGTTACTGCATATACAGTAAGTAACTGTAGCATCAGTACTACACTAGTCAGATTGAAAAGCCTCCATGCAGTCCACTTCCATTGGAATAGCCAGTAACTGTACGGCTTTTCGTGGTCATATATATATATTTTTCTGTTTAGGGAAGTAAACCCACAACTTTTTTTGCTCACTCTGGCCACCAGTCAAGTGCCGTCCAATGAGCTGTCCCTAGAGGAGCTGCTGTTTACATGTAGGTATCCAGGAGACGGAGCAGTAGGTGCTGACAGTAGGTCAACAGCTGAGTGAAGTGCAAGATGTTTACCCATGAGAGAGAGAGATAGAGAGAGAGAGAGATAGAGTTCAGCCATAAGAGAGAGAGAGAGGGAGAGAGAGAGATAGTTACATTTATCATTATTATTTTAATATTATTATTATTTGACATATTATATATGTATGCTTTGGCAATAATTACATTTGTATTTCATGCCAATAAAGCAACTTAAATTGAAAATTGAGAGAGAAAGAAAGAGAGAAGGAGAGAGAGAGAGGGGGAGAGAGAGAGAGAGAGAGAGAGAAGGAGAGAGACAGAAAGAGACAGAGAGAGAGAGAGAGAAAGAGAGAGAGAGGGAGAGAGGGAGAGAGAGAGAGTTTAGCCGTATTTCCACTCTGGATTAAACAGAAGCTTGTCCAACGGTCCCCTCGGCCTCTGTAGTGATCAGTGACATGGGGCAGCTGCTCTCTTGATTGAGACATCTGCAAAATCCAGATGGGCTTTTTAGAACAAGAGGGTTTGATATGTTTCTCTGACATTAAAAAAAGGGGAGGAAAGAAAAAAAAATGCAGTTAACGCTGTCGAATGGGAAAAAGGGGGAAAATTAGGAAAATTGGACTGTCTGGCAAAAGGCACTGCTGGAATGTCCAAGAATGCTAATGTGCAATTATGAAACTGGCTCGAGGACAAGTTAGCATATTTGCGACTGGAAAGAAATGCAGAATAATGCTGTGGATGTGATCAGTTTATGACATGTCACGATCAGAAGACACAATCTGGATTATTACCCGATGTACAGTATGACTGTCTCTGTCAGACAGCAACAGCATACGAAACTACAGCCGTATATAATCAGCCGTACTGCACATAATCATCAGTATCACTTCTAGTGATGATAAAAATCTCTGCAATTTATAAACGAATCAAGGCCATTCTCGAGTGACACACTTTTTGAGAAGTCTTCACATAACAAGCTGCACAATTAGGATAAATGTTTTGCACAATTTCCTTCTGCTAGAAACATTCACAGGAGAGAGTTTCCTACGGGAGAAAGTGCCTAGTCTGGGCTGTAGGGTCCTCCCTAGGCCTCAGTCTGTTTGTGTGTGTGTTTGTGCACAGGTGTGTGTGCGAGTGTGTGTGCACGTGTGTGCGTGTCCTTGTGTGTGTCCATTTATGTGAAATAAAGTACTGTGAAATTTCAGAAATATACAACAGGTGAGACAGCCATGACAGCGAAATTTCAGAAAGCAACAGTTTTCGTATTTACAGTAAAACCCTTATAAATGATCATATTTTACAGTACTTTATTAGCAAGCTTCCACCTGTCCGTCTGAGTTTATAGCCGTCTTTGGTGGACCAGTTTACAGCTGTGCAGGACATTGTTTTCTTCCCCATCTGAAATCTTATTGTAAATGTGAAGAACAACTAATGGTGCGTTCTAGATTTAGTAATTTGGCAAGGGTGGTTTAGTGTGCATAAAGAAGCTGTTTACAGATTCAGCAGCTAAAACATCTGTTGGCAGTGCTGATGGTGTTCAGCCTAAAACTGTGTGGAGCAACACAAACAGCCTTGATTAAAAGTCATTGTGCTTTCAAACAACACTAAAACATTGCAGTCCTAACAGGCATTTTCTTTGTTTACCCACTACAAAATCAATGTGTAATGGTAAATAGATTAACATAGGTAAATGCCACGACTAAACATCGGATGAATGCATAACATGTGGACAGTTTGCATTTGTGTAACTGAAACAATTAATTTATATGGATTTGATTATTGTTTCACCCAAATAACATATGATATAATAATATAATAATGCATTTATTTGTGGTTCCCTATAGATTCTCTACCTCTGACCAATGCTGTCCTACATCTGTAACTTCTAGGTTTTTATACACTTCAATAAATACATATTTCGATAAACATGCACTACTGATATCATCAGCACTTGCATCATTTATCTGATTGAATTATGAGAATTTCGTTTTTTTTTTTCTGGGTTCATGTTGTTTTCTGTATTCGGAACTGGTTTTGGGGTCCGTTCCCAAAGATGCTGGCTGAGAACGCTTTTTCGCTTGCCACTGCACAGCGGGGGGGAGATGCAGTATCAACGCTAGCATATTGACGGCATCTGGACATCGCCGTTAAACGCTTTCATTTGCAGATTGAAGCGAAACGACCCCGGAGCTGTATTTCTCACCGTGCGAAACATTCGCAGCATTCCAAACAACGTGCCATGACACAAATAGGGAACCAGAGGTTCGTCTGTGGATGCCACATATTTTATTATTATTATTATTATTATTATTATTATAACAAAGATCAGTGCAGGTGTGATTTTAATCCTCGCCTTCAGTTCTCTGGCTCGTGGGGCAGACCGAATATTGTGGGATAATCATCGGGTTCCGCAATGGTCTCGGTTGGTGCCGACATTTTTTTTTTTCCCGGTGACACGGGCAAACATAGCGAAGGCCTCTGCTTCTAATTCTGTCTGTAATTAACCTTGATGTGGCAGACTGAACGGGCGTGCTGACAGAGTTCCCGTGTTATCTGTCCGGCGTGGAGAGAAAACTTTGATCTGGTTGGGCAGGCTTTAATTTTTAATGAAATACCACAATTAACATGTAACGGTTTGAAAAAGTGGGTCGCGGAGCATCGATATAATTATCTTGTGATTCTTTATGGTGTCGGTGACCTGGAAGAAATTTTTGTCTCACAGGGGAGAGCGTAAGTGGAATTGTGTTTTGATTGATTAAAAAAAAAAAAAATGTTTCGAGCTGCAGTATTGGAATAATTCTCAACTTTCCATCACAAATGAGGTTAGCATTAATGCCTGCAGCCCACGTCCACCCGATTCCTTTGAACTGTAAAGCTGTAGTCCCTCAGTTCACAGGTCTTCTGCCTGTTCCCCTTTTCCTAGATTTCCCATGGCAGCAGACTATCTATTTATTTTATCTATTTGTCTTTATGAAGATGCTGTGCCATCATTTCACTGGGAGCTAAAAACTTGGGTAATGTGGTCTCGTTTATTTTATTTCAGTGTCCAGTCAGCAGCCGTTTCAAAGGAGAAAGTAATTTCCATATTCCTTAGTCACTAGGAAATATGAAGATTTGGAGATATGTAAATGCCTCCGAATGTTCCCGTTTGGAGGCAGGCCCCGCTGCTGCATGAGGAAAACGTTGGGAAAACTGGGATCTGGATGGAATAATAATAATTTCCCCTTAACTTTCATTCGCTTGTATGCATCCGCCACAGGACAAAGGTAACTGAATCCAGCCCTGCATCCAAATCGCTGGAGTTCGATGGGTAAAAAGATATCACGCTGTAAATATTGCTTTATTTGTGAAGCAACCTGGCTCATTGAGAATGGCTGCGTGCGCCAGCCTGGGTGATATATAATAATAAACGCAGTCATTTGTTTGTGTCCCAGCGGCGGCCAGCAAGGACGTCTGAGTTACTTAAACACGGAGGTCTCCTGTATCTGTGTACGTTTCAGATTTTGCGCTCTTTTTTAATATGACAATACCGAGGCGCATTCTGTTCAGTCTTTGTCGTATCCTGGTTTTATGCACGCGTGTCCTTCGCTGTTACATACAGATGTTGCCCATGGCTGAGGAACAGCGGTATACTGTTGAAGTTTTACTACGGGCGACCGGTAACCCTTTCCTCTTAACGGTTTCTTAAATGCGGCGCGCATTCCTAGCCTACGTCACTTATCGCAGTCCGGCCTCAGCGTCATTGCGTTTTTTTAAAGGTGTTCGGCTAACCTTCCATCCATCTTTGCTAATTAATCCAGACACGCCGCCCCTGTACTTCTTCAATAAGCCATCATCGTTTTTAAATGTATTTTGATTGATTTTTGTCAGCTTTAACCATACTTTTCTTCAGGATCAATGGGTGCAGATCGATACTGAATGTTTTCTTCGCGGCCTTTATTAAAAAAAATAGATTGGCCGGCGCGGAGCGGCGAATTACCCAGAGTTCTTCTCACTTACGCCGCGCGTTAACTGGATTCATATGGAGCGACACCGAACCGTTTGAGATTAGTTGGGGTGAGCGGCACATGGACAGAGTTATAATCACCCTGCCTCCTCTTCCAGAGAGAGAGAGGTGGAGAGGAAGAGGGAGAGAGAGAGAGAGAGAGAGAGAGGTGGAGAGAGGTGGAGAGGAAGAGGGAGAGAGTAGAGGAGACTGACACATCAGATAAGGAACGTGTCTGCAGTCATGTAAGAAAGCGTGTTTTCTTTTCACCGAAACAAAAGTGAGGCGTCACGAGAGCAGGCAAGGGAACGTCCTGGAATCTGGGGGCTTATCTCCATCGCCAACACGACCTGTGGTACGAATTCCCCGCTCCTTGGCCAAGTTTTAAGCAGCGAAAAAGCACACAAATGATGACAGAGGCTGGCCTTTACCTGGCCAGGCCTGACAGTGCTCTGTACTGATGAGACAAACATTTCATCACTTTGCCTGGGGTAACATCGTGTTGTGAAATGCACTCCACGTGGCCCTTGTCCTACGGTGCGGACACAGAAGACCCAACGGGGGTGGGGGGGGTCCCGACACCAAGAGCCTCAGGTGCGATCCGACCCGTGGAGAAAAGGATTTTAGCGGGGGGGTGTGGGGGGGCGAAAGGCAAACGCCGTTGGCGGGAAGCCCCCCCCCCGTCCTCGCGTGGACGGTTTTCTGGGGCGTGCGGTAATGAGGCGGATTAGGAGCGCCAGGCTGCTGTCCCGGTGTTGCCGTGGGATGCGTGTTTGTGAGTTTGGGGAGGGGACCCCCCCCCCCCCCGGGTGGGGTCAGGAGTGGCGTTCCCTGCAGCTGTGCAGCGAGGAGGGGGGGGTTCTGGAGCGGCAGGGGTGGGGGGGGGGGGGCACAGCTGCTCTCCACATCCCCAGCTGGAGACCCGCGAGGGAGGGAGCGCCAGGGTTAACACAACAGAGAGGACCGGTCCCTCATCATCCCCTAACAGCCCTGCATGACCCTGCACAGCCCCACACACAGTTACACACTTATACACACACACACACACACACACACGCACACATACACACACAGTTACACACATGTACGCACACACACACATATACACACACACACTTATACATACACACACACACACACACACACACACACATATATACACACACTTATACATACACACACACACACGCACACACACGCAGTTATACACACACACACACATACACACACACGCACACAGTTATACACACACACACACACACACACACACAGTTATACACACACACTTAGACACAGACACACGCACACACACACACACACACACACGCCGCCTTCATCCGTGGGATCCGGCGATTAATTGCGCGGGATTGCCATATTTAGCACCGGGGCCCAAACCCGCGGGGAGGCGTCGGCCCCGATTCTGCCGACTGCTGTGGGGGAAACAAAGAGCTGGGACCTCACCCCTGCCCCCGCCAAAACAAAAAACAAACAAACAAACAAACAAACAAAAAACAAGACAAAAACAATTAAACTGTATTTATGTAGCGCCTTTTACAAAACATTTTATCTTTCGCAATTTCTGTGACATGATCCAGTGCAACGATGGAGACAATTTCCTCAACATCTGTATGCTTGCGTATTTTTAAAAAAGTACGGAGCCGTAAAGCACCCTAGTTTTTTTTTTTCTATTCACAAAAAAAGGTGTTACAATATTTCTTTGTAAATATACTATAGTCGCAGATTACCTCAGCCTAAACCCCTAAAAAAAAAAAAAAGCAATCCAGAGGTACCAGCGGTACAATAAAAGCTCCTCGGTGGGCGAATAGGAAGAAGCTTTGGGAGGAATCAGACTCCATAGGGGGAGCCCATCCTCTTCTGACCAGCTCGGGATGTGAGTTCGAGTGTCTCCTTTCTGTACACTTTGAAGGAGGGGGGAGAGACTGCTCTTTTTCACACAGAGTTCATTGCCCTCCGCGGGTGATTGACGGGGGGGTCACGCCTCTTCCGAGAGACCTATTTTACGCCAGATTTCAACACCCATCCTTTCGGCTGCATCCCCTCCTGTAATTTCTTAAGTCACCTGACCGTAAACAAAGAGAGAGGCAGCCCGGAATGCGTAGTGACAGGTGTTTGAGTTTGAAAGTGTGTGTGAGTGTGTGTGTTTGTGTGTGTATGTGTGTGTATATGTGAGTGTGTGTGCACACATGCACACATACACGCCTGCATGCACACACACACACATACATACACACACAAACACATGTGCATCAGTCAGCAGACCTGGAACTAGAAACGTGAAACATACTGGTCCCACGTATTGTTTTTAGAAGGATAAACTGTACGGCTAATAATTTTGAATATGACATCTGAGAGCTATTCAAAGCTTCTGTATGTGTTCAGTAGCCAGAAAAACACAGCGAAAAGTTCAGTGAGAGGTCAGAAAGGAATGCTTTTCATTTTAATAGAACGAGGAGCGCATATCCTCCATTTTGGCAATCGGTTAGGGTCGATTTAACGGCGAGAACTTTCCTGTGAAGTGATCAGTCGGTGCCCCTTAGGGCGTAGTTGATGCGGGTTAGCCCGTTAGCGGCCCGTTAGCGGATTAGCCCGTTAGCAGCCCGTTAGCAGATTAGCCCGTTAGCGGATGCTCTTAGCTGAGTTAGCGGCGAGCAGCTATTATTAAAGGCTTTTTCGCACGCCTGACTACTGCCACTCTCTGCCGCTTAGGCCGACGTTAGTGGACACAACTGACCGGTTTTAGCGCTGTTTTTGTTGCGATTTTGTTCCCCAGAGGCCTTGTCAGAAATCAATTCGGGATCAGAGCCCCCTTTTACCCAGGAAGGTCGGGGCCGCCTGCGACCTAAATATTTTATCGGAGGCGCACGTCTAGAGCTTTTAGAGACACGCGGCGGTCCGCTTCCCCGCGTCCCTGCCGCCTCAGGTGATTGGCTCTGCCTCTCTGCCCAGGTCAGGACCAGGTTAAAATCAATCGCAATCAATTATTAAGAGTCCTGTGTTTTCTCTAGGAGGCCGAAAAAAGGGAGACAGAAAAGTCTTGCGGTTTTGCAAAATAAAATCCAGTTTTATCACATCGCTTCTTACAGATTATCCCACCCTGGAAAAACTTTGTCTTCAAGGGACCTGCTGATTGATGGATTGATATATTGACCTGAACAGAAGTGACAATCATGAAATTGGTTAATTTGATTTACAGTGCTCTTAGATTGACAGGAGGTCACATGATTCCTTGGCTGGATATTTAGGGTTTCTTGGCTTGTCCAAGTTGGGGTCAATTGTGTTGTTAGTCATTACATTACATTAAGTTATTATATTATATTATATTAGTTGCACTTGAGTGCTCTCAGATATTATTCTATTCCTCAGCGCATACCTTCCTTTGATCCAAATGAGAGAGAGAGAGAAAGAGTGAGAAAGAGTGAGAGAGGGAGAGGGAGAGGGAGAGGGAGACTTTGCATCCCTTAGATTTAGATGATTCTGCCTCCATCCCCTAGGGTGAATTATTTCCTAGCTTTCCAGAAGTGCTGCAGGGAGCGCAGTTAACTTATTTAATTAAAAATGTGAGAACTCAGCACGCCATCCCCCATGTGGGCTGGGCCGCGATTGTCACAGGTGGCACCCGTGTGCCAACAGAATGCCCGTCCGCCAACGGAATGCCCGTCCGCCAACGGAACGCCCATGCGCCAACGGAATGTTCATGCGTTGGATGCTTTTTTTGTGAGTCTCAGGTGGTTGTGTTTGGTATTTCACTGAGATGAGAGAAGTTCATGTAGTTCATTTTCCAAATGAAATCTTTACGGAATTTAGGACATTTGAAGTTGACAGCACATGTTCCTTCAAGAGCTTGGTATTGCATAGTTACATTTCCTAATCAGCAACCTCTAGCAATATATCACCAGCAACATATACGGTATGACTGGGATCTCTTTATATTACACTAAAAACTATATCTGTTTAGCATTTAGCTCTTGTAAGCCAAGGCCCCTCTCTCCCATTACTCAACAAGCTACTGAAATTATGCAACACCATTCCCACAGTTAAACCCCCCCCTAAAACGGGGAGTGGTGCTGGATGCAAAAACATGGCTTTGCACAGTACGGTAATGAGGGATGTCAAGGGGTCTGGCAACCCGTTCAAGGAGGATTACTGTTCTGGAGATTACTCTGTCCTCCCTGCCAAAGGGAAAAACCAGGAAAGAGGAGAGAGAGAGAGAGAGAGAGAGAGGGAGAGTGAGAGAGAGAAAAAAAATCCAAAGAGGAGCTTAGCACTTTATGTGTGAAAAGACAAGTTAAGCAGCTCGACACCTGTTGTCCCTCAACCCCCTAATAGTGACCCTATAACGTTTTGAGATATTGGTCCGGGGTTTTTAACATTTTTTATTTTATTTTATTTTATTTTATTTTAATAGAGCTTTAAGCAAATGTCGTTTTCCGACGGAATAAATACAAAAAAAAAGGCTAATAGCGGAAAGCCATCCTTTACATTCGCGGCGTTGTTATGCGAGAGGCCCGTTAAGTGTCTCTTATTACGGGGGCCTCTCTCGATGACGAAGTAATGACCCGCAATCATTCCGTGAGTGAATTACTATTAGAGGCACCGCTGGCTCCGAGGATGCTTTAAAGTCAAATTAAAGCACGTCCGGGCGTCTTCTTAAGCCCCCGATCGTTTCTCTTTACTCCGCGCGCTCTCCGCTCTTCAGACGTAAAGAATTCCGCACATTATTATGGCACGTGTGTGATAATTCTTCGGGGAATAGGGCTAGTTAATAGCTCGAATCAGGCGAGCGTTAGCGGATTCATGAAAAAAAGAAAAAAAAGAAAAAAAAGAAGACGCGATCCTTTTATTATTCGTGGCGACTGCATTCCTGCGAGCGCTGGAATGAGGCCGGGCGCTCGCTGCTCAGACGCCGCCGCTGTTCTTCTTAACGCCCTCTAAAGTGGCTTTTTCTCTCTACTGCAGCTCAAAAGGAATGTCCGCTAACATCAGTGTGTGAGCAGCGGCGGCCCGCATTGATTGGGTTGAGCTGAGCTGATCTGACTGGATCCAGGAGAAAGAGGAGTCGGTGTGCAGTGAGTGAGTTGTGCTGGAATGGTCCGCTTTCTCACACCAGGGCCCCGCCCTCTCACCCAGAGCCCCGCCTTCTCACCCAGAGCCCCGCCTTCTCACCCAGGGCCCCGCCTTCTCACCCAGAGCCCCGCCTTCTCACCCAGGGCCCCGCCTTCTCACCCCAGGGCCCCGCCTTGTCACCCCAGGACCCCACCTTCTCACCCCAGGGCCCCGCCTTCTCTCCCAGGGCCCCGCCTTCTCACCCAGGGCCCCGCCTTCTCACCCCAGGGCCCCGCCTTGTCACCCAGGGCCCCAAGCAGCAGCATTGGTTTCCAAGCAGAAGAATATCAGAAGGTGCCAAAGTTTTGGAGTGGCCCCCAAATTATTATTTTTTGCCTAGGGGCCCCCAAAAGTCTAGGGACGGCTGTGTGCATTGCTAACGCCGTGTCCCGGGACGCTAGGGTAAATTCTCGGCCCTTTATTACCGGTGCTGTCAGCAGCGCTAGGAACACGGCGCGCGGCGGGAGAAACCCAAATCTTGGCAGCGCCGCTGCGACTAGCGGTCTCCCGGGCCTGCTGCTCCTGGACTGGGGCTGTGCTGTAATGTTTGGCCAGGGTTTGAGAAAACGCTGGCTGTGAACTCTCCAGATGGAGAGGGAGAGAGAGAGAGAGAGATAGAGAGAGAGGGATAGAGAATGAGAGAGAGAGAGAGAGAGAGAGAGAGAGAGCATAGACCACACCTCATCCCACTTTGAATATGCCAACGTTACATTATTTCATATATATATGCTAAATACTTCAAATGGACAAACTTAAAGGAAACTTAAAATTATTTTCTTTTAATTAATACAAACTTGTACAAATTTTTTACAGTGCGCATGCTAAAATGGAATGTATATACCCTCCTAAGACCCGGAAATTAAATTTGTACGCACTTACGTCGGTTGAATGAAATCAACCTGCATGTCCACATTCACAATCAAGCTGCAGCATTGTCAGGCTCCTGGCTGGCGCTAGCTTTAGCTTTCTGAGACGAGTGTCTTAAATAACACAGACAGGGGGAATGTGAAGAGCAGACACAGCAGGATCTGCAGCACTTGATTTTAAGGTCAGTTTGAGACCTATAACTGCGCGAGTGAAGACATTTTCCCTTTTTGATAGAAAGTCCTACACTCTGAATACAGCCTGAAAAAAATGTGAATACAGCCTGAAAAAAAATAAAAATAAAAATCTTAAAAACACCACAATCTTTCAAACGAAAGACTGTCATCTTTAGAAAAAAAAATAAAAAAATACAGAAATACAGTTTGCCATATAAGAAACACATACGAAAAGCCCGACATATGAAGTTCTAATCATTGAAGCAAAACATCAATTCCAGAGTGGGACCAAATGTTATCTGTTAAGAGTTGAATTAAGACCGTTAGAGCTGAGTTAATCACTGGACGTTTGCCTGCGTGGAGAGCAGCCCCACAGCTCCATGTCGCGGCTCCCCAACTTTCCTGCGCGACCCACACAACGCTCATGGTCCACATTTGCATCGGGACCAGGACGCGATTCGTTGTGTCTCAAAGAAGAGAGAGAGAGAGAGAGAGAGAGAGGGAGGGAGAGAAAAAAAGCACAAAAGGGATGAAGGAAACCGTCTTCGCCCGCCGTCTTATTCCAGCTTTTTACGATCTGATCAAGATTTCTGTTTGAGGCTCGCATGAGCCACATCCTGTTTCCTGAAACGAGGGATTGAGAGAGCGAGAGAGCAGTGGATAGAGAGTGGGAGGGAGGGAGAGAAAGCGTAAGACGAGTGCGGTTTCCTCCTCCGCCCCGGCTTTCATAAGTCCCCACGGAGAGGAGCTCGCCGAACATGAAGAGGACGCAGAGAGTCCCGTGTCGAACCCCCACAAGCCACCGGTGCCCCAAAGCCACACTCCCTCTCACTGCTCTCTTCCACTCTATTCTGATTGAAATTCATATTTTATCTCTCCGCGATGGAGCACAGAACTATTGTTTTTCCTTCTTCTTCCACCCCCCCCCCCCCCCCCCCGTCTTCCACACCACGCGCCCCTGTCACAGTCCTCTTGGGAGGTACACGCGGAAGTGGGGTTTGTCCGGAAAGGGTCCTGGCGAGTGTCACGTACACTGTTTATAATCCCTCCCCCCCCCACCTTCCCCCACACCATTCTTCCTAATGCATTGTCACTCACCAAAATGACAGATTTATGAGTCCCCCCCCAACCCCCCCCCGCCCCCCAATCATCCAACAAACCTGAGCCTCATAAAATATGCAGCACTGGTTCTTAACAACGAGAGAAGGTTTCCAGTGGCAAGTTTTTTTTTTTTTTTTTTTTTTTTTTACAGACGCTGTCGAAACGGGCAAACTGAGTCATGTGACTTCTGGGTTAGTCTCGTCAGACGTTTTCCGAGGAAATGGTTCAATTTTGTGAGAAATGTATGTTTGTTTTTAGATGCCGAAATAGTCTGAAGCTCAGGAATTAATAGCCCTCCAAAAAAATCTGAGCAGAATGTTTTCTGTTTTTTTTTCCATCTCACATTCTGGCAGCTTTTACATTTTGTGTGAAAAAATCAATGTTTAAACTCCACAGTAATGAGTTTGGTAATGATGGCAACAATGCAAGTGCAGCTAAGATCTCGACAACGACTGCTACAGTAATTAATAATGAATAAAAAAACTCTTAAATGTAGCAACAAAGAACGGCAACGATTTTGTTTTGTGAAAAAAGTATGGCAGCGTTTGGTGCCGAACACCCCAGAAATAGAATAACAACTTTTAGGGCCCACATTTTTAGAGGGGAGGGTGGGGGGGTGGGGGTCTGCGGGGGGTATGTGGGGGTCTTTGGGCCTGGGCTAATGAGAGGAGGAAATGTGGTGTAGCAACTTGAAACATAATGAAACTGCTTAATTTTTGTATGTTCATTGTTTTTCAGAATTTTTTTTTTTTTTTTTTGGACACATTTTTAAAACTGAAATCTGGTCGCACCAGGGCCCTGGCAGCGGGGAGGCGGTTGAGCAGTCCATGAAAAAGCTCCCCCATTTTTCGGGAGCCCTGCTATCCTTCCCCGTCGCAGATGTCCGGAGCGCTGACCCCAAGCTCCAAGCAGCGGCTCCCTGCTGTGATTCGAATCTGACAGGAATAAAACCCACCAACAATGACAACAAAACAATCTGGAGCCTCATGCAAATGGAAGTACGGCAGCCATGAGTGCGTGCGTGTGTCTGTGTGTGTGTGTGTGTGTGTGTGTGTGTGTGCTTGTGTGGTGTGTTTGTGTGTGTGTGTGTATGTGTGTGTGTGTGTGTACTGTATGTGAGTGTTTGGTTTGTGTGTGTGTACTGTATGTGTGTGTGTGTGTGTTTGTGTGTGTGTGTGTGTGTGTGTGTGGTGTGTGTGTGTATGTGTGTGTACTGTATGTGTGTGTGTGTATGTGTGTGTGCGTGTGTGGTGTGTGTGTGTGTGTGTGTACTGTATGTGAGTGTTTGGTTTGTGTGTGTGTACTGTATGTGTGTGTGTGTGTGTGTGTGTGTGGTGTGTGTGTGTATGTGTGTGTGTACTGTATGTGTGTGTGTGTGTATGTGTGTGTGCGTGTGTGGTGTGTGTATGTGTGTGTGTACTGTATGTGAGTGTTTGGTTTGTGTGTGTGTACTGTATGTGTGAGTGTGTGCGTGTGTGTATTTGTGTGTGGGTGTGTACCTAATGTGTGTCTCTGCATGCCTGTGCACATGTAACTGTTTGAGTGTGCTCTGAGCACAAACTTTCTTTTCAGGTTAAAGTGGTGGTGGGGGTTTGTGGATGATGTTCCGACATAAATATAATTGATCAGACTAAATGGAAGATCAGGAAAATATGTCAAGGTTACTTGTGGGTAATGTGTTATTCCTCCAGCTGAAGGCATTCGTTCTTTAGCGTCACCGCCTGATAGATAAAAAAATTAAAAAATAATTGAAAAAACTCACACACGCTGAGTGATTAAACGAATGACAGTTAAAAGGGAAGACGTAACCGCGGGAACACGCGGGTCAGTTATAATTTAATTGTCGCCGCGCGCGACGGGGAAGGCTGTCGCGGGCTGTCCTCCTCCGCCGCCGCCGCGGCTGCTCGGCCGAGCGGAACGTGGCGCTTTACCGCGTACGGTAGGGCTCCGCCCACTGCCTGCCAGGCCGCGCGGCTACCTGGCGGTTCGCTGGGTTCTTCGGGACCCACTCGGAGTTTGCGCACTGAGGGGAGGAGTTTGCGCACGGAGGGGAGGAGTTTGCACTCTGAGGGGAGGAGTTTGCGCACTGAGGGGAGGAGTTTGCGCACTGAGGGGAGGAGTTTGTGCTCTGAGGGGAGGAGTTTTCTCTCTGAGGGGAGGAGTTTGTGCTCTGAAGGGAGGAGTTTGCACTCTGAGGGGAGGAGTTTGCCCTCTGAAGGGAGGAGACCCGCTAAAGTAATGTAATATAATGAAGGTATTCCCTGTTACCTAGTACAAAGAACTTTGGCAATGAGGATAAAAGTCATCTGTGACTGTTTTGCCACTGTTTTGGAGGACGAACCTAACACAGGTGTGGTCACAGTGCCTCACCTGGGAATTGAACCCGCAAACCTCTGGTTCCAATCGCCGTTCTGCACCCACAATGCCTCTGGTCTGAGCAATCCGCATGCAAATATAAACTAAGAAAACTCACGTGAGTCACTAGAATACAGGAAGCGATCCGTTGTAAAGTTTTGTGGAGGAACGATGTTTCAAGAGCATATATATATATATATGTGTGTGTGTGTGTGTGTGTGTGTGCCAGCAGCCTCATGACAAGAGGGCAGAGAGTAATTTTCCAAGATGCTTAAATACTTTTTTCAACCCCTCTCACTTTCAATACCGGAATTCCCTTCCAGACCGTGTTTTATGAGGGAAGATTATAACTTAATCCCTTGTTAATTAGAAGAGAGTTTTTCCGCAGCTGAGTCGAAGATGCTAATGTGGAATTTGGAACTCTCCCTGGAGCCGCTCTCTCTCTCTCTCTCTCTCTCTCTCTCTCTCTCTCTCTCTCTCTCTCTCTCTCTCTCTCTCTCTCTCTGGACCTACTGTAGACAGATTTCTGGGGCCTGGAGAGGAAGGCTAATGGTGGTGGAGAAGATGGGGGGGAGGGGGTGGGCAGTTTAGGGAGGGGTAAAGATGTTCTGAAGGGCACGCTGCCAGCTGTAAGAGTGCTTTCAAATGCTGCATTGCGCAACCTGCTCGGTGCTTATTTTTAACACCCATCCTCTGCCATCTTCGTGCCAAATGCAGTTAAGTCGGGGGGACAATCCTCCATTTTAATTGCACCGGAGGGCTGGCTGCCTTCATTTTTTTTGTGGCTCTGAAAAAAAAAAAATATTATTGCAATAACTGTGACTAAAAAAATCAAAATCAAAATCAATTTTATTTGTATAACGCTTTAAAATTTTTTTTTTTTTTAACAGAGCACGGTCACAAAAGACGTGCTGCAGAGGAAACAGGAAGATAATTCGGCAAGAGCCAGACCTGACCCCCCCCCCCCCCCCCCAAAAAAAAAAAAGCAAGCAGTGAGGTAAAAAGAACTTGCCGCTGGGAAGAAAAACCTCCCAGATGGAAATAAATCTTTGGAGGATCCTGGTTACAGAGGGGGAGCCCATCCTCTGGGGGGCGAGCCAGGGTAAAGCAGAGGCAGAACGCATATAACTAGAATGTAATGAGGTAGGGCGGCCCAGCCCTGTTCCTGGAGATCCACCAGCTTGTAGGTTTTCACTCCAACCCCAACAAAGCACACCTCACTCAACAGCCGGAGATCTCATTGAGCTGCTAAGTAGTAGAGTCAGGTGTGCCGAAGTAGAGTTGGAATGAAACCCTACAGGCCGGTAGATTTCCAGGAACAGGGTAGGGCAGCCCTGTAATAAGGGAGTTGAATGTTTGTGTCAGACTGTCAGACTGGCATGTTTTTTTGCCAGTCTGATATGTACAATCCATACAGTAGTTGCCAAATTGATGCACCTGTGTTTACAGGATACCTGTGTCTGCACAGGTGACTGAGATAAACAGCTGGATGTGACCCAGACCTGACAGGGAGAAACAATCATACTCCACAACAAGGCTTCCTCATGGTCTGGGAGCAGCAGCAACACACACACATGCAATTTATTTGCGAGTGAAAACATTGTTTTCTTAGATTATGAATTAACAGGAACAACAGATGCTTGTAAAATGAAGTTTAAAAAAAAAACCCTTGAAGAACCAGCAATGTATGTTCACCAGTACAGATGGTACTTGCCCTAAAATTTTCACATTGCTATTACGTTTCTTGAATTTAGCTGACGCACTTACATACAATCCATTAATACAGCTGGATATTTACTGAAGCATTTCGCAGTAAGTACCTCGCTCAAGGGTATAATGGTAATGCCCCACCTGAGTATCAAAGCTGCAACCCCAGCATCACACACCCAGTTCCCTATCTGCTGCACCACACCACTGCCCATTTACAACTCACAAGTTTAAATTAGGCCAACGAATGAGTGAACAAGTGAATTAATTCGTAATTAATCGATAATTGCTTAATGCGCAGTTTTGCACGTACGTGTTCACTCTCTCTCTTTCGAACCGCGTGCCTTTTCAGACGGAGAGGAGACACCCGCACGGACAGCCATTACCCCTCACTGCAAGCGAAATAAGAGGCGCACGCTTAATTAATCCACAAATTCGCCCCCCCCACCCCCGCCACCCCTCACCCCGCAATTGGACGAGGCGTCCTGGGTGGTGAACCAGGCCGAAATCAGTGCAGCCCACTGGCCCCAGCGTGCTTAATTAGCCATGATGAGTCGGTTGCAGACTCACTTTATTTCCACGAGAAGAGGCTTGGCTCGGCGCTGGAACGGTGCGAGGCAATAACACTTAACGGGACCAGAAGGAGAGTTAGCACGCTAACACTTAACGGGACCAGAAGGAGAGTTAGCATGCTAACACTTAACGGGACCAGAAGGAGAGTTAGCATGCTAACACTTAACGGGACCAGAAGGAGAGTCACCCAACGGCTCTCGTGCGCTAACAGCTAACGGCTCTCGGTCGCTAACGGCTAACGGCTCTCGGGCGCTAACGGCTAACGGCCCTTGTGTTCTAACGGCTAACGGCTCTCGCGCGCTAACGGCTAACGGCTCTCGTGTCACTGCTCGTCCGCGGACTGTACCCCTTAAAGCAGAGGCGTCTCTAAATTGGCCCCTGCTCATGTGACCCCTCGTGTGTGGTGTAGCGCCCCCTATAAGCTCATCACCTAAAAAAACAAATGTGAAAGAGAAAGTTTTTTTTTAAATTTAACCTAAGTATTGTTTTTTAATATAAGCTCAGGACAACTTTGTTTATATTGGTGGGCAGAAGGACCGATTAATGAATTGATCAAGGTCTGTAGTTGATGATCTCCAAAATGTTTCATTTTCTGTATTTATTCGCACATAAGAGCATGCTCCCTATTTCACATTGTTATTCAAAACTTATGTTTAATCACATTTTTAATTGCCTGCCAATTTAAAAATAAACAAAAACCAGCAGACAATAACACCCTCTAATAGGGACTGATTCATATATGCTGTCATATCAAATGACATATTTGGATACATTAGTGTCAAAACAACATTCATATCTCAAGGTATTTTTTTTCCTCAAACATAAGGCAAGACGTTTTATTCTGTAAAAAAAATACAGATTTTAAATTAGGCTACTGATAGAAGCAATTGTTGTGCAGCAGTGTGCAGTGCAAGTGGTATAGCAATGCACTGAATTCTGGCTTTTGTTTTGAAATTCTTCTGTTTTTTTTCAGAGTAATTTGCACTGCCAGGCCTGAACGTAACTGATGTGGGCCTTATGTTATTACATAAGCGTAATGTGAACACCATTGGCAACGTCCATTTCGGCTGTTGTCTGTAACAGTCAAAAGACCAAACAAAACAAATACACGTCCTCATCGAAACACCTACATATTGAAGCGGTTATGGAAGGGAACATTTGTTTTATGACTTCTTTACAAGGCTTTTGGGGCTACATTTGATTTCTGCATTTACAAGACAAATGTGGGTTCAGGCTCAATATTTGGCCAAATAGCCACATCAGTAGTAGTAGTGCTCGATCTGTTATTCATCTGAATCATTTAAATTCTGGATCTGGTGCATCCGTAAATTTAACAGGTATTCAGTGTGTGCTGCATATGAGTGTACAGCTTTTTTTTTTATTCTTTTTTTTTTTTTTTTTAACCTGTTCCATTCTAGGCAAGTATTTCTTGTATTTTGAAATCCGCAACCGTGACATTCGGCCGAAAGATCGGTATCAACCGCGACCGAATCGGCGGCGGGAGTCGGCGGGAGTTTAAGCTCTCGGAGTGACAGACCAATTCAGTACTTGACGCCTGGTTGGCACGGCAATAATTAGACTGCCACGCGGCCGCGGAGACGCGGCGCTAAGGGGTGTCGTACTCGCGCTGCCTCGCCCCGGCAATCGGGACTTTATTAAAAAGAAGCCGACGACAGATCAGAGCCGCCGAACGGCCCGCGGAGGTCGGGCTCAAGGGCGCCCCCTGTAATTAGCGCGCTCGTCGGTGGGAGACGGCGGCGCGAGGGCGTCGTACGAGCACAATCGAATTAGCCCCCGCCAAAACGATCGCGGGATCTCAGCGACCTCGGCGACGGCCTGGCTTTCTCTTCTCTTCTCCGACAGAACAACGGTCGCACAGAGGAGTACGCGTGTGACGCTCTGAAGGGCCGTCGGTACAGATACGTACAATTTTTTTGCGTTGTTTTTTGCTTATTT
>CM077285.1:4477920-4527920 GCA_039654925.1 Anguilla pacifica | reverse complement strand
TGTACACAACCCCCTAATGCTAGTGAGTGTTATATCATTAGCTCCTTTGCAAAGTGAAAGTTACAGATTGTATTCTACATGGTCTTCAGTTCTTGGACTATACACTTGATTTACATACAAATCAATAAATTTACTAAAGTTTGGGTAAAATTAATAACGCAGATCATTACATGCATTCAGCAGATGCTCTTACTGTATCTAGACCAGTGGTCTCCAGCCCTGGTCCTGGAGCGCTACAGGGCCTGCTGGTTTTTGTTTTCACCTTAAAATCAGTACCCAGTCGAGACCCAAGGCACCAGGTTCAGTTGAGTTAACAGAGTAATCAACAGCTCTAATTGATTCATGAAGTGCAGAGTCACTATGAAAACCGGCAGGCCCTGTAGCTCTCCAGGACCAGGGTTGGAGACCCCTGAACTAGACCGCGGCACAATGTGTGTTTGGGTAAAATTAATGACGCAGATCATTACATTCATTCAGCAGATGCTCTTATCTAGACTGTGCTCTTCCTGTATCCAGGCTGGGGCACAATGTGGGGTAACCGCGAGACCATTTCCCTGATTAACATGAGCAGAGCTGCTAGATAGCAAGTGACTCCGGGCCGGATCCAGGGTGGTTCCGGTCCATCAGCACTGAATGTGGACCAGAATCAGCGCGGATCCAACCCGGCAGTGCTGACTTCGGACCAGAATCAGCGCGGATCCAACCCGGCAGTGCTGACTTTGGACCAGAATCGGCACAGATCCAACCCGGAGTCGCTTGCCATCTGGGGGTGGCTGCCGGACTTGCCAGGCAAACATCACTCTCAGACACATGAGTACAGATGCTCTGTGTTCGCTTGCCGGTCTTTGTTTCATCTACCTGAAATTAGAAACGCGTTCGGCATTAAAAAAAAAAGTGCTCAAATGTGTACCCGAATTCTTTTTTTTGAAGTTAAGGGAACAAACTGTGAAGTACAATTATGTTTTCTTGCCTTTCATGAGTGTGTTTTTTTCTTTTTTTGTGTGAAGGCGATGATGGCAAATTGGGCTATTTCAAGCCCGGAGTCTGACATGTTTTCTGTCAGTTAATGCGCGTGGAGGAGCTCGGGAAGGGAAGAGTGATTAAAGCCAGCTCCTGGGTAATTATGTCAAACGCGGCGGTTGTCCCGAGCCCCCTTTAGTTGAAAGAGATTTCTCTGAAATAAAAAATAAGAAAAGACGCCGAAGAAAAGGATGGGAAAAGAAAGAAAGAAAGAGAAGAGAAGAGAAGAGAAGGTCTTTTTTTTGAAGTGCTTCTCCGCAGTTGCGCATCTCCCCGGTGACCTCCCAATTGAAGCAAATGATGCCTTTTCTTGGAGACGTATTCTATTTTCGGTGTTCAAATAGACGGGAGCTATCTAACAAAAGGTGTATAATATGATGTGGAAAGTGGGGTGCAAGTAGAAGGGGGTTTAAAAAAAAAAAAGGAAAGAAGAAGAAGAAGAAGAAGAAGAAGCGATTTTTTGAATTAAAAAGCCGGTATGGTGACTGTGGCTCCATACGTTTAAAGCACTCGGGGGAGACCTCCATACCGGTGCATCGGCGCGTGAGGACGGGGAGGCCTATCACAGGAACGCAGCGTTCAGTAATTGCCGCGAAGCCACGCGTCTCTCTCAGGAATGTCCGTGTTTTATCACCCTCCTGTTTCACGTGTCGGGGCTCTCACGAACGCACCGCCTAATCACGCCCGTCCCGAATTTATTATTCGCGGTGTGTGTGACGGAGTGGGTGAGATATCAATTCATATAGGCAAAGAGGACCCATAATTTATAATTAGCAAACTGAACGGGGTTGTTATAAACAAAAAAAAATTATAATAAAAAAAAATGTTGATTTGTCGTCCCCCCCCCCCCCCACCCTGCAAATTAATACAGTGCTTATCAATGACGGGGTTACATAAGGTGGCAAATTAATAATCATCACTGGAGTGAAGAGCCCAGAAGATCTGTGACAGGCTCAATTTGACGCCGCCGATGTGCTCGTAGCCCTGGCCAATCAGATCGCGGCCGAGCGTCGCTGAGAAGCGGGAGCAGCAACGCAGGGCGTGCCCCCTTACCAAATCGCCCGTATGCGCCCGCGCCCAACGGCACCCTGGGTAGTCGACGACGAAGGAGAAAAAAAAAAAAAGAAATAAAATAAATAAATCCCAGGGAATGCATTTGGCTGAACGCGCGAGGACTCGCAAATTGCCCTTGCCGGGCCTTTTTGGCTTGAATCTGCTGTTCATTACAGTACGGCCAACTAAGCACTTTCCCCGGGGTTCATTTCAAAACACTTATGGCTTTTTTTTTTTTTCCGGCAGAATTTTCTCATTTAGTGGACTGTGGCGTATTGGGTCACGTGATATTTATGAGGCAAACTGCTCATCATTTTCCAGATCGTTGCCTCGTGCAAACTTTAACTGGGCTTATTTTAATTTGATAGTGATGGCTGGTATGGGACGTTTAACTCACAGGCATGTTTTTACCTTTGCTGTAGCTAATAAGGGGGAAAAAAAGGCATCTGGTTTTAAAATGACACCACGGTTAATTAGAAATTACTGATACCATTTCTTACAAAAGTCACCAGTCCAGTTCACCATTACATTCAATGAATTCCTATAGATATGTTTTAGCTTTCGCGAGCAAACAAACTTAAACGTTAAAAACAATATTCAATCACCAGTCACAGGGGTGAGTTATGGCTAAATACCAGGGGTAGCATTCTATTCTTGTATGTTGGACAGTCTTCGGCTGAAGGTAAGGAATGTAACAAGCCGGATTATTTCAGTTTCATGTCATCCGGAGAGAGACGGCGAGACAAAGAATAGATGCTTGTTAAGTTTCTAAATTCCTATGTGCAGGGTTCCTATAGGCAGGTTTAAAACCCATAACAGTCCATAATTTTACATTTTTATTTTTTAAATTCTCAGTATGTGCTGAAGGAATCCTTCATATGCTCTTTTTTCTCCCACCGTTTGGGCTTATAACAGGAGCAAAAACACAACGCAAAAAAAAAAATCGGAGAAAATTTCATCTCTGCTTTTAAATAATGAAGATTTTTTTCCTTCCTCGCACCGAGTGGCCAATTACCCCGCGAGGAAGAGGAGGAGAGCCGGGATCTTCGTCGGGCGCCGCGGCGAACGCTTCCCGCGAGGAAGCCGGCGTCATCTCGCCGGTCGTTTCCCCTCTTCTGGGAACGCGGTGTCACGACCGTTTTGAATACGAACCCGGATCCCCTGCTCTGCGCTCGTTGGCGGGATAATGAGGCTCCGCGAAGCCCGAAAATAGCTGGAGCCGACAGCGTCTGCTTTCCGTCGATTTGACACGACCGTTGTGTTTCGCTGTGGAGAGGGGGGAGGGGGGAAAAAATAGTTTGATTAGTGAAAACAAGTCAGCGATTGACAGCTCGCCGTAGGTGCAGCCATTATGGAGTTTATGAAGCCGCGCTCTCCCATTTCTTCACAGGCTTTGACGTGGACGGCTAAAGGAAGGACCCTGTCTCAGGGCTTCAGAACACAGCATATGCAGTTGGATATCCACCAGTGTATTAGTCACCAAAATCCATGTTAATCAAAACAATGTTTTTATTTTTATTTATTTTTTTGGTATTTTTCCTCTTATTCACATTTTGTATTATTATTATTATTTTTATTATTATTGATGTGATATTATTGAGGATGGTGAGGCACCATATAAGCTGTTTGAATCTTTTGAGGGACACTGCATGTGTAAACACACACACACACACACACACACACACACACACACACTTTCCGCACTTTCTCTGGGCCAAGGACAGCACATCTATTTCAGCTCAGATGAAGTAACGTCGGGACAATTTATGAAAACGACGTGATTAGCAGGGACGATGCATCACCGCAAATTGTGCCAACTTTATGGATCACTTCCTGTGTCTCCGATGGGTCACATCCAGTGAGGTTATTGAGCAAAGGCAGATTTTTAATTTTCGGTATCTGATTGTGAATGTTTCCCTCATGAGCCCCTTGTTAAGATTTTTGAAGATGTTCCAGTGCGGGGTGATTAATAACAACAACAACAACAACAACAACAACAACAATAATAATAATAATAATAATAATAATAATAATAATAATAACAATAAATATGCAGAGTGTCACTCTCTCTTCACTGACAGAGAGGGCTGCCCCTGGTCTGCAGTAGCAAGACATCTTAAAGAGCCAAGATAGTCGCCAAAATACACAGCTGATATGAGCTAACAGCTTCTTCACTGTCTCGCTGTTATATGCTGACTGTGGTGTTTTTTCCCTTTCAGAGTCTCTAAAATGATGTTCTTTCAGGGAAAAGTAAAGTGAAGAAAATAAGCACAATAGGCCTGTGGTATACGACGGCACTTAGTATATCATGGCCTCCTGCTGCATCAGTGGTGAGATATTTACAGCTGTTGACGTAAGCAGACATCAGTGTTTTATCAGTGCATGTAAAGCTTGCAAGTTATACAGCTCTTATGAAGCACTATTCATAGAAGTGTTATATGAAGTGAGTGTAGAGTGGAGTATAGGGTACATGATGAAGCTGGAGGATGGTGATAAAATTCTCACGGATCTGCAGCTTAATTCTTATTTGAATATTGCTCAGAAAATTACACCTGGACTCTTCTCCCTCTAAAGGAAGCACAGAAGGTAGTCATTATTGTCCTGTTCAAGCACCGGTCCCTCATGGATTCCCTTACCTGATACATCCTGATCAGTGCAATATCATTTATCACTGGGGGCCTCTCCTATTGATGCATGAATTTAATTTGGTGAATTAATATGAAAGCTTGTTGCTTATCTCTTTAGGGGCATAGCTATCAGAGAAGAGTATTTTTTTTGGAATCTTTTTTTTCCCCTACAGTATTGAAACTCAGTGTTCTAGAACTCCACTGCTTTCAGTTACCGGCAGTGATTGTGACATCAGCGTTAGAATGTTCAGTTAAGAACATTCTAATCACATATTTGTGATCTTACACCTCAAAGGGTTAATTTGCTCTTTAATCTCAACCCATCACATGGTTCTACTGCATATATGTGCTTGAACTGCCGGGGGGGGGGTTGAGGGTGCGTGGTGGTGGGTGGCAGGGGGGTGGGTGTCCTATTTATTTTCTTCCCTTGAGCCATTTCAGCTACTTGCCGCTAAGTTTGCACTGACCCCGAACTGAACTGATTTTTTTTTTCTTTCATTTTTTTTTTTTTTTTTTCCTGCAAGGTTCAGGTCCCAAACTTTCATGTCCCCCCCGACCGGCCACGCTGGGTGACTTCTGTGGGAGGGGGAGGGACGGGACACGCCCGCCGGGGATTGAGCCAGTGCCCGCAGAAAAGGATGCCGGTGTGCTGGAGCCGGAGAGATAATGTCCCTGGGGAGTGGATTTGTACAACAAGGGAGGCCTGAGATATGCAGGGGTTCCATAAGACCTGGAAACATCAAGGCCTTCAATGCAAATGCATTTCCGATCTTGCGCTTTTTTTTTTTTTCCCCCCGCATTTCCACCGTGCCAGATCATGTGGTGCTTGCAGACCAGAATGTAATTTTCATATCCTGTGATGCACACCATGTGTACTGTGTATTAAAAAAATGGGTCTCTGGGAACTTGTTTATTTCTTTGTTTTTTTTTTTTTTTTTTCGCAGAGAAAAAAATAATTATTTAAAAACAATAACTGGAGGGGTTCTTTAAGAGTTTATGGGGGTGCTTTCATGTGATTCTTGTTAGTCTAGCGGGACTCAGAAATAGAATGCCGGGACTACATTCTGTTTACTTTCCAGTACCCAGTGGCACTGGGCACAGCTCCTGCTGGGTTAAAAGAATAAAGGAGATCTGAGATGGGATGACGCAGTGGGTCACATTTCGTGTGCGTGTGTGTGTGTGTGTGTGTGTGTGTGTGTGTGTCTGGGTTGCCAGATTCCCGGTTTTTGACCAGAATGTTTTGTGTTGAAATTATTTGTACAGGTCCAGCTTGTGGTGCTGACTGGACAATGTAATGTAATAGTCATAAATGGAAGAAATTTTGTGTTCATTTCTAATGAATTGGCATGTCAATGACTCCCTAACATGGGTTCCAAGAGTCTGTGTCCATGTGTGACTGTGTGTACATCTGTGTTTGCATGTGTGTGTATTTGCATGCATGTGTTTGTGTTTTTTTTTGTTGTGTGTACATGTATTTGTGCGTGTGTGTGTGTGCATGCATGTGCATGTGTTTGGTGTTTGTGCGTGTGTGTGTGCGTACGTGCATGTGTGTGTGTTTGCGCGTGTAATTGCGTATGTGCGTGTGTGTGTACATGCGTGTATGTGTGTGTGTGTTTGTGCGTGTGTGTGTGCGTACGTGCATGTGTGTGTGTTTGCGCGTGTAATTGCGTATGTGCGTGTGTGTACATGCGTGTGCATGTGTGTGTGTGTTTGTGCGTGTGTGTGTGTTTGCGCGTGTAATTGCGTATGCGCGCGTGTGTGTACATGCGTGTATGTGTGTGTGTTTGTGCGCGCGCGTGTGAGTGTCTGTGTGTGTGTGTGCGTGTGTTCCCATGTGATCAGGATGCTTCAGCCCAGGGTGCTTTGGATGCGCTCAGCTATCTGCACCGGGGGGTTAACGTGCACCCGTCACACCAGCCCAATCTATCACGGGGGGGCGGCTGTCTGCGCGCGGGCCCCCTGGCGCTCCCGGTCGCCGTGCCGACACCCCATCCTTGCGCCGCGGTGACCGCTCATTTTGGTCAGATGATGGGATCCTCCGTCGGTCCTCTGGAAGTGGCCTCGGGGGCTCAAATCCATGAATGTCAAAGATCTTTTAGCCTCTCCGCACCCTCTCGGAAAGACCATGAATAATGCCAGCCTTCACCTCGAAGGATTTCCATGTGCCCCGATGTGTTCTGACAGTCCCCCAAATCTATCAGAACCGCCGCGTCTCTGCAGCCGTGCATTCTGGGAATCTTAGTCTGAAAACAGCATATTCCCCCCCCACCCCCCTTTAAAAAAAAAAAAAAAAAAGAAGTCATTTCTGTTATTAGTGCCTTTTTACATTTATGACTCAGACATCAGGAGCATCAAGTGGCGAGATTTTGTTGAGTGCTAATTCGATATGACAGACGGCACGTGCCCTGGATTTCTCTGTTATTGGTGGGACCCAAACTGACCCCTCGAATTCATTAACTAACTTGTACCTAACTGTGACTCTGACAATAACGAACCAGCGTACATTTCGCACGCGCATTTTATACCGTGTCCCGCGAAGGCTGGCGTGTGTTTAGAGTGCTAACTGGTGTCCACATTTCATACCACAGGGGAGAGACTCTGATTCAGGACAGGCGTGAGTCAACCAAGCAAGCAGTTTGACAAAAAGCCAAAAGAGTTCATTATAAAAATGTTCCTAAGGCTTTTTGAATCAGTTGGCTGCTGCTCGGACAACTTTGATACAGAAGTTTTAACATTTAAAAATTATTTTTTTTAAATTGGATTCATAAATTGCCAATCCATGTATCACCTGCTTATTTAATAAACATGCCACACACTTCAAAGCCAATAAAACCATAAAATAGCAAACAGTAACACTACACAAACAAACCAGCGCGGCATTTACAGCTAACCGATGGCGATCTCCGCACCACTTCAGCCTGCGTTCGTTTGACCTTTCGGATGTTCAGCAGCGTGCTTCTCGGCGACTGTTTCTCCAAACACGCGCGCGGGAAGCTGTGTGGAGCCCGGGCCTTGAGAAGCGGCAGATGGTACTCTTGTAAACGGTCACGCGCTGACACGGCGTCGCTGGTAAACATGACACCGCGCCGGTGCTTCGTCTCACCCTTCCGAGTAAACGAAAAAAAAAAGAAAAAAAAGGTCAAAGTCGACGGCAAAACATGCACGACTTTGGGTTCTTGCGTGCACGTTTTTGGCCCGGGAACGCTTTTAAATCAGATTATTAAGATGTTAAAATGGCCGGCCACTTTTATTCCTGTCCAGCGGCGTCTGCAACTTTCTTAATTTGAGAAATTAATATGATATAGCTGTGAAGAGATAAACCTGAGTTTATGCTCCCCCTGCCCCCCCCCCCCCCCTTCTTTTCTGTACAGGTATGCAGGCTGTCTATATGGCCGACACTGGGAACACTGCACCCAGTGATTAGGCAGTAGGCAACATGGACATTTTTAATCTGAGGAGAAGAAAAAAAAAAAAAAACAGCAGAACAGGTCGACTTGTTTAAATATTAAGTGCACCTAAAGTTCCCAGCTCGAACAGTTCAATAAGTACCCAGCATTATTTAAAAGAAATAATTTTGTTCTTATTATAGTTTATTGGCAAAAAAAGACTTTCCTTGTAAACAAGTCGTAATCTGCAGGAATTTTACCAGAGCTAGTGATTCATATATAATTATTTGATCATGGTCTGATAATGAGTGTCTCCTCCTCATAATCTGAAATCTCTCAGAAGCATAAGAACAGAATTCCTTGACTTGTGTACACTGTAAACCAAAAAAAAAAAAAGAAGAAAGTTCAGTTTACTCAAATGGTTTGAGTAAACTGATTTCGAGGAACCATTTGGGTAAGGCAATGTAATCTATTAAAATATTGACTGGTCTTTAACAGTTAACAGTTTAAAAAAAAAAACTCTTTTTAATACAGCAATATTTCTTTAAGAGGAGACTACTCAGTTGGTTAGTGAAATTGCATTTATGTTTAAGCATACCATGCTTACCAAGGCTTAAACAGCACTCAGAACTGGCGTGTTATTTTGAGCGAGAAAGATACTTGTTTGTTCGGTACCTTGGCTGTCAGTAATCGCAATCTCTGATCCAAAATTCCAAAATGAGAGAATGGCCTTTCTTTAAAAAAACAAACAAAAAAACCAAGTTCAATACAAGCCCAGAAGGAGAGCAAAATCCCATGTTCACGAGCTTCCTTTGATCAGCTCTCATTTTATGGAAAACAAAAAAAAAAAAAGAAAAAGAAAGAAAGAAAAAAGAAAAATGTATCTTGTACTTTTTATGCTTGAAGCAAATAATATTGAGCGTGGAAGAAAAAAAACGTCCTGGCAAAATCTTAAGGGAAAAAGAGCTCTCGTTTTTAAACATTATTATTCTGTATTTTGCAGTCATTAGTTATGGGTGTTACATCACTTTACCTTCTGATTTTATTATATCAAAAAGCAAAAGGTGACAATAATAAGTTAAACAACTAAAAAGCATGTTTTACATTTTTGCATCTAAGGACCCATATGTATTACACCCTATTGCATGTTTCATGTTTTAATGAATGAATGAATTAATTAATGTATGCATGAATGCATTAATGAATGAATTGTAATCACCAGTTATGACTCTTTGGGACCATGCTGCCAAGCCATTGGGTGTGAAATACTCTGTGTAAAATCAATTCAGATAGATCCATCACTTCTCACCAGCAGCACGTGAACCTATTTACTTTCACTTCAAATCGCTCGATAGCCTTCTCAAAAAAAGAAAAAGAAAAAAAAAAGTTGCAACGCTGTTCCAAGTGTATCACATGTTGCTCTGGACATGTTAGGAGTGTGCTGAGTACTTGAGAAAGAAATTGAGTGCACATTACATGTATGGCGTCCTCCCTAAGCAGCAAGTCCTAAACGAGTAATTTGCCCAATCATGTGTGCTCACGGGCGGGAGGAAGATAATTGGTGCTCCTAGCACACGTGCATGCTCGTGACGGTGTACAGGTGAGTCTGAATTAAACATGGAATTAACCTCCAGGGACCATTTTAGTGAAACTGTGCGGATAAAACAGTCGCACGTCGACGAGAATTATTTTTAGCCACCCGGCTCTTGGCTTCTAACTGGTTTTAAAAAATCACCTCGATCGCCCAACAAGAACCAATAAACTGAAAGGAAAATGTACTTGATCCTTGCCTTTGCTGCGCGAAGTTTGCTTTTACAAATCCACAGCCTCGTTTCCATCTACTACATAATATTTTAAGTGTGTTATTTTTTTTTAGCATGAACAAAAGGTAACAAGTAATTTGTTGTACAAAAATAAATTTCATTTTTAAAAAAAAACTTACTCAAACTAAATAAAATTTAAAAATTTTTTTTGACAATGGCAGAAAAGTAAATGGTAAAAATATTTCAGGAATCTCATTGTGCTTCCGTAAGTACATGACCTAGTATGAGGAAGTGCTTCTCGTGTTTTTTTTGGTCCGGCATGTACATAAAGATTGTGCTTTATAGCAATCAGACGGACCGATTCGTTTCTGTTTGTCCAGATTTCTGATGCCTGGGCCTTGAGCCAGACTGCTTCCCTCCTTTTTTTTCTCTCCTCGGTGAAGCAGTTGTCCGGGCGAAGTCTGCTGCAGTCGGACATGTTTTGATTCAGCTGGTGGATGGCGGTGCTGGTGAGATGGAAGAGCCAGCAATGCGGAGAGAGAGTAATTAGCACATGCTGGTCATTAACGAGCACAGATTAGGCATGAGCTGGCCTGGCAGACTGCCACGGACCTGGCGGTTATGAGCCTGACAGTTACGGGCCTGTCGGTTATGGGCTTGGTGGTTATGGGCCTGATGGTTATGGGCTTGGTGGTTATGAACGTGGTGGTTATGGGCCTGATGGTTATGGTCCTGGCAATTATGGGCTTGGCGGTTGCCGGCCTGGTGGTTGTGGGCTTGGTGGTTACGGGCCTGTCGGTTATGGGCCTGGTGGTTGCCGGCCTGGTGGTTGTGGGCTTGGTGGTTACGGGCCTGTCGGTTAGGGGATTTGTAGTTATGAGCCTGGCGGTTATGGACCTGTTGGTTATGGGCTTGGTGGTTACCGGCCTGTCAGTTAGGGGCTTGATGGTTACAGACATATTTAATCTCCAACAAACGTGACCACTGGAGCGGGTCGCCATGTTGGACAAAACGTGGCTGACGTTTTCTCCAGCAGCCTTCATATATGTACACATATTAAAAATGTGTGTTGAATTATGAAAGCAACTTTTTAAACGGCAGCCAATCCCTCAGTGGGCGGGGACCCCGGACATCGGCAGAGGGGACCCCCCCACTGTGAGGTCTTAAGGAAAGATCAGAGTGGCCATCAAAAGCCTGGTGGTGAGCAGCGCCCTCCAAACAGCCCCAAAATAATCTGTTTTGTCTCTTCTTAATGGCGACCATTTTGTATTCATTAAGCTCAAAATGCTGGCAAACTGAAAAGCCATTTCACTCACAGCTTGAGCACAAAGCTTGCTTGCTTTTTAAAAAAAAAATCTCTGCCAAATACGAGCATAGGCCTAATGTATTTGATGTGCTTGGATGGCACAGTTTTCATAGGTGAAGGGTGAGGAGAGTTTGGGATAGTGTTGCTCATCATGATGAGTTGCCCCTGTACAATAACCCATCCCCCCCTTTTTTTCGTTTGATTTTTTTCTTCTTTACTTGTTTACTTAGATCATGGAGCTCAGAAACAGCTCCTACAGGTGAGAACAGGTGTAGTAATTAACTCTGACATCTCAGAATCTCCTGTATCCAAGTGACTCCTGTCACATCTGGTCTGTTCCACAGCACTGTGCATTCATGGTGTATTTATGAACTACAAACCCATGCAGTTTTGCCAGTACTGTACCATAGACTTCTACACACATTCGCCTACACATACACCTAAACCTACGCATGCAGAGTTTTGATAAGTATTTTTTTTTTTTACTTGGGGGGTGGGGGTGGGGGGGCTGGTTAGGGTCTGGATTATACTTTTTTTTTTCTTTAGAGAAAAACCCAAGTTGTAATTTTAAGTTAAATTATCTCCTGAAATGTAATTGATAAATCTGCCAACTCCTTCAATGAAGAACTGCTGCACTTGGAAATATGCGGGAGTCTCTATAACACCTTGCACAAATGTTACAAAATCCCTTCTCCAACAAAGCGAATGCTTCATTACACTTTATTCGAACTATGCTATATAAGTGTCCTTAATGGTACAATAAGAATGACACTACTGTACATATGTCATAACCAGTCATGACACTGTTTTACAGCGCGTGACCTATAAGTGTCAACACTATCGTAACATGTTCTGCGATTATGTTGATCTGTTTTGGAAAAATTTGTGTGATATTATGACATAAATGAAAGCTTCATCTGGCTGTTATGACTGCTTATGACAGGTGTTACATCATGTTTCTCCATAATTATGTAGGCTTTATGACATACATTTAAACAGCCAGCCTCAGGCACTGTGGCCAGTGCCGTTCAGCGCACACTGGATAAGCTGAAGCGTTTTGATTGATTTTATTATTGTGACTTCTCTGGAAAGGGGCCTAATAAAAGCTGGACAAAAGAAATAAAGGACATATTGAATGGCCCTTCTGTTGCATATAGGCTTGTGTAGCCTAAAGGTCTTATTTTATATCCAACAAAAAAATCTGTTCACATTGAAAATCTGGGATATAATATTGATGGCCCACGCCAAATAAATCATTTTACCCAACCCACATTTTGCAAGGGAAAATAGCTTTCTTTCTAGAGTAGATAGTGCTGAAGTAGATTCATGCATGCTCCAAAGTTATCAATGTAAAGAGGTTATATGTTTTCTTATGGACCAGCACCCCCAGCGACCCTGCCCAGGATAAGTGGGCATAGATAATGGATGTATGGATGAATGGATGGATGGAAAAACAATCTGCTGCCATTCATTTTCAATGGGCGGGGGAGATTCGCATTGGTACAGTCAGCTCATTTTGAGAGTTAAAGTTTCACCTTCTGCCACGTCCCGTTAAATTCTGCTCACCAGCCACAGAAGGCACAGTTGCCTCACACCCAAAGTCTCAAACCACCCCCCTCCGCCCCCCCCCCACCCCCCACTACCCCCCTCCCCCTTGTCTCTGGTACAACCCATGGCCAGGACATTGGGGATATGGGGTGTGCCAGTGACCTGCCCCTTTTTCTTATGAAACTGTACACCCAGTCATCTGAGAGAAAAGGCACATTAAAGACAGTGGTTTCCAGAGCCGCCCCCCCAACCCCCCCATCCCCCTGCAACCCCCCCTGAACCCCCCCCACCCCCCTGCAACCCCCCCCCCCCATCCCTTCGCTCGCTCCTTCCAGGTGAAACTCGATAGTGCGCGGCCTGTTTACAAGCCCTAACGTCTGACGGAGAGTTAAGCCTCCTTGGCCCGGTTCGGGACAGCGGCGGGGGCCTGTTCCTGCCCCGCTTGGCTGGGATGGGGGGAATTCGATAACCCCTCGTCTTCCTGCGGGTCCTGGGGGGGGAGGGGGGTGAGCTGAGAGCTGAGACCATGTGACCCAGCCGAGGTCTGGGGTTTAAAACGCCCCCCCCACCCAAAAAAAAGAGGCCGATGCAAATGCATGCCCAGGCAGGAGGCGAGTGAGACAGGGTGGGGGGGGTGGGGGGGGTGGATCTCAAACCAGGACGGCTTACAAAGGAATGCTCTGGGACAATCCAATTGGAAGAGAGAGCGAGAGCGAGAGAGAGAGAGAGAGAGAGAGAGAGAGAACGTAGTGAGGAAAGAGGGAATAAAAATGAAAGGCTCCCTTGCATATTTCTTAATAAAGGTCAAGTACGTAAACGCAACAGGGTGTGCGTGCCCCTTGGCATTATTATTATTATTATTATTATTATTATTATTATTATTATTATTATTATTATTATTATTATTTTTTTTTTTTTTTTTTTAAATAGGTGGCAATTTGTAATAAATACCCTGTTAAGATTAAGTGTTAATATGACTCTCGGACATATTTGGTTGCAATTTGTTTTAATGAGGGGCTGCACTAGTACTGGGACCCCCCCCCCCCCCCCCCCCCCCCCCCATCCCCCCTGCCCCTGTCTCCCCTCCCCTCCACCCCATCCCACCCATCTTTTTCTGCTATTTGCACACATTTGCCTGAGGAAAGCTTAGAGACACTAAAAAAAGAAAGATTTACAGACTGAGGACGTTCAGTGTGCAGGCTTGCAGTGATGATTGGACAATTCCCTTCTTTTCCATTTCACAGAGCCGCATTCATAACAGGAATGTCTTGTCTTCCCATAATGCTGTGGCTCATCCATGCATATTTAACCGAAAAACAAAGAGGACCGTACACAGATATGGCATTATGAAAACAATCTTGTCCATATTTCGACGGGGGACAGATATTCAAATATTCATACGGTCTTGTTTTTTTTTTTCTTTTTTTCCCTTGACCATAAAACATGCATTACTCAGACGTTTTTTTCCCTCCCCCTCTCCTTGTCAGATCTCTCTGATAAACATAAACAAGAAAAGCACATAAAATGGAAAAAATCTGTTTCTTCATCAGAACCAACCGGGGGGGGTGGGGGGGAATCACGTCCTGGAGAGACGGACCACTTTTTGAGAAAACGAACGCCAGCCGAAGATCCGACTATTCTCACCGACAGAAAAGGAAAAAGGTGATGAGAATAACTGTACAACAGGGTGCTGGGGTCTTTAAAAAAAACAAAAAAAAAAAACAAGATTATTTCTGAATCAGCTAATCCCTGCCCCCATTTTCTCTCTCTCTCTGTCTCGGTTCCACCCTCGCCCCCTCTCTCTCTCTCTCTCTCTGTCTGTCTTTCTCTCTCTCTCTCTCTCTCTGTCTCTCTGTCTCTCTCTCTCTCTCTCTGTCTTTCTCTCTCTCTCTCTGTCTTTCTCTCTCTCTCTCTCTCTCTCTCTCTCTCTCTCTCTCTCTCTCTCTCTGTCTCTCTCTCTCTCTCTCTCTGTCTCTCTCTCTCTCTCTCTCTGTCTCTCTCTATCTCTCTCTCTCTCTCTGTCTCTCTCTGTCTCTCTCTCTCTCTCTCTCTGTCTCTCTCTCTCTCTCTCTCTCTCTCTCTCTCTCTCTCTCTCCGTGGCGCGGCCTGGCGCGGCTCGGCGGGTGCGTGCGCGAGGCCGCTGTAAAGGAAATTTCAATTTGTTTTGACAATGGCGTAATCTGGGGGAACTGTCGAGCCCCTTGTGCGGGTCATCACTCTTAATGCAGCGTGTGTCACCGCCTTCCCCGGGACCGGGAGGAGAAATGATCCCCCCACCCCCACCCCGATACATATGAAACAGGAGTCATGCATAAACATGGGGGCCGGGCGAGGGGGCGAGGGGGGGGGGGGCGGGGGGGGGCGAGGGGGGAGGAGGCGGGGGTGATGTCGCCGCGGGAGATTGCTCGCTGGCTGTGATTCTGGACGGAGCACTCACACCCCCCCCACCCCCCCCTCGCCCCCCCCCCCCCCCCCCCCCCACCCCCGTCCCCCCCGCCGTCTCTCTCCCACAGGTCATTATTATTCATGAGTTTAGGGGTGTCGAGCCATAAGCCCCACCTCAAATTACCGTCCTCCTGTGATATCTCTGGGTGATGGACTGTCGCCGCGGTGACGGAAGATGCATCAAACCGGGGGATCTGTCAGCAGCCGGGCGGGGGGGGCGGGGGGGGGCGGCGGGGGGGGGGCAGCCCTGGCCCGTGACCGCGCCCCCTCCCGCCGTCTGTCCGGCGGCCATCTTTGTTGTTTGTCGTCCCGCTCCCAATAGCGGCCCTTTCTGAGGGGCGCTCTGTCCGTCCCGCGTTTCTGTGCCGTGTCTCCGGCTGCTGACTGACGGGCCGCCCCTGTTCTCCGTTTGGGCCGTACCCCCAAACCATTCAGACGGGACCGCCCTGCGCCTCTGCGGGAGGTACGGCCCTCGAGGCTGGCGCCGATGCCAGAGACACACGGCACTAAATAGTGTGAATTGGGTTTTGTGGCCATTGGGAAAAACACATGGGCATACACACAAACGCACACACACGGAAGCACACACACACACGCACACGCACACACGCTCAAAAACAAATTCACACCACAAACTGTGCGTTCTCAGTAAGATCCAGGTTTTCCTCCAGCTGTGTGATTTGGCTTTTTTTTTAAAGGGGTAAGACACTTTACTTCTCCCAGTTTATCTATTTGTTACTGTGTAGGTACAGAGACATTAGGACACTGGCCCTTTAATTGCAATGTATATGTATGTATTACACAAAAAAAAACAGGCTGCCTAGCCTGTATGTACAACCTACATTCCAAAGGGAGGTGTTTTCAATTCAGTCATTATGGGGGGGGTCACTCGGGGTCAAGTTCACTGCCGTGCAAAGAAACAGCACTCGCTACGCCACCCACGTTACACGATGGCAGGACAATTACGTGAACTATGATACCCAAACTTAGCGGTGTACTTAGTTTGAAAAAAGAAAAAAAAAAAAAACCAACGAAAACAAACAAACAACAAAACATACAGGGAGGCGACAGAGACCATGACAAAATACACACGCACTCAGAATCTCGGGGGGGTTTGGGCCGGGGGTGGGGGGGGGGTAGGTGGATTGTGGGGGGGGGGGGGGGGGGGTTGGGGCATAATGATGCTATTAGTATGCATGCAGCCGAGTCCAGATGTACCTCATTTCATAGTCCTAACCCCCCACCCCCCCCTCTCCTCCAGTAATGGCTTTAGACACTATTCAAATTAGGGACCACTCAAAGACCACGGGCACCAAAGGAGGGGAGGGGGGTCAAAGGGGTGGCGGTGGTGGGGGCGTGTGGGGGGGGGGGGGCACTGCGAGATAATGCTCGTCAGCGAATGAAACATCGCCGCCGTCGTCCAGTCACGCCACCCCCTGTAACTGCGTCTGTGACATCACAATGGAGGCTATCTGCCCAGAGGGGACGGCGTGGCGACGCAGCGGACTCTGAATATTAAACCGGGGCGCTGTTCACTGTGTACAGTCCACTACAGCTGGTGACCGGGGGGGGGGGGGGGGGAGAGATAGGGGAGAGAGAGAGAGAGAGAGAGAGATGCAGAGAAAGGGAGAGAGAGAGAGAGAGGGAGAGAGAGAGAGAGTGAGGGAGAGAGTGAGGGAGAGAGGCAGAGAGAGGGAGAGTGAGAGAGAGAGGGAAAAAGAGGAAGAGAGTGAGAGGGCGAGAGGGAGAGAGGGAGAAAGAGAGGGAGAGGGGGAAGAATGGAGGCTGGGGACTGGAAACAAACACTCCCTGCAGAGTAGTCTGCCGCGGCTCCGCTCCCATTAGCGGCCGCGCATGTGGTGCTAAACCTGCGGCGTGTTTACTCAGATGGGCAATTTGCAAGAACCGGGCCGCGGGGATCAGGGGATTTGGCAAGGGGGAGGAAGAGAGGGGGGGCGGGGCGGGGCGGGGCGCTGGGGGGGGAGAGGCGGCCTATGCAAATGAACATTTCCCATCAGGTCGAGGAGGCGCGGCGAAAGGAGAAACGGACACCTCTCTCCGGGGCGGCCATCTTGTGCACGCGGCCCCCCGCCCCCCCCCCCCTCCTGACGCTAATTCTGCCCTGAAGCATGCTGGTACATTTCTCCTGTTTGGGGTCAGATTGCTGTAATTATTGTTTTGCCGTCAGGTCACCATTATTGGCCAAGTATTTCACACTGTGAAGTTAATCATGATTTACTATGAAAAAAAAAAAAGTAAGTTAAATCGCCTTGGCTGGGGCCTTGCTAATTGAGCAAGCCTTTCCACAGCACACTTCATCTCGTACAGTAGATGGTAATCATTGCGTTATGTGTACTTTTTAAAATAATAATCATTTTTTTCATGTAGGGAGTGTTACTGTATTAAAACAGAGAAAGAGAAACATGAAGAGTGACATCCATATTTTTGATTCATTTAATTTGGGGTGTTTTTTAAAAAAAAAAAAATTTACCACAATGCTTGCTTTGTTGAGCTCGATTAAACTGGTGTGCTGAGCTGGACCCAGCAGTTAGGTGAAATTTTGAGACATTTTTTTTAAAAGCTTTTGTTAGCATATGCTAGGTAGCCTGTCTATGCGCAGGAACATAGAGACAGAAATCCCAGCACTGGTACACAGATACACTGGTCCACGCGTTGGGCTGGAACCCTCCTCCGTCCGACGCTGCTCGTCGCTGGCCTCTGCCAGCCAGCACGCGATTGGAAGCCCGTCTTTCTCAACGTTCCGTGGAACATTCCAAAGTCAACTGGTTCGGGGCTGCTCCGTTGCCGTGGCGGCGAGGTTATTGATGAGCCATGGAAACCGCTGACCCCGACGGGGACTGAGGGAACGTCTCTGCGCTCAAAAAAAAAAAAAACCAAGCGGCCGACGCCCTTCTCATCGCCGTCAGTCACGCGGGGACCCGCGGCCCGCTGGCACCACCGGGTGACTCAACAGCAAGGCATTCTGGGACAGCGGGGACGCGCCGGCCGCCCGCACACAAAGACCTGGCAAGATTTGGAGTTGTTGAAAACGCGTAAATCCTTTTGGAAATGAAAACTTCGGCCTTACTTTTTCCCCCTCTTTGAAAATGTTTGCACACGTGCTCTGAGCTGAGCTTTATGTTGATTTAGTAATGGAGATTACTTTACTTTATTCTTATGTGACTGTGTGTGTGTGTGTGTGTGTGTGCAGGAGTGTGTATGCGTGTACATGTGTGCATAAGTGTGTGCATGTATATGTACCATTTGTGTGTGTGTGTGTGTGTATATGTATGCACCTGTGCCTGTATGTGTATGTAAATGTGTGTATGTATGTGTGTGCATGCATGTGTATGTAGGCACCTATGCATTTACATGCACAGGATGTCTAAATTGCCGTTGGCGAGCAGTGAAACTGTACATCTCATCCTCTGATAGCTTGTTGCTCGACATGCCTGTTAAATGCAGCATTAGCTGACAGTCGGGCTAATAGAGATCATTATCAGCTGCTGAAAAATAGAGGTGAAATGTGCCAGACTGGGAGCTGGAGACTACGGCGCTGTTTGATGACCTCACTCTGAGCCTGATTAATGGGCTCTACGAAAAATGCACCCGACCGGGAGCTGGAGTCTACGGCGCGGTTTGATGACCTCACTCTGAGCCTGATTAATGGGGTCTAAAGAAAATGCGCCCGACCGGGAGCTGGAGACTACGGCGCGGTTTGATGAACTCACTCTGAGCCAGATTAATGGGCTCTACAGAAAATGCGCCCGACCGGGAGCTGGAGACTACGGCGCGGTTTGATGACCTCACTCTGAGCCAGATTAATGGGGTCTACAGAAAATGCGCCCGACCGGGAGCTGGAGACTACGGCGCGGTTTGATGACCTCACTCTGAGCCAGATTAATGGGCTCTACAGAGAGGAAGGAAGACGCGAAGCTCGTTGGCTTGGCCGTCGCCCCAATGAAGTGTTCAGTGTTAAATCATCGCTGAGGGAGTGCATGCGGGCCCTGTTGGGCTCCATCCAATCCATCCATCCATTGTCCATACCCGCTTATTTCTGGTCAGGGTCACGGGAGGTCCTGGAGCCTATCCCAGCATGCATTGGGTGAGAGGCAGGAGTTTACCCTGGACAGTTTGCCAGTCCATCGCAGGGTGTGTGTTGGGCTGTTGTAGTATAGTTAACACCAGGCATTTTACTGTGAGCATCTTTTTTCTGCACTGCCCGCATTTTATTCCCATTGTTTAGGAGGCCCGTGGAGAGTCAGTCGTGTCTGAGTGGCTGGAACACACCGCGGTCTGTAATGTGCCTGTGGTCCGGGTGTTAATGATAGGTCAGTGCCTCGGGGCCGAGGTTAGCCGTCTGTGGACAGGCGGAGCGGTCAGTGGCTTAACCCCAGGAAAAGGCCTTCCAGCAAGGCCGGCCAAAGATAGCTACCATGTCAGTCCCTCGACAATTCAACAGAAAACAAACAGATAAACATGTCAGGCTGAGTTTGTACAAGGCCCCTGGTTTACTTTTCTTTTATGGGATAATGAAAGTGATCTAATGACATCACATTTTGGCACAATTCACTCCTTTGAATGAGTGAGTTATGTCCAAAATTATACAGTTTTGCTCAGACCCTCAAGCTACATTTCACATGTCGCTAGGCGACCAAAGGAGGCCAGACAAACGCATTAATAAACTAACTTTTTAAAGTTTTAACTATTGTGCAGTGTGTATGATAACTCAGATTCATCTGTACAGTTGATGAAATGTGCAGCTCTGAGGTTATAACTCACACTTAATGAGCTTCTTCAAGCAGTTATTCTCGGCCACCCCTCTGTTCTAAGTTGTTTAACAGCTTGAAGATGAATCCTTCCAGCGTCCCCTCGTTCACTCCCAAAAGCACATATTTATTTTTTGGTTGTTCCAGGCACTCCCCAAGGCAACCCTCGCACAGGTTTAATTTCGATGATGAGACAATGAGACCTGAAATGGGAGGTATGTCCATCAATGCAGAGCAATAGTTTTTATTGGTTAAAACCAATCAACAAAGTCAGTGATTGGCAGGTCACGATAGCTCCACCCATTATATTCTGCTTCACTTCCCTGTCATTGTCCAGTGTGACTCTCAAGGCACACAGGAGAGCAAAGAGGAGGGCGATCGAAATAAACTAATGCCCCAGAGGGGGTAAGCATGAGGTGTATACAGTATATAAATTATGTGTTCCCAAGTGAGACAGCAAGAGCAAGAAGAGCAGACTCTTTATTGCGCTCGCGAATCCACCAATGCTCACTTGTACACTGGGTACGCGCAACCAAACAGCGTCCCTGAGTCTTAATTTTCTCACTGAGAAACCCAAAATCTCTTCTTAAAGAGAGAGAGAGAGAGAGAATGTGAGAGAGAGAGAGAGAGAGAGAGAGAGAGAGAGAAATGGCATGTGCGAGACAATGGCAGTGTTTTCCTCCTGCACTTCGCATCTCGCGGGTGATGTAAGATGGCGGGTGCTCTTGTTAGAGTGACATTTACCACCAGGGGGAGGGGGGAAGGGGGGTGCAGGGTGAATCCAGGGTCATCCGCTGTCAAGGATCCAGCATCTTTCTTAAAGGGTGGGGGGGTGGAGGAGGAGGAGGGGGGAGCAGTCAGGCTGAGGCAACCTGACCATCAGCACGGCAAACTGGAATCGACACAAGGAAATATTTGCTCCTACTTTCCATCCATAGGACGGCAATATAGTATAGACATGTACCTACGTAATGGGATCAAAGCACAGGACCTGCTGGTTGCCCACCAGCGTGCCACTCTCACTAAACAGGCCAGAATAACTCTGTTCTGCTTTAATACCCCAGGTCAGATCTTACTCAAGCATTTATTTCAATCAACAATAAGGGACCTCGCCTTTCAGACATACTGTTAAAACAATCATGATAAAAATTTAATCAAACGTTGCATTGGCATTCTGGCACTTAGGTCATAATTACAAAGGGAGGACTGAGATCTACATGCATTCTTTCTGGCCACTAAAATTAATTTTTAAAACCTTTCTGCTCATTAATAAGAACAGATTGTACCATTCGTTTTTAAATGAAGAGTGGATAACACACTGGTTTTCAGGTCTCATTTTTAAACTCATCTCCCACACTTGTAACTGTGAGTCATAAATGACAAACAAACCTACTTTGGCACTTGGATGAATTGTGAAACGTAAGGAATTCTGCATTAAATTCCTGCCAAAGTCCTTTCTGAGAATAATAATTTGCTAACATGTTCAAATCCTCGTAAATCAGCTCCGTATTGCACCGGCCGATTGCCTTCCAGTGTTTTTCTCGCGCGTCTACCTTCCACATGTTGACATGCAGTATGCTGGTGCTCTCGGCAGCCCAAGCGCTTATTTCAATAAGCAACATCCCCAAAAAAATTTGACCGTGCAGTAGCACTGCTAACAAAACTGTCGAGTACTGTTCAGAAAACAAAGCCAAGTAGAGGATAATTTCACATGAAACACATTCTTAAACCTCGAAAATTGCGAAAATTGCAGAGAAACTAAATCTGAAGTTATCATTCATGCAGCAAAGCTGGTCTTATGCAGCTCACTAACAACACTAGCTTTGCATTCTTCATTCGTGAGACTTCATGAGAAGTTATTAAAAGGCCTAACAACCAGATACAGCAGTATAAAATATCGCATTCACTTTCTAACCATGCTTTAATCTTGTTTTTGCAGGAGACCGCAAGATATGCAACTGGCTGTGAGTACAATACACAGCAGAATGAAATACAGACCTACGCGTTCATATCATGGTAAGAATGAATGTTATTTTTTTCTCTTGTTCTTGATCGGGATGTGTTTATGCGCGATGCTGTAGTGCTTATTGTGCTCACACAGTTTGCGCATCCTGCTCCTCCCCTGACTCGTCTGCGCAGATAAATGGCCTCTATGCGCAGCTGTGGCTGAATTCCTTGCTGGGGGGGGCACACAGAAGTGTCCTGTCTGTGGACTTTTACCCAGAATTCCAGAGCTCGCATGTCAACCCACCTTCCACCCCCCCACCAACCCGCCTTCAAAGCACAGAAAGGGCTTGCCAAGTGCAGCGGGTTTTCAAAGCGGGGCCCAGCCAGCTGACCAATCGGAAGCCCGGAGCGCAAAAAAGGGCAGGAAGAACTCCAGAATCCAGATTTTCCAGGGGTACGGAACGCACTGTGAAAGTTGGGGGCTTTTCTTTGGCAGTGAAATCAAGGCTTTTGAAATGAAGACCTCTCTGGGGGGTCGGTGGCGGCTTGATTTCTGGCTCAGCTACGCCGTGCTTTAAATCACACACAGGCATCGGGACGGTTCGGCTCGTGCTTCAGAGCGTCTCTCCAGCGAGCTCGGCGGGGCGAAACCGCGCCCCCCCGGCCTGACACACAGGCGCGAGTACGACCCGGCGATTTTCAGCGTCCGCCCGGGAGAGAGGGGCGCGGCGGTGTGTGTGTGGGGTGCGAATGCTCACAACAGGGGGTCTTCTGCCCTGTTTTTGGGCTGAAAAAGGACATGGCAGTCCCAGCAATGGGAGGGAATTAGCTGTGCAGATTGTTTCAGTTGGGCTGGGCCACTGCTCATATGACATCCACCAGCAACGTTCCACCAAGTATTTTTCTTAATTTTTGATGGAAGGAAGATGCAGACATCAACTGACTATGTAATAATCTTTTTTTTTTAGTTGCCCTTATACATATATATGCAGGCACAGGAAGAAGAAAAGACAACCAACACAGCTATGACTTTAACCAACAACCAATGTTCAGCACCATTTGTTTATTGGTGAAGCATGTTCTGTGAAACAGGTGTTCTCCAAAGCAGGTGTCCTGTGAAGCAGGTGTTCTATGGAGTAGGTGTTTCGGGAAAAAGGCACCCTAATGAATCTCCATAGAGACTTTGCCGGGACTTCACAACCACAAAAATAAGGGGTGGACTGTTTGCCTGCTAAGCCCCCCCCCTCCTTGTCCCCATCTCCTGCAGCCCACCATCTCCACACCTCCAAAAAAAAAAAAAAAAAAAACCGGGACAGTAATTCTCACTTATCATAATTTGATTTATCCATTTCGCTCGGCTACCCTCCCATCGCCCGCCCCAAGGACTCCCCGCGCGGCGGGTTCGAGGCTCAATCAGAGACCCGTTCGGGACGGCGGAGTTACCGTCGTCCGGAGGTTCTGCTCAGACAGGCCCCGAAACTGGGAGGGGGAGTGAAGGGGGGCGAGGGGGGGGCGAGGGGGGGGCACAGGGGTCCCGCGTTTCCAATCTTCAGCTCGGAAAGAGGGAGCGGGGTTTTTTTTTTTCCGTTACGCAGAGGGTTCTGAGAAGCGCCGCCTGACCGCCCCCCCCCCCCCCCCAGACGGCCCCGCCGCCGGGTTCGGTCACACCATCATGACGTGCCACTTTCAGATTATGTGAGATATTTAAATGCAATTGGATACGGCAGGACGGGCCGGCGGAGGCGATATTAATTCGTCTGGAGCCCGACAGCACCATGCTGAGGAGTGGGTATTGGAGACCTGGGGATGATGTGGGATGGGGTGGGGGGGAGGCGGGGAGGTGGGGAGCTGGGGCTGTGGGGGGGGCAGGTTGCGGGTGGGACGGGGGGCGAGAGATGGAACATCGAGCAGAGCAGAGCATCACTCCATGCTCCGTCTGTCGGTTCTGTTTAATTTAGTCACGCTCCTCTCTTGCGCGGTTTTCCTGGTAGTGTTAGAACTGCACTTCTCTCCCTCCGCTGAAAGCAGGAAGGGTGTAGGGCTTGAGGAGGTTTATTCCTGACCTGAGAAACAAAGTGCAGTTTTCACAGGTCTCCCGTTAACAAGAACGATATCTGCGCAGGTGACGTTATACATATTCGCCGCGAAGAGATCGGCGGGGTTATTATGATTTATCTATTTATTTAACAAACGGCGAAGTCGTCTCGTCTGTCCTGGCTCAGCGTTGAGGTTAAGAGCGTGCGACGCTTGTGCTGTCGAAGAGGCCATTTTGTGGTTTTGCGGTTCGTCACAAAGGCCGACAGTTTAATGCAGCTGTAAACCGCCGCTTTACAAGCTGGTGACCGTGCGTGAGGCGCGTGTGTGTCCGTGACAACGGGTGGGGGGGGGGCTCGACGGTCACCCCAGGTCACTGGCCTCTGTTCCGCCAACTGACATTCACTGCAAATGAGGGGGGGGGGCGGGGGGGATTCATTCTGGGGGGGGGGTGCACCTGTATTAGGGCATAGAGAGGCAGTTATAAGGAGGCTGTGTATTGGAGGGGGATGTCTGAGTCCATATGGGGGTGGGGTCCCTGCTCAGACCCCCCCTTATGAAAATGTAGTTCACAACATCCGTTAACCATCCAGGTTACAGGTCTATGTGAGTGTGTGAAAAAAGTTTTGTGAGATGTTTCCCTGCCATCCCATTTACAAATGTAGGCTAAATATATTTAAATATATTTATTAACCACAAGCTGGGAATGATCAGAATATTCACTGGATTATGTAGACTTACATAGACACCACTACTTCCCAATACCAGCCAATTTCCGATGTTTTACTTCAGAGATGAGCTGAATTCTGGCCTAAATGAGTTAATTAGCACTAACATTTAAGGCACCCGACATTTTAGCTGCGGTACATTTCTTGATAAGTGCATGAATGGCAGCCGAAGTCTGCTGTTCTTGTGGCCCTTTGTATGAAACGTTTTACACTGATCCAGCCTACGACTGAACCAGTGTCGGCTTATACAGCCAATTAGCTCATTCAGCCGGGGTAATTGACCGGAAACAAAAACACCGCGTACACACCGGCCCTCCAGGATCAGAATAGCCCGCCCTCGTTTAACACGCTGTAGCATACAGGTAAACAGCGGCGACGGAAAAGTAACGGCGACGGATTTACTTAAAATAAGACGCGCTCCACGTTGCGCTCTTGAGCGAGATCCGTAGCGCAGCTTGACTGCGCAGCGTGAGGCAGTCCCGCGTTCGCAAATGGAAAAGCTAAGAGGGGCAGCGAACACACAGGGGGTGGCACATGCGTGTTTGTACGTAATATTCAGGCGGACAGCGATTTTTTTTAAAAAAAGCAGCAAAGGTTACTGCGGCGGGCGGTAGGAGATAAACATGGCGGAGCTGGGGGCTGATTCTGGGCGCTGCTTTTGGACGGGGGAGGTAATTACGGAAGAGAGCACACCCGCGCCTGTCTGTCTTTGCGCCCTCCCCCGAGCGTTCACCTACTTCTTTCATAATAAAGACCGATTCCTCTTCACCGCCATAAGCGGATTGAATTAAATTGAACTTGGCTCTTCAGCATTTCTCCCGTCCAATCGCAGGGGACACGGTCCTACCCCGCTCTGCCATTTTCTATTGCTCCCTTTATTTTTTTCTCTCCTCTTTTTTTTTATAGCTCTGTTCTTTTTTTATCATACACTATAACTCCCCCCCCCTCCACACACACACACACACACACACACACACACAGGCACACACACACACACATCCAACGCACCTCCCATCCCTTCCCCCCTTTCTGGTGTCCGATGGCTGCCATCTTAAAAAAAAAAAAAAAAAAAACATCTCAAAAAGAACATCGTTTTAATATGAAACCACAGAATTTTGAATTTTCTTAATATTATTCAAAAATGTTTTTGTTTCATTTCTGCCCCACGACAGTTCAGGATCCTGCCCACTGGAAACTCTGTATGCCCTTAGAGAAAATTTACTGTGAGCGGAGGACTAAACCGCTGTTTTTTATGATGGGATCTCTTCATCCCAACAGCGCTAAGAGTCCCATGTCTTAGCATATCATGCTGCTCATATCATATTCCAGAAAATGTGAGTCACTTTTTCTTCCAAGCTAACTTTAGTAGTGTTGTTTTAGAAAGTCCAGTAGAAATTGTGGGCAGTCTGTGGTCTTGTTTTTTTGATAGATGGTTAGCCATGGACACATCCATTATAATTAATTGTGCCCATGAACTCAACACCGCTGTTCTTGATGTCTGGGAATTTGAACTTCAAATTTTAACTGAAATTTTCAAACGGAAATCTCAGCTTCTCAAATGTCACAGGTCACTGCTAGAGTCAGCGTTAAACGATGGCAGGGCCCTCGCTGAGTGTTTGCACGGGCGATGTTAACTTTATTTGTATGAAATTTTGAAATGAATAGCTGTCATTTTACAAATATAAATGACATTTATGCATAACCTTCAACATCATTTTATCTGCCAGCTCCTCCAGCTATAGACGGAGGGAGAATCTGGCCCCTTATTTTTGAAGGCTCAATAAAAGTTATTAAACAAAGCTAAACCATATGAATAAATGTATGTGTGAATAAATAGACCCTGGCGACACGGAATAAAGTACTTCGCTATTGAAGGATTTCTTTAAAAGGAAAAAAAAAAAAATCAGGGATGTAGTTATGTAAATAATAGACAGGCTCCACGAGCATCCTCTAAGACTGTCGACACAATGGGCTGGTCATGAAGGCTGTCGAGCAATGGGAGTGAATGACAGAGGAGCGAGATTAAAGCACACCTCTCGGAAGCAATGCTGCGCTCCCAGTCGTAAAGACCTTCATTCGGTCGAATCAGCATTGGCTTTGCCCTTAAAGTGACAGTACGCTATTTCAGAAAGTACGCTATGTTTCATGCCTTACAGTACACAGCGTTCAACAATTTATGTATTGCTATGTATGTTCTATTTGGTCCTGAGCAGGTATGTAGAAAATGTAGCATTTGCTCTGACGTCGTCTTGCGAAACGTTAAAGGCGAAAAGCGTTGACGTTACGTGAAAGGGGAGGAGATTATAACCGAACAGGAAGCAGCCTGTGATTGGTTTGTTTTTTATTGTCGGAGACCCTACTGTTATTACATGCACAGCGCAAAAAAAGATGCAGGAATAATATTTTTTTATGGCCGTTACTGAAAACATTACAGACGGAATCTGGAAATATTTTTTTTAAGAAAAAAAAAAAGCATCTTCTTTAAAGTTTAAATTCACAAGTTTGCCTCAATTTCTCTCAAAAAAAAGTGCTTTAAAGCATTTATTTATTTCATTTTAAAAAAAAGAAGAAGATTTTTTCCAGGGATAGTGATTCTGTATAGTTAGCCTCGTTCAGTGAAAATAAATGAATCATGTACAGAGTCATGTCTAGCTGGTCTGCTGCAGTCATACCTCTTTGCTTTAAAAAAAAAAAAAATAAAATAAATAAATATATATAAATATTTTTTTTTTTTGCCTGGAGGCTGTGCCGGTGTGGAAACGTGGAGCCGAAATGGTTCCTATTGCTCCAGGCGCGGAGACATCTTCCCACTCCCCTGGGACTTGTTAACCCCTGCCAGTCCGACATACAAAGTAAATCCACAGACAAGTCAGTAGACTTCCACATAAAAATATGCGGAATCTTCAATGAGTAGCACAATTTGAAAGAGCTAAACTGGTTCGCTATATATCGGGGTCTATTAAACATAGCCTATAGCGAGGCACTCTAAAGTAATTTTGCCTCATAAAGTTGATGATGACGACGATGATGATGATGATGATGATAGACAATACACTGGTCAATTACTGGATCAATTAATGGCGGTCCTGACGTTTCTCCCGCGGTCGGAACGCGCATCCAATCGGAGATGACGGTAAAATCTTTCTCGGCGACTGCCCCCGAAAGCAGTTGGCCAATCTCCTCGCCGTGACTATCTTGACAGAGTTCCGTGGCTGTTCACCTCCGCACTCAGACGCTCGCAGCAGAGCCCCACATTGCCTCCTGGGAGTTTCCATAACTAGGTGCGCAACATGCAATATTCATACGCGCCACACAGCTCCCGTTCAAAGGCCTGGGATTGGGCGGGCACAGAGCGAGGGTCCTGTAAGGTGGATTTTATTTATATTAATGAGGACTTTGGAATGGGATTTGAGTCAATCAGCAAACACGCGAGTCGAGCAGTGGAGTGGAGTGGAGATCTGGGCAAATTAGAGGGAGTAACAGGAGGATATTTATGATGTGTCGCGCACACTGTCGCCAAATCCCCGTCTGGAGATCGCTGTGCGGTATTATAATTATTTTTATTTTTTTTAGGATTTTATGTTTACTTTGTCTCGCTGTTTGCTATGTACTCGTTCACCTCTTCAAAATTATTTAAAAAATAAATAATAATTAAAAAATACCCTGTACCAAAAAGACAAAAATTGTTTTAATTACTATTGTGTCTGTGACAAAAGGGCAGGTTGTGATATGGTCAATCCCCTGACAAAAAGATACTGTACCCTCCCACCTCTTCAATCTCCAGCATGCCTACCCCCAGCTCAATGAGTTGCCCATTAGTGCACGCCTGAAGAAATTGAGAGAGGACGTCCCGAACAAGGGGGGTGGAGGGCGGGCAGGCGTTTCGCAGGCTGACTAAGCACAACCAGAGCGCTTGTCCCATCAGGAACTTCTTGCCGAACATTTGGCGAAAATCGGATGAACAGAACAGAGGGTAAGCTGAGTTACAGGACATGTCCTGGATACAACTTTCGCGCTTTTGGCGTTCTCCGTTCAAAATGTCTGGCAGGTGTGCTGTCAAATGGAGTGAAGAGTCCCTTCCACAGCACACAGTGCTCAAATCTGACAAAATGGCCGCCCTTTCTTTGTCATGGAGTGCATTATTCGCTGCTATGCAGCGGGCTACTGCCCCTGTACCTGGGGCTATAGGCTTTAATAGCAGGACTCTGGATAGTGGGACTGGCAGTGTCATTCTTCTTACTACCATGACATCTACCTGCTGCTAGGGGGCGCCACTGTCAAACATCCACCTGTGAAATGGGTGAGGGTAGAGGGGGGGTTCTCTTCTCTCCCCAGTTCCTCAACTTTCATCCATATTACTTTACATAGAATACCCTGAGGGCTTCCTCAGAGAGGATTGTGGGTATTTTCTCAGACAGTGTGAGCCGTGAACTTCCACCCCCCCCCCCCCCCCCACTCCCACCCCTTTTTCCCCCCACCCCAAATTGGCCCAGGCCCAGCTGTGGGAACAGTGACATGGGGTTGTAGGGGGCATGACAGCTGGGTCAAGCTGGCCTCTCTTCTTTCCTCCAAACCAGGCCTCGGCAGTTATAAACAGAACAGAATCCTCCTCCTGCCCCAGTTCTTGGGGGCTCACTGCATTAAAATGGGGGCGCATCGGAAAGGGGTCTGGAAGTCTTCTCTCAGCCAGCGCCAGTGTTGCTAGACACAGAAATGAAAACATGCCAATCCTGGGGATAAATATTGACCGGGGGCATGAGAATATATACACACAGCAATGGGAGCGTTGTCATGACAAGGTGACCTGGCGAGAACGACACTGAGGTCCGTTAATGTTCGGTTGCCGCTAGTTACCGCAAGCAGAGTTCTGTGGTGACTACAGTTCTGCCCGGACTCTTCAGCACAGTGCTTCATTTGTACACACCCCCTCCTTTAACTGAACGAAGTGGAAGCACACGCAAATGGACAGTGGTTAAAAAAAAAAAAGAAAAAGGTCAGGAGGGGTGCGGGCAAAACCAAACCAGAAGCGCTGAAAATTTCAGCGGACTGTACCCAAAGGAGGCCCCCCCCCCCTGCTTCGAGGGTTTAAAATCTCCCCTTGTGACATTCCTTCATAGGATCCAGGAAGTGGCCATGCGCGCATTAAACAATTATCGGGCCCGATTTTCTGAACGTGCTTCCCTGTCCGCGCTATTACCCATTTTTCATGTCCAATTGCTCTGTTATGGTAATCATCAGAAACGCTCCATGGAGTAATTACTTACAGCTGGCTTAAGAAAAGAATTACACACCCCCCTGGCTCAGACAGTTTTTTTATAATTTTTTTTTTTTTTTTACACTACTCTATTAACATACTCCTGTTTATTAATTCCCTTCTGGTGATTTTAAGTGGCTACTTCTGTATCTCTGTCATCACTTAATGCCCATTTAGAGTGTCAGTAAGTGATGGGATTAATTTCTACTTTGCCTGCTTTTCTATAGAGAATTAACACTAGTAAACCTGTTTGCTCCCAAGGCAACCCTTAATTTTTTATTTTTTTAAATTCTGAGTTTGACTTTAAACCACAGCCTAAAATGTGTACATTAAATGAAGCAGCACTGAGTGAATTGAAGATTCTTAAACTTATTTTAGCATGTTGGTTACTTTACAGACTTATTTAGTCTTGTATTACTTAATAAAAAGCACAATATAGTGAATTACAATAGAGTGCTTCAGTGTTTTCCCTTATATTATTCAGTAGCTATTGATTGCGATGTTTTTTTCCCTGATTTTTTTCTGCATTTGTTTTATGTTCTATTTTAATTTAAAAAGTTGTTGTAATTGTTTCAGTCAGCAGAAGGAGTTTCCCCTGAAACAGTTGGCCCCAGTGGTATGTCAGGAGAACATGCGCTAGCTCTCCTGTAGCACTGTGTTGCCGTGATTGACAGACGAATGAGTAGACTTCAGTGGTACAACTTCTTTTGTGGTCATGGTTGGCTCGGTATTCACACTCACGAGGTACAATTGTCGATTCAAAGCTTGAGAAATCTATTCAATAATGAAATGTTTTTCACGTCCGACCAGGGATGTGATTCACCTGTAATAATTGAGAGGTAAGTGCACAGTGCTGTAGCAGTTAAATTGAAATATCACCATAAGTGCATATATTCCCATGACTCATTTATAATTGCCCACATTCTGCCAGTGACATTTACTTAAAAAAAAAAAAAAAAATCAACAAAAAAGCTAATGCCTTGAAATTGTAGCCCTGTCCTTACCGACATAACTACATTGCCCCACACACCACTACGATGTGACTCAGTGTTGAAAGAGATGGAAAGAGGGGGGAAAAAATCAGCAAAAAGGAACACAAAAAGCGTTTAACTGCGCAAGCTGACAGCGAGGACGGAAGCCTGCACTCGTAACGCAGTCAGGCAGTTCACTTTTCGTTTAAGGATGGATGGAAACGTCTATCCGGCAGAATTTGAAAATCCGAACGTCAGCCCAGCTTCTGGACACAGTCCTGAGAGCAGAGGGCTTGGTTCACAAACGCTACAAACCTCACGTTCGCTCTGCATGTCTTACATTAAAACTTAATTAAAAATAGAAAAGAAAAATAGATTTAATACATTTACATTTACAATATTACAATACATTTATTGTCTTGGATTGACAAATGTGATGGTACAGTATAAGCCAGTTTACTAATGGGAATCCTGTTAGTTTTCCTGGGTTTGTGTGGGTATTGACAGTTACAACAGGACAGTTATTTTTCCCAACATCCTAAATGCAAACTGCCAAATTTGGAATGTTGAAATTGGTCAAAGTTGGGGGCTGGAAGCTAATGCTGTCACGAGCCTAAAAAGCTACATAACATACACCCTCCATCAGAGGTCTGTTACTCTCTGTCACTCTATCGAGGTAGATTGTGCTCTGTTGCTGTTGTATCGATGGAAAATACCATTCACACACACAAAAGCAAAGAAAACAAAACAGAGTTTGTTCCACCATGTGTCCCATTCAAACTTGTAGATATATACTGTACGTACACAGCAAAGCAATTTAAAATATAAAATTTTTCATCCCACAGTTTTCCTACCAACCTTGAAGAAGTTAAATTGAATTCCACTGAAGAAAAAAAAAAAAAAAACTAGAAAATTCTTTAATGAAAAAGGAGTTGAATAGTGCAGTCGAATTACATATTCTGACTACCAGAATTAAATTTTCTCCCCCCCCACCCCCCCCCCACAAAGTTATTAATTTAGAATTTATTAACAGAAGCACTAGCTTCCCATTAGCCCTGGGGTCTGATCCAGAAAGTTTGCTCCAGACGTCCTGAACTTTTCACAAGTTGACGGTATGTCTCCTTTTTTTTTTAGTAATAACTAGGCGTTGGTGATCTGGATTAGCGCATGCTGCTAGAATTCCCTCTGCTGTTTTTTTTTTCTAGGAAGGTGTAATAGGAGAGCAGTGGTTGGTCTAATTCTCTTCCTGCTGAGTGGCCAATCAGATCGCGGAGGACTCTGGGCTTGAGCCAGCATCACGATCACATGTCGCCAGCTGAGGGACCCGAGGATGCTGCTCCAATTGGGGATAAAGAGAAACCTACGGCATTGTGGGTAGGATATGTTGTCGTGGTGCAGTGTTAAAGAAAATGGTTTCGTTGAACATGACTCTGGAAAGGTTTCGACAACACGCAATATCAGCACTCAAAAAGAAAATGCACAACTCTTTTTCCTCATATTATCACGCAGAGGCATTTTAATCACAGACCTATATTCTTTTGTACAATATCGACTTTGTAACTCGTGGCTCGAGTCAACCATTTGTGCTTAATTAAATAAGATTAAAATAATACGGAATGTGTTTGATGTTAAATCAGCATATTCTCAGTTATCTACAGAATTTTAAAAATCTGACACTTTGAAAATGCAGCTTGCATCAAAATATTTCCAAATAGTGTTGTTTGTATTGCAAAAGTCGATGAAATACGATTACACGATCAGCGACCTTTCTCATTTCCACGGGCACACACCTGGATCTTTTAATTGCGATAAGCAGCGGTTGACAAATTCAAAACACTGTGCATAATGCAGTGCCTTGGCGTGGCGCAGGAGGTCCGTAGATTGTATTGGGTTACATCCAGGGAAATGGCAGGCGGTAGCAATCTTAAGATTGCCCCCGGGCCACCAGCCAAGGAACGGCTGCGGCCAAAAAAAGAAAAAAAAACTGTGTTTCCCTTGGCAGTTGCTTACAAAAGCCCTCACGAGAAGACCTCGCTTCCTCTTCCCCTCGCTTTCATTAACACGTCGCGTGGAAAGAAAAGGACCAATCGGAATCGCGGGAAATAAATGAAATCGAATGAGACGGGGGGACCGGAACGTGACCTCTATCTTCGCCGGGGTCAGGTCGTAAAATAAAGACACACAGCGATATAATTAATATGCACCTGTTCAAACAAATTGCAAATCTTGGCGCTGTAGAAGGTGGCATTTGGATCGTGTCGCATGGCGCACGCAAGGTGCCGCAGAGCTCGGTCGCTATTTTTTAATTCATTTTATTCATACACAAATAATCCTGCATTTGATCTGCATGCAAATAATACACCAGGAAGCCGCACACTGTATGCAAACCATCTGTGTCCGTGAACACACAATAATGCATTTTACGTCTAACTAGAGTTGATTGAGGCAACTGTCACGTTCGTCCTTGCTCGATTAATTCCACACTGCTGCTCAGAAAGTGATCTTCAATCTCAGTTTCCTCCTTAATGGAAAGCTTAACTAGAGTGAAGTAATGTAATAACCTTATATGTCCAAACAAAGACTGGTTACTGATTTTACTTTACTGTCATTGAACCACCCTCAGTGCCTACAGTCTTTACAATGAGTTTGGCCGAGATAAACATAGTAAACAATATACGATAGATATTGGTTAAATAAGTCTCCAGAAGTTAAAAAAAAAAAAAAAACCAGCCAGCAATGAAAGATAACTCTCCAGTACCTGAACCTCTAATACAAGTGCTACTACGCATTGTGACATTTCATAACAAAGATCACTTTTTGGAATCAGTAATTGGTATTTGTTTACAATGTTTTCACAAAACTGACTTGCTGCCTCACAATGTTTTTTGCTATGGTTACTGTCCACAAGGTTTCACAAATAGAACTCCAGCACTAGACCAATGCTAGGTGAGAGGTGAGCCTTACAGCCAATCAGGCAATCAGTAACTTCTATCTGAATTAGTCTGCTCACAGTTGGCCACAGGGCCCGTTGCTAAGCGATGGAAGAGGCACAATCATTGCCATAGGATGGAACTATAGTTCCTTATATGTTGGATTCCTTGCAGCTATTTTTGTTTGAGCCACATGTCAAATAGTTCAGCAAATGTGAAACCTGAAACGCTCACATTGTAGACGGCCTGCTAATTCATATCTTCCAAGTTTGTTTTCTTTTATCTGTGGTCTCTCTGTCATGCTAGTGCCCGTGGCAAAGGGGCCAAGATTAGGCTGTTGTCTGAACTGTCACCATGACGACATGTTTGTGAATTCCTGGCCTTGTGAGCTCTTATTGTGGTCCTTATTTTTTTCGTTTCTTTTTTTTTTTGGTATGCGTTGCCTATTTTAAAAAATCACGTATCCTCAACAACTTCATGTTCTCTGAAGGGGATCCCCCAGTAAATAAAAAAAAGTAAAAATAAATAAACAACACCTGTCAATAAGCACTTACAGTAAGGTAGGACTTCACAGCATGAAAACACTTAACGCATTTCACAGACCGGGTAGCTATCTATTTTCATGACAACATTATTTTTGTTCCTTTCTCCTAATTAGGAACACCTGATCATATTTGTGAGCCCATCCTAAAACTGCTGCTCCTTCTGTGCAATGTGGTAAGCAGTGTGATCTTAGGGTCAGTGCAATACACTTCACATGCAGCTTGTGCATTTGGAATGCTGGTACTTGATTGGCTGAAGGAGCTGCCACTATGTGATGTAAGCAGATTTATGCAAATATTTAACAATTTGGCAATGGCCAGTGCGTTACCTAAATGTGTTACCAATGAGGTTGCATCTACCTATTTATTTGTGTTTAATATTTATAAAATTTGTAGATCACTCGATTACTAATCCTTCCTAAAGATCCTGGAGTGAAATTTTGATTGTGGAGTCAAGTTTTCTAAGATTATTCCATCATTTCTCAGATTATTGTTTAACATGAAAAAAAGTTTTTTAAGAAGTCCCAGTAAAGAAAAAGAATCATAAAAAAATATGTGAATGTTAGGTGCCACTTCCAGTATTACATTTGACACCTTTAATGCAGATGCAACTCAAAACTGTAAAGAAAAAAAAAAGCAAATGTGGAACAAGTCACCAGACCAACGGTACATAATTTCTTCGTTTCCATCAATGTCACGAGTTATAAAAGTCCACGGTAATTAAAATCAATACAAAGAATCAAACAGCAATATGATGGAAAAATATCACAATGACAGCATCGCCTGGAACCATCACATCAGTGCAATTAACTTCTGCCAAAGCCTGAAACTCGAGCTATTTTTCTTATTCAAGTCATTAGAGGAGGCCAAGACACTGCACTCACTCATGTCAAATCTGCCTAATTACTTTAAAACAAATTCAAAGTAACCGCCATCTCGCGTTGTTTAACACGGTTCATCTCTAAATTTAATTACGCGTTCAAATTTAATAAATTCCATTTTGGAAAGGGGGGGAAATAAAAGAAAGGAGAGCCGTTAATAGCCTTCGTTTCTTCATCGTTGTTCGCCCGATTTATCAACAGGTCCCTTTGGAAAAAACAAAAACGTTTCCGCCATTTCAGACGGACAGCCTTGATTTCTAGCCTCTGAAATCGAAAAAAAATAACTGTTGTGAAGGAGGCAAAAATAAGGCCCCATCACTGATTGGTCCCTCGGGTGCCTGATCCATACGCTGTGAGCCGGTTTAAGATCTGTATATATTTTCTTTTTCCGTAATTGATGAGGCAAGTTCCAAAAAAAACAAAAACAAATATTTTAGTGCCAATTCAATAATGGGCTCATTTTATTTTCTTTATTAGTAACTGAATTACTGTGGCCTGGATTCAATAAACATTAGTCTTTAACCTCAAGCTTTTTTATTTTTCTTTTTTTACTTCCCACAAACACTAATACTTTACTTGGCCAGTAAATACCAGTGACTGCTGAACTCACCAAACTGTGTGTGTTTATGAGGAAAAATAATTTAATTGCCAATCAGAGTTTATTGAGTCCACACTAATTTCTTCATCAAGCTCTTTTTTTAAATTTAAAAACCTCTGTGCCTCTGTACGTGCACACGAGAGAGATGTATTTATTTTCATGCTGAAGAATATCAAATCGAAGTGTTACTGCTGCCTTTGCAGAGTATGGGAGTGCAGTGGACAGCTGATGTGTTCCGGGCGGCAATTTACCCGGTTCGTGAAGAGTCCGCTGTTGGGAGCTTTCAGACCTCTGGGAACGGCTTGCGGAGAATTTGCTCCAACATGTACATGGAGCTTCATCATATAAACAGCTGTGGACACACACACACACAAAAAGAGACCGGCAATTAGGACACCTCGCCTTAATAATGAGGAGCACTTCCGCGGCAAAGCTGAGGCGTAATTGGTCACCGGTGAGTCGGAAGCTTGTTTGGGATGCCGATGGCCGCCCGTGGTAAGCTGTTTTGGGTCTGTGGCCGGGACTCCGGGGAGCACTACGGAATCTCCACACTAAAAAAAAAAAAAAAAAAAAATGTTGACATTTTAAAAAGGAGAGGTAGCTAAACCTGCATCTGGGAGGCCTCACCTGACATCCACCCTGACCTTCTCTCTCCTAATGCGGGGATTCTGTAGATACAAATTTATGAACTGGGTTCACACTCCCGGTCATTCTCTCTCCCTCTCTCTCTTGTGTGTGTGCGTGTGTGTGTGCATTAAACAGATGTATAGACGTAGTAAGGAAATTGGACAGATGATCCGCGTCGCCTGGTCTCGGTGAAGGGCCTTTTTTCGCAGCTCTTAAAAGGCCTGTGGAACGCATCACCACAACGAAACAGGAAACCTTTTCTGTTGAACATAAATTAAGCCAGAGTAATGATGAGTCTCAACACACTGATAAGATGCTGAATTATTAATCGCATCATTTCTGAGCAGTTGCGCGCGCCATCGTTCCGTTTATTGCGCGGGGGGGGGGGGGGGGGGGGGTAAGCAAAGTCCCCCCCGAAGCAAACGGCTGCCAAAGATTTTATTACAAAATAATTGACGCTCCCCGTCCCGCACGGTGCTTAAACATACTGCTGGAAACGAGACCCCAGTCTGTTCGCTCTGGATCCGTTCCACCCCCAGGACCGGATTACCCTGCCCTGTCCTGGCTGATCGGGCCAGGCGGAGGTACGAGCCCCCCCCCCCCCCCCCCCCGGTGGATCGTTAAGGGGTTAAGTCCATTTCCATTGGGTGGGGCGTGAGTCGCAGAAAAATGGCTGCTTGGGGTGGGGATGGGGTGGGGGGGTGGGGGGGTGGGGGGGTGGGGGGGTGGGGGGGTGGGGGGGAAGGGGGGGGTCACTTGTCTTTTTAATTAGGTTTTCACTTTTTTTTTATTTTCGCAGCTTCCTGTCCCTTACACCCGCCCTGGTGACGGATAGGTCCCCACCCTGGATGCGAGTCCCATTGTTTTCACCACATTGCTGGACCATTAATATGTCCCGCCCCGTGCATATTTCATTCTGTTTGCATCCAAACTGGAGACAGTACAAGAAAATAAATGAATGAATAAATTAGCTAAAATTCCTGTAAGAAGGAAAATGGGAATAACAGGCTTTACCCAAACAAGGTGCATGACGCGTGGTGTGGAAATCCTCTTTTGAATAAAGTGTACGTATGGTTGCATGTCCCAATGAAAGATATAACAAACACCATGATTTAGGCGGGAACCTGATCTGCCCCCCCACCCCACCCCCACCGCCACCACCCACGTTGTCCATTATTTGTAGTGAAGGAATCTCGGAATGACATTGTGCTCTCTGACGATGTGCTAAACCCATTATTTTGCGGAGCGGGACAAATATCCTGGCGTTTTCCCTTTCCCGTAGAATCAGCCCAATTTTTCTGTGTCGGGGGTGGGTGATGTGCCCGTGGCCCGGGAGGCTGGGGGCTGCAGAAAGGATGATGTCATTAATCCTCCTGGGCCAATCCCCCGCTCTGATTCTTGGGGAAATAAATTTGCATGCCGCGTGTGTGCCAGGTGAATCACGGGAGGGTGCAAATGATATTTTCCTGACAGGCGGGACGGAGGATGGGACTGCATCCCGTGCCCTTCTTCTCCCATCACCCCTCCTAACCCCACCCCCCACCCCTTACAATGTCCCCACCCCCAAAATGCCCCCCCACGCTTGTCCCAAAAGCCTCAGAAATTTCTGATAATTATCCTGCAAGAGCTGAGCCGAGGCTTCATATTCTACTACTACTAAAAAAACTAATAATAATAATAATAATAATAATAATAATAATAATAATAATAATAATAATAATAATTTGTATGTGTCTTAGGGCAGACATTTCATAATAATAGTACATGCCACAATCATTTTATACTACTTTATTGACTACTACTCTAGAGCTCTCAAATGAAACAGTATTCCAACAATCTCAAAGCCAGAACTTAAGTGAAGTTTTTTTTTTTTGCGGTACGGTATGTCCTGCAAATAGAGCTTTTGATTTTGTTGGAAATCAAGAGGCATCGCTAAGCTACAGTTAGCAGCCAATATTTTTATGACAACTTTTCAGAAAGCACAGAGCTCATTCCTGTTATGTGATCCCAAAACTGAGAGACCGCATCGCACTCCCACAGCTTGTGCAAATGCATCCCTCATTCCTACCACTCACATATAACCAATCTGACAGATGAACTTGGAAGTTAATTTCCTTTTATGGTGTGGCATATGCCTTCTGAACTGACTTGCAATGTCCCGTCTTGTCTAATTTAATTTTTTTAAGAAGTGGAATCCTAGATCATTTCAACCTTTTGGGTGAAACTAAATTGTAATTGTATTTTGTGTTCCCACATTTAAGTCACCAGTGTGGCTCATCTATAAACATCTCAGGTGGCTCCTGTTTGTGTGTGTGTGTGTGTATGTGTGTGAGCATGAGAGAGAGAGAGAGAGAGAGAGAGAGAGAGAGAAAGAGAGAAAGAGAGTTTAGACCGTCATTCAAAGCACGTGGGTGAACTTGGGTGTCCCCATGGGATTCCTATTCAAATTTATTTTTCTAATTTTTGAAACAAACACTCGAAAGGCTTTAGTCAGCAATACCATAAACAAAAGTGTCTACTTCTGCTTCTCATGACCTACCCTTAGTCTGTTACACAGCCAGAGCTGTTTACTTAGCCTACACTTCCTGCCAAGCAGCAACAAACCCGTTCTGAAAATAGTACACCTCTTTGGTTGCTCAAAATAATTAAATTTGGAGAGAGGGTAACACAAGGCTACTGTTCCTTTCAGCCCTTTTCAGGTATACATTTTTAACCCTAAGAGTGGATTTTCACAAAGGGCAACACAGACCTTGGAAGATAAAATTTCCTCCCAGTACTCCAAGGACTATCGTTTGCTCTCATGGTGTTTAAGAGCAATGCCCTCCCATCCGGCCGGGTTGTTTTAGCGTAACACACCGACCAGACATCGTCATTAAAGGCATTAAAGGGATTGCTTGGTATATACAATTTTTTAAATTATTTTTTTCCCCCCTGAAACTCGATCTTTGTCAGAGCACGGCCTTTGGCCTTTCCGAAACGAATCTTGTTATATTTTTCCCTGTCGAGATTTTGCCCAGAACTCTGGCGATGGGATGCATCGTCAGCCCGCTCCCCCCAACAACGGGGGGGGGGGGGGGGGGAAGGACACACAATCTCTCTGAATCCCGTTCCTCCCGAGAGTGGAACTATGATCACCGTAGGCACGGTTTCAGTGATGCCTTCAGCACCGTCGCGCTCCGATTGATCTGCAGTCATCCCACGGTGTCATTAGGGCTCTGGCGGAAACTTTAAAATGTCAGCGGCCTGACGCTGAGCATCACTCTCCGCTCTTCGCCCTCAAGTGTCCGTTTTTTTTTTTTTTTGTTCTACCCTCGGTAATCTTCGGAACTGACCCAGAAATTCAGAAAGGGCTCCGCTTCTCACTGCGCACGCACTGCCTCATGGGAACTGCCGATGCTCAGACCATTCATCCCAAAACCCCCGATCAAAACAGAACTTTTTAAAAAGAGACGTGCTTATATCTGTCAGATATTTCTTATATACGTATTTTCTGTACGGTACAGTAATCCACCACCATGCCATGAACATCAGAATATCACATGTATACAAACGGACACACACACACACACACTCACACACACACACACACACAGCATACATTAGGCCAATTTTGTTTGGCTCAATAACAAGGTGCCCCCCCCCCCCCCCACCTTGCTGTGACAAAAACGTTTTATGCAAACACTTGTTTTAAAATGAAAGGCCTGAATACTTGTCTTTGCGGCTCTCTCTCTCCCTTCAGCCACACAGAACCCTGTCCCTACCGCTAACCCCCCCCCACACACCCCCCCCCCCTCGCCCCCAGCTGAAGGGACCGACGCGCTACCTTCTGTCAAACGTAGCCGGGGGGGTTGTGACATCCGAATATGAGGGGAGGCTCGTGCAGTGACCTGTCACACACCCTGGCAGGCATTTCAAAATGGCCGGGGCATCGGACACAACGGCCCACATTTTGGCATGAGCGTAATGTTTTCTGATAAGGAGCTTATGCCTGGATATCCGGCCCCCCACCCCCCCACCCCCCCCCCACCCCCCCACCCCCCCCCACCAGCCCCCGAAGCACTTCTGTCACTTTCCATTTCTTGCTGCGATAAGTAAAAAAAAAAAAAACGGATCTTTTAAAGGACCCCGTGCTTGACAATGACTTGATGTATTAAGAAAGCGTTCTTCTGTGCGCCGCTTCCAGAACTGCACCTGGAATAAATAAGAGAACTGAAACGGCACGCACGTCAGATACGTATTAGCCGTTTGGAGGAAATCATCTGACAAACCGTCAGCTTGGAGTTGTAAGCCGATACATTATTTTTGCAATTAGTCATGACATTTACGTACTGAAAGCGTGGGTATGAAACTATATGGAGGTATTAAAGCTGGGTGTGTGTGTGCGTGCGTGCGTGCGTGCGTGCGTGCATGAGAGAGAAGGAGAGAGACTGTATGTGTTTTAAAGTTAATTTCATATTTTGTATTTCTTTGTTCTCAAGTGATAAAATTTACATTGTATACTTCACATGATTGTATACTGTGAAATGTACGTTTAGCACATCTAAGGATGATGACATAAACCCTTTCCTCAAAAATATAAATACTTTAGTATGTTTTGTTCTGAGTATGGGCAAGACTGGCATCATTTTGAGATAAAAAAGGGGGAGTGTAGGTTGGTTCCTTTTTATGCAAAAGGAAAAGACAGAGCAACCAGACCAACCATCTGTTAACATTACAGTCAATTAAATCACACATCACTAATGACCAGCAGAGAGTTCTAACACTGCAAGATTTTTAAGCGAATTGGTCAATTGGTATTCACAATACTGAATTGTTACAAGCTATGATTACAATATACTTTAAAAAATACTTACCATTGTAAGTGTCATCCAAACAATGCAAATATCCCATATTTTTTTATTCTCACAACTATAATTTATATTCGGGATTTACATGACCAGATGTTTACGATATGGGAAAATTGCATAGCTCTTAATTTTCCTCTGAATAATTGCCAAACTGGGATAAAGACAAGAATGCTGTCTGTTCCAACTGGCAGCAGTCTGGACCAGCGCACACTAACCAGGATGTATTTGCATAGAGCGAGCAAATAGCGTGAATGCTGGATGGCGTTTGTTGGAATTTCCTCAAAACATAGCGGACGGACCAGATTGCGAGGAAAATCTGCCGCTTTCATTTTCCTTCGCTATCGTCCTACCTAGACACGACTCAAGAGTACTGTAAATACTGCCCCTCAGCTCCCTCCGCTTTCAAATCTGTCTGCCTGTTTAAATATTCAGGGAGCAAAAATTAAATTCACCCCTCCCCATTTCCATCTCGAAGATTTTGCACAGCAAACTGTCAGGTATTTTTTTAAATGTCACTGTCGTTGATTTTAAATGATGGGTTTTTTTTTTTTTTGAACAGTTTGAGATTTACAGATTGTTCGTGTTAGAAGTAGCAGTTTTTGCTCAAATATAATGGTTGTAGCTGGACCACTCCGGCATGATGCTATCAGGGGTGAAGCTGGTTTTAATTTCTGCTTTAAGTGGAATCCCTCCTATTCCTGGTTTGTCAGAAAAAGATATTTGACCATTGATTTAATGCCAAATTACACCTTGAGAATTTACAAGGAACCTAGTACCCCTGCGATGAGTACACCAAATTCACAGACCGGCACTGTACACCTTTTTGAAGAAAATCATACCATTAGTTTGTGAAAGAGAATTTGTGTTGAGAACATGTCTATCATTAAATCTGCCAATCAGTCCTATCAGTCAGGCTGGATTCATCACACCAGTGGCACTTACAGCTTATCGTGCTCGTTTCTGGTTTTTGCCGCTCCATTATTGTTAAATCAAACATAGAAGACATTTATTAAAATGAAACGTTGAAAAACCTTTCCCAGGGACAAGCGGAAGTACTGTATGTCAATAAACAGGCTGCAAATGGCAGACATACGGGGAGAAATTCATCAATTTCCACAGGATCTTAAAAAGGTCAAACACTGTCAGACTCAAAATTTTTACATTTACACTTTAATTTCTGACTGAAATAGAAAGGTTTTGCTCTCTTTGTTTTTTTTCTCTCCACAAAGCCATTACCACAACACAGGAAGAAGCAAGTTAATTCACTTTCCTGTTCTCTGATACCACTATTGTTTCATTTTTAACTAATATACATTTTTAACTTTTTCCAGCTCCATGTTCTGCTGTGTGTGTATGTGTGTGAGTATGTGTGTGTGTGCATCTGCGTATGCGTATGTGTGTGTGTGTGTGTGCATTTGCATGTGTGTGTGTGTGTGTGTTTCCAGAGGCTAAATTTTCGGGACATTTCTCAGGACGTGGGCCCCATTTTGAATGCATCTCAGTCGTGAGACCTGATGCCTGCAGTACTTGCACAAAACTCTGTCACAGGTAAATCAGCACGGAACACTTACCTGCGCAGGAGCGGAAGGCAATGCGCAAAACCCCTTCGTTCAGCCTGTCCGTGAAGAGCTGCAGAGTGACTGCAATCAGTGGGCACACTCTAAGGGGGAAATAGAAACAGCTGGTGACTTTGCGCTGGTCTCCGAGTTACGATAAGTGTTGTATAACGTGATTAGTGGGTTGCACCATCTCGTTTAAAAATCATTGCATCCTCCTTATGTGCCGACACGTAGTACCGCCCCCCCCCCCCCCCCCCCCCCCCCCCCGAGCGTTAGGGGCCTAACTCCCCCAAATTGTGATTATTTCAAGTACCATCACTTGCAGTATTCAGGAATCACAGTATGTGCACTGGACTTAATCTGGAGTAGATCGATGTTTAAAAAAAAAAAGAAAAAAAGTAGCTAAAACGTATAGCCACATATAACTGCTCATCCTCCCGAGGCAACAGAGAGTGTACACTGCCCAACACACCACCTAGACATGCACAGAGGGTTGATAATATCCCTAATTAATTCATGTTCTGTTAATTTATGTTTTATTTATAAATTAACCTTTATCTAACATGGTACATTCCCTGAGATCTCGATTCTCTTCCATGGTTATGACCTCGACAATCAAAAAAAGGTATAAGAATGCAAGGGATTATGTAACAAATCAGCTTAGGCTGCCAGATTTTAAATGTCTTCCCACAAAAAAGCAAAACAAAACAAAAATTCTATAATGCTTTTCCACAAATATACTTTGTCCGCCTGCCTCCTAATTCGGAAGCATTAGGAGGCAGCAGGCTGGCAGGTCAGGTGTGCGTACGCTGGGCACACAGGTGAATTTTGATGAAGGTATTCCAGCCATGTAATGACCTGACCGCACTTAGAATTCCACACGGCCGCTGGAAGACTTGGTGGTATAAATTAAGTGCATATATGGCCACTGCCACCCTAACCTTCTCCACTTGCCATTTTCATAATGAATAGAGATCGTATATCTAATCCGTCGTGGATTGCAAGACTCCAGCCAAACTCTGTGTTGGCACTGACAATAGGCCCTGACTCAACAGATACTGTTCGTGGGCTAAGATTTCCTTTGAATCCCAACCATTACATTTTTATTTTAAGCTTTTAAGATGCCTCTGACTTACAAAGTCAAGCAAGTGCAACTTTTTGTTTTTCATTCGTTCTTGTGATTGCCAAACTCAGTAATGCTGGATTTTTTTTTTGATTGGCACTCTGATTGTGAGTCAGTGAAGGACAAATGTTGATTGAATCCAGAGCCTTGTGTGTATGAAACTGGTGCAATTTTTGCCACCCAATACAAAACAAACAACCAATGATTGGTACAAAACAAATACCAAATGAACAATCATTGGTCGTGTTATTGGTTTTGCGTGTGCTAAAAGGTTTTGCACATGCTAAAGGTCTTAGTAAATCAGACCCTTAATCTTTCGAAGGACATACTCACCCCATGACTCTGACACTAGATGAATGTATGATCTTATGGTAATCAGTGCATGCAAGAAAACATTGTTGCCCACATCCCCAAGCATATTAATCAGAAACAGAAATAAAAGCTTGTCTTCAGACCAAAACTAACATTATATTCGGGGGATAAAAGACGAACAGACATGGATTTTTAACTTGTTTCCACATGTATGCGCCTCCTTCAGTGTAGTTCCTCCCAGTCTTAATGGGAATTTCATACCACCTCCTGCGGGCTGTTTCTGATCAAAAGCATCAAGGCATCGCTTTTGACTCATGATAAAAAAAAACAAAAACAAAAAAACAAAAAAAAACACTGCGTCTCCAAAATTCACTTCCAGACAGAGGACCCCCCCCCCCCCCCCACCCGAAAATGGAACCCACGTGTGGGCTGAACCCTGGGTGAGGGTGGCCCTCAGACTGAGCCCAAACGCAGACGCGGGGGGGGGGGGGGATCACCGCCCGAGCGCTTAGCTTCTGCCCGTCCAGCGAGAACCCCCCCCAGATCCAGATGTGTCCTTCTGTCTTCCATGGCCCTTTTTTCAGCTTTGTTTTCAAAAGGAGCCAATCAGGCGGCTGTGAGCTCCGTACATTCAGCAGTGCGCTGCTGAAAATTCCAGCTTAAACCAGCCTAAACTGGCCAAGCTGGTTTAAGCTGTGCTTTTGGAACTTCTAGCTGGTTTTAGCTGGTCAACCAACTGTTCTTTAGCTGAGCATCCTATAGTCAGCTTGTCCACCAGTTTTGCCTCCAGGTTACTCCACCAGCTTTAACCAGTTATGACCAGCCCCAGACCAGCTATGACCAGCCACAAACCAATTATGACCAGCTACAGACCAGTTATGACCAGCCACAGACCAGTTATGACTGGGTGGTGTGCCGCCCAATCACCCCATTTTGTTTTGTTTTTCATCACTAACTGTACTCTATCTGTTCTTTTCCTGGGGAAAAAAGAGTAGATTTCACTTCAAACAACAGAGCTCCTTCCTTTAGCTTCCAGGAGCTAAAGAAGCTAATAAACTTCCACCTTCTCACTTACTCCTGATTAATTGGCCATTAGCCCGAAGACTATCCGGCTTCATTCACTGGGCCTGAATACTTAATAGAATTTAATAGACCTTTTGATTCACTAATAAACACTAAGAGGATAATCACCTTGTTAGTAAACACTGATTCGGCCAGAGCTCCGCTTTCTCTTTAGTGTGTGTGTGTATGTGTGTGTATGTGTGTGTGCATGGGTATCTGTGTGTGTGTGTGTTTATTGACCATAATCAATGGGGTTAGAGAACTTTATACAGTATGACATGCTGTCTCCTACAGTTATGCATTTAAATAACGAGAATAAGTTCTATGGCATGTTTTTGTGTCCGTAGTCGTATATTACACTCGCATGATTGCCTTCGGGAATTGATTCAGTTCAGCAACCTCCAGGTAGTCCATTCATTAAATCAGAAATTGCATAGTTGTATTTAGCTATTGTTCAGTCTTCCTATCGACCTGATTCTGAGGGTTGCTTCTACTTTTTTTTTTTACTTTGGGTAATATATAGCTCTTAGTTCATATGGGAAAGTCATTGCATTTGGCTTCCTTGAATTCCCAGAACAAGCTTAATAAACTAAAATAAAAAAACAAAAAACATTTTGATCATGGCTCAACATTAAACTCAACAATCAGCATCTCCTTTTCAAATCCAATGGGAAAAAACAAGGACAGAAAATGGAAGTTAGAGCCAGTATGGGGTCTCAAATCATTCCACATCCTTCACCTCTAGCAGGCTGGAGACAGACTATGGGATGGGGGGTGTGTGGTGGGGGGTCATACGAGCTCTGAAACGGGGACTTGAACTTTTGAACATTAACTTAAAAGCTCAGAACGCTGTGTGCCCAGCTCCCCCCCATCTCGTCCTCCGCGCCCCCATCCACCCACCCCCCCGTCCCATTACACTGAGTGAGAGAGGCCGAATCGGAAGAGCAGCTGAGCCCTGCAGGAAAGCTACTGGATCTGACCTCTGTGCGTGCACACGATGTAACCTACTCTACTGCTCTCCTAAACGCGGAGAGAGTGGGGGGAACACACAACGATGAGGAGGAGGAAGAGGAGGTGTCTCCTTCATCTCAGGACAGTGGGTGAGCATCAGAGCAGAGCCCTGTAGGTCAGGGGGGTGGGGGGTGGGTTAGACGGGGGGGTGAAGGGGGGTTATTAAAAGGGAGGGAGGGAGGGAGGGAGGGGGGCAGTCTGATGATGGTGGATTGAACCCCCTGATGAAACATAGTGGCCATTGATCCGGACCGTGAAGTGTGACATTTTAACCAGAGCTCAGAAGCAAGAGCAGCCCCCCCCTAAATGCCCCCCCCCCCGCCCTCTACATGCCCGTTTTCCTAAATCGTCCGTTCTCAACCGCCATCAATTCTCCTCCTCTTCTCTTATTCTTTTTTTTTTTTTTACCTCTCTCCACCTTCCCCCTCCTCCCTTTCCCTCCCTCCCCACCTTCCTTTCTTCAGTCACTCCATTCTCTCTCTCTCTCTCTCTGCCGCCGGTCTCCAGAGGTCACCCCGCATTAGCAGGCTTGTTTGTTAATACTCCAGGGTGGGATCAATACTTAATCAACAAGTAATGGGATTTCGCAGTTATCCCGTATGATCTTTTTTCGGCGAGAAGGGCTCAGATCGCTCTCTCTCTCTCTCTCTCTCTCACTCGTCTCCGTCTCTTTCTTTCTCTCTTTCTTTTTTTTCCCCCTCTCTTTTTTATGAAGGGCCTGAGGTGGAAGGGGGATAGAATTTTCAAAAAAAGACAGACGTAAAAGAAGGAAAAAGAGAGAGGAGAGAGGAGAGAGGAGAGGAGAAACAAAATGGCGGGTGCTTCGGAGCGGAGGTTTGCCGCTCCAGTGCTCATGGGTAAGATCTGCATCCCATTAAGATGGGATACAGGCCCTGTCCTTCACCCCTCCGTCTTCTCATCCGGGGCATGATGTAGCGTGGCGCGGGAGATCCATCATCACCCGCTCTTCTTTCAGCGGCCGCGCCCTGTGCGTTTGCGGCTTTAACCGCTGTGTGAGGTACGCCGGGCTGGCGGGCCATGACGTCACTGCCGACACACCTGTACCTGCGCACCTTGATCTGCCTTCGCGGTGGTGCGTAATAATTACTGCCTCAATACGCAATTTCAGTTTATTTCCTTAAAAACAGATCCAATTATTCAATTTCAACTATGGCCTTGCTATCCTGTATAATTTTTCTATAATTAGACTGGGGTATAGTTTTGTGTGCAAATGATAAAGATTTACATGTGTTTTTCTTCAGGTCTCCAATAAAAATTGATGGATAATCGTCCACCGACTGCAAGCTACAGTATTTTTCGTATATTTTGAACAGGAAAAAGGGGGCTTGCTCTATCTGTTGTAAAGAGAGAGCACAATGGAACTAACAAGCTGGCAGATTGCTGAAAATGTCCCTCATTCGTATCGTAAAGATGTGTGTATTTGGGTCAGTATTTGTTTGTGTGTGTGTGTGAGTGTCCGTACGTGCGTGCGTTTGTGTGTGTGTAGAGAGAGGGAAAGAGAGGAATAGATTGCTAGTATTGTGTTTGACACCAAACAGGCTTGGAGAGAGATGCACTACAAAAGGCATCCATGTATGGAAGTGACCCCTAACTGCACACAGCATTGCGAGACTTTTCTTCTCCAAAGCGACTCACTCCCTCGGGAGGCCAGATGGTATCAAAACAAAACTCTCCACAGTTGGTAAACTATCAAAATAAGCGGCGTCTCTCCTCTCGAAGGGTGTGAAAAACTCGATCGTGCACTTCCTTCGGTGGCCGCTGTTCAATATTACCGTTTAAATATTGATACGGCTTCCCTCCAGGCCTCAGCCAATCACAGACGACCTCCCGGCCCCTTGACTTCCCGCGACTCTTTTACAGCGCGTTCCCGATCGCGGCGGTTAAATTCAGCATTCACGCGCGCGCGCACGTTCGTTCTCGTTTATTTATTTGGTTTAAAAGTTTAGTGACGACGCGAACGCACAGTAGCGGCTGTTTGTATGTCGGGTTGTGTCGGAAAACGGGGCAGCCTCGCTGCTAACGTGCGTTCCGCACCCACGTGGTTACGCGCCGCTGCCGTGGTTACGAGCCAGCCTCTGACAGGGACGGGGTCAAAGGTCCCGCCCGACAGCAGGCCCTCCTGTCGCTCGGAGACGGTCTTTCTCTCTCTCTCTCTCTCTCTCTCTCTCTTTTTCCAAACAAGCTCCCGGGCAAAGTGTCAGCGTCTGCCATCAGAGAGGGTAGGTGGCGATGTATTAAACCGTATGGGGTTCGATTTGGGAGGGGATCACGTGGGGAAAAGGGCCGACCGAGCGCTGGAAACAAACCGCTCCCCCATCGGACACGTTGCTTTGCTCGTGCGTTTCTTTTCACGACTTTGACCTTTGACCTTTAACATGAGCAGTTTACAAATTTCAGAGACATAATTATTTTGTACGTAATCCTGAAATATTTTTTTTACAATATCATATTGTACCTTGTTTGCAGACACCATTGCCTTGTTCTTTTGAGAAGTCCTTAGTTATTAAATATCTCATATTCAACATTAGAAACAAACAGGTTGACCTGAATGTGTGACAATGTGAGGTCAAGAACTGAGCGAGGGGGAACAGATGCAGTATAGGTAGACTTCACCACAGGGCTAGGCTAACACATGTTTAGACTGTCACTTAAATGATGAAGAATGCCCATGTAAAAAATAAATAAATAAACATTTCCATGCACTGATCTGTCCTTTGCAAAACTCTTTTATTTCCTTTGATACATTTTATTGAAGAACACACACAGTATTATACAGGATACGATATCTTTCCGGAAGGTTCTTTGCATGTAAATGTCATGCAGCTTTGGCAAGACACATCCAAGTTGCCATTTGAAGAAAGTATTTGAACTTGAGATAGGGAATAGGGAAGACGAGTTCTGGAGGAAGAGAGGGGTTTACCATGGATGAGGTGGAAAAAAGAGAATGTAAATACGCTCACCCGCCTTCTTCTTCTTCATTTCGGTGATTTTGTGACCCCTCTTTCTTCTGATAATCAAAGGAGGGAGAAGCCAATCAGGGCAGCGGGTCCGCCTGACAGGGTATGACTTCCTGTGTGATGGCCGCCCTCCCTCAGGGCTGCATAGAAACAGTGAATGACTCAGAAGAGCGGCAGACAGTCAGAGGGAAAGGAAGTTTCGTTTTTTTTTAAAAAAACAAAACAAACTGCTGAGTTTATTACTGCATTTTAACTGTCCCCTCCTCAAAGTACCTTCCCGGAAATGACTGGAATAAAGAATAAAGTGTGAGCGTTTCAGCTTCTTGTACTGTACTACTCTAACGGAGGAGTACATTGCTTTTTGCGATTACTTTTTAAAGCGTCTTTCACCAGCTGTGTGGTCTCCATGCGCCCATAGCGACTCATCTATTTCCTGAGAAGGCCTGGCTTCTTCTCTGTGGGCAGTGCACAGGGTGTTTTACCTCAGCCCTGCCACTAGGGGCAGCGTGTCTTGCTTTACCCGTCGAGTGCAAGGCCATCTCCCCTTTTCAGAGCCCTGGGTAGCGTCTTTTATCTCCGCGCAAAACATCCCCCTCATGCATCTCTGCTGTTCGCCCCAGCCATTGTTACCCCAGCTCCCACTGCAGCCTTCCCTCACCAAAAAGAGTCCTTTGTGTTC
>CM077285.1:4449964-4477820 GCA_039654925.1 Anguilla pacifica | reverse complement strand
GAGTCCTTTGTGTTCCAATTTACAGGACGTGAATTACACATAATTTTAACCCTCATGGTTTAACCCCTTTCTTATTTATAATTTTTTTTTCCTCAGATGGTGCCACTTATAGAGTAGACTGTAGTTTCTGCTTAATTTATTTATTTTCTTTTATATTGTAATATTCTGGCAAATGTGGAGGGTGTAATTGGTTCTTTAATAGCATTGCCTTCTAGGGGAGGCTGAAAATTGTTTATTGATTTTCACTTGTATTTTTCTTAGAGTGAGTGAGAGAGAGAGAGAGAGACAAACAGAGAGAGAGAGCAAGAGAGAGAGAGACAAACAGAGACAGAGAGAGAGAGAATAAAGACAATTATTGAAACGCATCCAAATCATTAAGCATGCAGTGGTCTGGCTTGCTTTGAGGCTATTGTGTGAGGTAGGCCTCCGTAACAAAGGTTCCTTTGCAACATTCAGCATGCCCGTACGCGCGCTGATATTGTTTTTGTTCATCTGTCAGTACATCTGCAGCCAAGATTTCTGTTTTTCAGTTTTTGATTCCCTCTGGAATAATAACAATAATAATAATAATACAAAAAAAAACACTTTGTGTAGAGCTTTTGTGACAATTTCATTATAAAAACGTGCTATGACAAATGCATTTAGAATTTTCTGATTGATCGGTGTGTTTGTTTAACACATTCTCTTCCTCTGAAGACTGTCAGACAGTCTTAACAATACAGAAATTACAGTCTTACAGTGAATTCAAAACAAGTTGCATTTACACTTGTACTCTTTTTTTCCAGACAGAAATACAGTCTGTGTGCGTACACACTACACACCTGCGCTGGATGTCCAGTCAACAGAAGTGAAGTTGAGTTCGACTGACTGAATAGGACGGCACTGTCCAAAAGTTTTTTTACTGTTTATTTATTTTTCCTTCTAGGACGTGACTTCTGTCTAACACTTGGTTTCTGAAGAAGACAGTTTCTGGTGTTTCAGGAAAGACAAACCAGGTAATTCTTTAACTGGCAGGGTCAACGGAGCACACACACACATGCACACACACACGTGCAACAACACGCACACACGCACACACACCAGAGACGTATCAAACACAATCCCATTTTAAGAGGCTTCTGATCCCAGCCATGGAAATTCTCAGCCTAAGGCCCCCCCCCCCCCCCCATGCAGAGAGCCCACAGAAGTGACCACCGGGTATTATATAAACAAATTCTCTTTTTGCCTTCATGCTATTTCAGATTTTGTTTGTCCTTTGTCTGTTCCAAAGTTGCATAAATATTTCATCTCACCCTATACATTAAACAATCTCATCCAATTCCTGTGAAGATGAAGGCAGTCATAAATGTAACATTGTGTAGGTAATCACCGGCGTTTCCCTGCTGCATAATTAATGCTTCTGACATCGCGGGCAGCAGCTCCGACAAAACGCACGAGCTAGCGCTTTGGGCTAGCGCTCTGGGCTAGCGCTCTGGGCTAGCGCTTTGGACTAGCGCTTTGGGCTAGCGCTCTGGGCTAGCGCTTTGGGCTAGCGCTCTGGGCTAGCGCTTTGGGCTAGCGCTCAGAGCAGTCAAGCCCTTGAACCCCTGAGGAGGAGGAGGAGAAGGAGGAGGTGGAGCAGCAGGTGGAGGAAGATGATGAGTAGGAAGAGGAGCAGGAGGAGGAAGAGGAGACGGAGCAGGAGGAAGCGGAGCAAGAGGAGGAGAAGGAAAAGCAGGAGGAGGAGGTGGAGCAGGGGGAAGAGGAGCAAGGGAAGGAGAAGGAGGAGCAGGAGAAGGATGAGGAGGTGGAGGAGCAGGAGGAGGAGGAGGATGAGGAGAAGCAGGAGGAGGAGAAGCTGCCACGTGCTGCTTGTTCTGTCGCAGTCCACTGGGGGAGCGGCGTGTTCCAGCCCCTCATCTGGGTAGAGTTTGGGGGAAGGGGGGTAGGGGGTGGGGGGGGGGGGTCAGGGTTTAAGGACATCAGCGGCAGACTTAAGGGACTAAACTGGCGAGCGGGATTCCATCGGCGCGGCGGGGCTGGAGGGGAACATAGCGTTCAGCGATGCATGCGGGCCGGTGTTGTGTGTCAGAGGGCCTGGCTGAACCCGCCGGCCTCGTTTGGACTTGCGTGACACGGCAGTCTGCGGCCAGCCGGGCCGGGGGAGGGGGGGCGGGGAGGGAGGGGGAGGAGAGCAGGGGAGGGGAGGGGGGGGGGGGGGGTGTTCCATAAATGTACCTAAAGTATAGAGCTATATGTGCTCCTGAGTGTTTGCAGCTGTCCTAGCTTAATGGCCAGGAAGCAGTGGAAAGGAACGAGGGGGGAAGGGGGGGGGACGGGGGGGGGGGCTTTTTTTTCACGAAGCAGGATTACTGAGTTAGCAGGATAACACAGAACAGCTCTTTCTCCTTCAGTCCACGTTCCAGATTGGGGAGGGGTTCCGGGTTTTAGTTATCCAGCTAACTGGGTAATCCTGCATAGTGGAACAGGGTCCCTGGTGCTTAGCACCTCTAAATGAACAAACGCCATTTTGCTACAACTGATGTCACAGCGACTCCACTTTCAGTACAATTTCACACAAGTGTGAAAATTTCCTCACGTCTTTTTTTTCGTTGTTGTTGTTTAGTTAACAGATTTTTTAAAAATATATAATCCGTGCACTTTAAATTTAATGGGGATACCATTTAAGTTTTTTTTTCTTTTAAGCATCTGTGCTCTTTAGACTTTAAGAGCTAGTATGACATCAGGAAGAAAATACTTTAAAAGGTACCTGAATATCCTTATCGGTTGTAAATGCCATTGTTCTGTTTAATTTTTTCTTTTTCTGGGCACACAGTGGGATGCTACTTAGATGGAAAGTGTGTTTTTCCATTTCCATGAGCTCTGGTATGTGAGGACTTCACGTTGACCACCAGCACACTGTCCAATCAGGGGCCATTATTTCTGCAGGAAGCCCACTGGCATAAATAAACAGGTATATTCATTAGTTTGGCCTATGACCTCTACCTCTTTTTACTCCCCTTTAGTCCTCTGTTCCCATATCAAATTGTCTAATAGATATACAGTATATATATATATATATATATATATATATATATATATAATCATGTATCATTTTATAGAAGTATCTAAGCTATCATCTATTGAAAATATTATTTAGAATGCTGAGGGATCAGTCAAATTAATATTATTATTTGATATAATAATATTTTTGTTCATTCATATATCTTCATCTCTCTCTCTCTCTCTCTCTCTCTCTCTCTCTCTCTCTCTCTCTCTCGCTGTCTCTCTCTTCTCCCCCATGCCTTTGTTGACCTGGCTTTTCACTGACTTCTACTGGGTCAGTAAAGACATCTTTCTGCTCTCACTCTCTCTCTCTCTCTCTCTTGCTCTCTTGTGAAAGGTAGTGGCAGTGCCAGAGTTTCTCTCCATCTGTTCCCCTCCGCTTTCATCTGGCCGTTTGGGGGTCAACAGCAGAGCCCCAGAGAGACAGAGTGGATTAGGAGAAGCCTTTCATGCCTAACCTGGGCTCTCTCGAGTGGTGGAGCAGCCCTGAACACCAGCGGAGGGGAAAACAAACAAAACAGAAACAACAACAAAAAAAAAGAAAAAAACACACCACTTCATTCCCACCTGGCCTAGCTGAGCCTGTTTTATACACCCTAAAAAAGAACCCCCCCCCCCCACGTCATGTGTAGAGTCTCATAACACACTGGAGTCATCACACATTAAGCTCATTTAGGTGAGGGTTTTGGATATGTATATATATATATATATATATATATATATATATACATAGACTGTGTCGTGCCGTGTTTTTAACCTAAGTGATGTTAATGTGACGCAAGTTCATTGCGCATTCCAAACACTGCATAAGAAAAGTGTTTTTTCTCCATCTGACGAGCGTTCCTGGACGTCAGCTTGACTCGGCCCGACTTCCTTCGTTAGCGTGTTCATGGGAAGACTTCGTTCGGCTAATTTACAAAGGTTACCGGAGGCCACTGCGGTAATGGTGTTCTTCCATGCACGCGCACTACCTCATATAGCCTCACGCTCAACCTGCGAACATGAGGATATAGGTTCACCGGTTCGGGCAAACTTCTCGGTGACTCGAGCATATATATATATATATACATACATATATTTAAAAAAAAAACAACAATCTATTTTCAGTATATGTAAATGGAGAACCAGACAAGTGTAGCCGAATTCAGAATTACTGAGTTTCCATTACAGGATGTGATTAGAATTATCTAATTAGAATTTGCCATGCTGATGACTTGGCAAAATTAGTAAAAATCTTCCAGAAACCAAAGGACAACAACAATTGCGCCACCGAGTGCTTGTGTAGCACTGCATCTGCAGTCTCTGGCCACTAGGGGGCTTGCACAAAGGGGTTAAAGGTGCATTGCAGGTCTTACACTAATTGACTGTGATGTTTAAAGTGCTCTGTATGTACCAATGGAGAGAGGAGGTCTACGAGGATCTGTCAGGCGGGAATGTGTGGGCAGTCTACATTATTCAGCATAAATTTTGTATTGGCTGGTGCTCGTGTCACTGTGCAGTGGGAGAGCAGGACAAGCCATTTGCATATTGTATTAATGAAGTCTTCAGGAAAATAAAATGGTATTTCAAATGTCCAGGCCTGTGTACGGCATGCATTATGTAGGTCTTCCGCTTTCTCATCCCCCGGGGGGGGGGGGGGGGGGGTGGTCTCCAGGTAGCAGAGAAGTGGACCCTGCATGGTCAGTGGAGACCCGTTCTAATTCTTAACCAGACCAGACTGACATAATTTATTCATTTCACAATTTGAAATGACAATTTATGGTGTCTGGGAGGGATCAAACCAGAAAACCCTTAATTTTCCGTGGAAAACCGTGCTTAACATGTAGCTCTGTGTGAGTGTGGATTATTTTTGCGACCTGGGATTCTTTGTTGTCACAGGAGCAAATTGAGATGTGTTGAAATAACCCAAGCTGCTGCCTATGCATGTCCTCCCTCCGATGCTGTAAATCACTGAATCAGAAATGGCCAAAATCCCAACATCGATATAATGTATATGTGTACATATCCTAGAGTAACATTGCGTGCGATTGTGTGTGTGTGTGTGTGTGTGTGTGAGAGAGAGGGAGAGATAGCGTGTGTGCATGCACATGCGTGTGTTTTAATAACAACTGGATGCAGACATATTGCTTGCCTTAAAACACATAATTGTGTGCTGAAGTATTTTAATACAGTGGTGATATTAATGTTACGGTGAAATGTAACGCAAAGACTTAAGTACACTCTCTTAGCTGTGATTGGAGCTGTTCAAAAGGCATAAATATTTTTCTTCAGCGGCCGAACGCTCCAGTTTTTCCACAGTCTCACACAGTCCTGGAAAATTGTCGGTTGAAATATCATGCTGTGACACTTTGCATACTGATTTCTGTTTCATAGCCCGTCCGTAAAAATAACAGACCTCTGTGTATTTTGAACTTTGTACGATGCGAGCAGTCCAAGGAGAGAAATATATCAAAACAAAAATGTCCTTTGAAAGCGGTTCCTGCCTCATCATCATCATTACTGAAGGTTTGATGAAAAAAAGCAAAAAAAAAAAAAAAAAAAACAAAGTCGACAGACCTTTCTAACTCCTTGACTTTCTCTCTCTCCTCGAATATATTTGTTCCATTATAACCATACTTTTCCTGGCCTGGATGCCAACATTCATACTGTCATGATGAACAGACCAGTCTGTGGGGGATTAGCTGCAGTACCAAAAAAAAAACAAATGAGAGATTAATGAACCTGATTTATGCAAACACTTCTCTGCCTCATTTTACACTGTCTGGTGACCCACTGGACCTGAATCAGAACCTCTGAAGCGTTCTCCTCTCACTGAAAGCTACGAGCTTCAGCATAGGCGGGTTAGCATGCATTTGGAGGTTTTCTCAAAGACCGCTCTTTGATAAATACTTCCAGCGACTCTTCCAGTACGTCTTCCCAGTTAATGGAGTGAAATAGACCGGTGTTGAGATAAACTATTGCGTCATTGCTAAACTTCTCGCTGGAAACTGAGAAGACGTGAAGTGCTTCTGTTGGCGTCGCGGTTTAATTTAGACTCCTGGAAACTGCTGAAAGTGCCTACTGTAGATATCTCAGGGTCTGCATCTTATCTGAAAAAGCTAGGTTGAGAAAGGAAAGTAGCACTCTCAGGATATGGCTGCAGTTTAAAAATATTCAGCAGTGCGTGTGTGAGATTGTTGGGAAGATCTGTACAATCTACACATGGCTATACAGCTTTATTAATTTTTTTTGTTTTTTTACAAAAGCTACATTAGCAAATGTGTTACAGTTAGCACGTAGCAGGTCATCAAATTTTATTTGGTGATGTTTAATAGGTCAGCACAAAAATTATATTATAGAGGGTTCTTATTTCACAATATGATCTTGTTCCATCAAAAGCAAAGGTTTTCTCAGTTCATTTGAAAGTCCCGTGTTAAAACAAAAGACAATGAGGACAAGTTCCTCAACAAAAACTAACTTCAAAAATACAATATACATTTTCAAATATATAGAGTCTATTTTAAAAACCTTCACCTTGTTTAGAATTTTAGGTTGGCCCTTGCCCTCGGGGAGAACGCCTTTCATAATTTTTCAAAACAGCAACACGTGTCGACAGTAAGCAGTCCACAGTCTGTCTGAAAAATACACTGTATAAAAAAACCATCTGCGCTAAGACCAACTTTGGTAGTATGTAACCTTTTGTTAGGTAAGCTATTATTCTCCTTGCCTCTTCAGGAAATATCCAATTAGGGAACCGCAATTGAATTTTTATGGACATGCCACTTGTTTTGTGGCCTTGTTGAGAAGATCATTATGTGAGGTGGCTATAGGGCTGTAATGTGGGCAGAGTAATATCGAATGAATAAAAAAACCCAGCTCTGCAGAGACACGGAGCGCAACGGCAATATCCTTCACCTGGTGTGAAATAATGACATTATTTATGCCTGGTCCGATTTTACGAAAAGGGAATTTTCATAACAAACTATTGGAATCACAGGGACCAGCCAAAGCGCATATAAAACGGATATGAATAAAACAAACGCGAGCGTAACGTTAGCGTCAGCGATGTAGCCGGTGCAATATCGGCGTGATTTCGCTTGGAATTTTTGCGGGCTTACAATCCCGACGCCTCATTATGATTTCATGGCATAAATTATACAGTCGCCGGAGTTTATAATTTATGCCACTGGACATGCAGTCAGTTCAGATTAAAGTCTGGGAGCAGAGTTGAGGTCAAACACTGTTCACAAAATAGCACAGAGCTTAACAAAGCTGGGAAGAGCTGAAAGCGTGTAACATCTCTCTTTTTATCCCTTTCTCCCCCTCTCTCTTATCTCTCTCTCCCCTCTTCTCACTTTCTCTTTCCCTCTGTCTCTCCCATCCCCCCCCCCCCCCCCCACACACAAGCACACACGCAGACACATGCACACAGACCATGTGCCAGGTGATTCAGATATCCAAACGCACTTCTGATCGAGTCTGTCTGCAAGTCTGTCTGTTAGCTTCTTTACCCAGCTGTCTCTCTCTCTCTATCTCTCTCTCTCTCACACACACACACACACACTCACACACATGCACGCCCACACACAACACACAAGCACACACACAAACACACACACACACACACACAACCTCTACCTTGCACACCCTTTAACGTAGGTTTGAGATGCTCTCTCTCTCGCTCCCTCTCTCACACACACTCACATACACGCTCCGCACACACACACACACACACTCACACACACACACGCACAACCCCGCCTTGCACACCCTTTCATGCAGGTTCGAGAGGCGTGGCTTATCGCCGATTGAGATTTGCTATGCTGGTGGAGCATTAAAACATCAATAATTCATCGAAGCCAACAGCAGCATCACGATGCCTACAGAGGGGACATCTGGCTGAACCTGCCATCGAGGCTCATTAAAATTTTACTTTGAATAGGAACTGATTAATCCCCTTAAATGTTAATTGTTGGGTTAAAGCGGGGAGAGCCGTTGGTGTCACTGCACTGCTCGCTGCCAGAGAAAAGCTATATTCAGTGGAACTTGGGCTGGCGGTCCTAAACGAGCTGTCCAAACAAAACAGCCCATAATACTGAGGGCCTCCTCTACCGCGTAGAGACGTCTCGCTGCCAGTGCAAGCAAAAAAAATGTTGGACCCGCCGCACATTCGGGTTTCCACGGTTTCCAAGTTCAAAGTGTGCGTGGCCCTAATTCAAAGCAAAAGCACACGTCGCCCCCGACGACCTGACGAGAGGAGTGCGAGAGATTTATTTCAGAAGCTCCCCTGCTGGGTGGAAAGTTTCTCCTGTCCAGGACGCTCAAGTGATCCCGGATCTTCGGTTTAAAGTTCGGGATGACCTTCACCTCACCCCTTGGGCGTTCATAGGCTTCGGCTGCCCCCCTAATCCCCCCCCCCGTTCCCCTCTCCTCTTGATGTGCGGCCCCCTCCTCAGTGACCTGCTCTTCTGATGTCACCGAGCGGGCCCGTTAATGACAGGATTATTATTTATTGCGATAAACGCGGACGACGGGAGGAGAATATGGCGTTGCCGGGATTCAGTAAACATTCGTCCTCAACTTTGATTGGTTAATAAGGACGTAAGGTGTCAGGGCTTATCTTCACTGACCCGGCTTGATGAGTTCAGCAATCACCGAAATGAACTCTGGAAACCGTGCCTGTTAAGAAGATTGAGCGAACACAAGTATTCATTTTTTAAGTGATAGTTAGCGGCAAATGTTGATTGGACCCAGGTTGGTGTATCCCAAACATGCCCGGGGAAATGGCACGAAAACACATGGCACGTATTTACGCACAACCACATAAATTAGTACGCACTCCCAGAATGTGCGTTCAGCACCATGCGTAACACTGACACGAGCTCAAAGCAAAATAACGAAATTCCTCCGCACAAGGACAGAAGATGCTCATCGCTTAGTGCAGATAAAAAAAGTATTAGCAAGCCAAACAAATGCCTGTTGATATTTTATTTATCTACCCCCTGTTGTCTTTTCCCTTTCCCTCTCATTAATATTGATAAATGTACTCATAGGTTTGTGTGTGTGTGTATGTGTGTGTGTGTGTGCATGTGCGTGTGTGTACGTGTCTGTGAGTGTGTGTGTGTGTGCATATTTTTACTGGCATATGACATACTGTATCTGTGGTCATGTTTGTAGCCTATACTTCTGTGTGTATGTGTGTGTGTGTGTACATTGAGTGCTCACAAGATAGCGTGTCAGTGTGTGTGAGGTCACAGGTGTGTGTGTGTGTGCATATAGGTGGGAAAGTATGTGCCTGTGAGCGCATGTATGGGTAAACATGTGTGAGTGTGTGTGTGTGTGTGTGTGTGTGTGTGCATGCAGGTAAGAGTGTGTCAGGGAACATGCCCGTAGGGGGTAGGGTGGAGGGGCTGGTTGGTGGAGCACTGAATATGAGGCTATAGATCTGGAAAAACTCATCGCTTAATTACACGAAATGAAGTCAAACACACGGCTGAGCAAACAGAAACTCATCTGCGCTCGGATACCGACACAGCACTGCACAGGAAAACGAATGGCGGTAGGACACCACAGTTTAGTAAGAGCCCCTCTCCCTGCCACACACCTCCCCACCCCCCCGCCCCACACCACCCCCAATCAGCAACCACCCCCCAACCCCACCCCGCCCCGCCCCGCCCTCACCTCAGCCCATCGCGCTGGCGCGTCCCAGCTCGGGGCGTGCTCGTTCATCCACCGCGCGCGGATGACCTCCGCCCCCGCTTCCCGCCGCGCGCCTCTCGACGTGCCGCCATTTTTTTTTTCGCCGAATCACCCGTCCTTTTAACTGCGCCACGGTGGAGCCCTAATTAAGATGGCTATGTTGATTCCCAAAAACCTTTGTAAGGAGCTCATTGCTAAGTTCAGACTCATAGAAAATTGGGTTTACAGCATATAGAATTATTTGACATCATTTCATTCATCTCCAATTTGATTTATTTTAGAATGGAGGTACTTTGACAACACAATTTAAAATTTGACTAGCTCAGTAATGTTCAGGTCAGGCTCAATCAAAGCTGAACTTTGAATGATTCTTGTCCTGGTGCGTGTGTATATGTGAAACAACGTTTGAATTCATCATGAAATGAATGTAGCAGTGATGAGCAAAATCTTTCCCTGAAAGAGATTTCAGGGAATTACTTGCAGGATACAGTAAGGATATTACAAACGCTTAACATATGCAGACAACAGAAAAACAACGAGGAAATTAAAATAAAGTTTTATTCTGAGCTGCCAGACAAAACAAAGTTATTTATTTTCTGAACATATAGGCTCCAAAGATCATTTGACATCCCGGAGGAAGTGTTCTGGCTTGAAATCACAGACAGCTGGTAAGCAGGGGAGTTATGACATTGGGCTTGTGTGTGTGTGTGTGTGTGAGTGTGTGTGCGTGTGTGCGTGCGTGCGTGTGTGTGTGTGTGAGTGTGTGTGTGCGTGTGTGTGTGTGTGTGTGCGTGTGTGTGTGTGTGTGTGTGCGTGAGTGTGTGTGTGTGTGTGTGGGATCGAAGGAAGTCTACCATCCATACCAAGCAATGGAAGTAAAAAATTACAGAAGCAGTTTTAAATGCAGTCTCCGAGCAGACAGATAGAATTACAGAGTACATTGATTGCATATGCTCGTTTGTTTAATCAAAGGATCAATACGAAGTTCTTAAATGAAATAAAAGAAGCGAGAATGTTTTCAGTAACCAAAACAATCTTTTCTCCAGACATTTGAGGTAAAAAAAAAGAAAAGAACGTAATGCGGATGACAAAAGAACAAGTCAGGGTGTTTTTTTTTGTTGCCGTTACAGTATGTCTACAGTAAGTCTTCATTTCCCGTGTAGATTCACCCACTGAAATTGATTTCTGTCTGACCCAAAATGTCCTGCTACACTTGTGCGTTTTTCTTCCTTCCTCTCAGAAGCTCTCCAGCTATTGAAGAAAGACTATTGTTTTTCATTGATTTTTCCTGCTCACCCACTTCCTCCTCTGTGAAAGAAGACAGGAAGCGGGGTTATCTGTGTCTTCGGTTGGTGTTGCCAACAGTGGAAAGCAACCATTTTCTTTTTTATTTTTTTTAACCATTTAAATCTTTCGCAGACAGATGCACTGTGAAGTAGTCGTGTTTGCAGATGTTTATAATTTTAATGGACAGAAATATTTTGGCTTGACTTTAAAAAAAAAAAAAATGCTTCCATTTTGCTAAATTGCTATTTTGGATAATTGTATAGTTCATATGATTCTCCCATTATACCGTAAAATTCAATTCGAATTTCTGAATGTTTAATCAAAACTTTTTAATGCACAAATGTTTCAAAAAAATTAACTAAACAAAGCGATTTATATGAAAGCATTTTTCAAGCATCCATATGGAACTCATTTTCCCAGTATGCAACACAAGATCTGAAGGCCCAGAGCTCAAACTGTATGGCTCACCTGATTGTGAACCATACCATAGAATCCAGACACTGCACTGCTCACAAGATAATGAAATTTACCATAGAATCCTGCAAGTGTCACAGATGATTATAAATAAATAAAGCATATTGATGAGAAGAATTGAATTTAAACTGACCTATTGAGTAAAAGGACAACCCCCAGGATCACTCAGACCTGCTTCTTTCCTCTGCTTTATTGATTTATTTTTGTATGTGTTCTGTTTATTTCAAGCAAATTATGCATTGTTTCCACCAAGTTTATTTATAGAAGAAAAAAGAAAGAAAAGGCTTGAAAATCTTTGTATTATTGTCCATTTCCATGCACTGTCTTCGTCCCTGTTCTTATGGGGGAATGCTAAACATAATTTTAAAGATATGTAAATAAATAATAAAAAGTTTGGCAGTTTAACATGTTAGATCCTCTGACCTAGCTATGTAAAAAAACAGACAGAAATTTTATAATAATGTGGCTAACCGGAGCTGGCTTTCATTTACACAGTGAAGTGTTCTGGGTAAAAGAACTCGGAGGAATACTTTTAACTCAGTGCATGTGGTCCGTATCGACCTGGACAGACCAAAACTCCTCTGGGCTCATTTGTATAGCCTCTTGAGAAGTGGCAAAAAAAAACAGTCTAAGTATTGAAATACATTTTTTTTTACATAATCCAAAAACTTTCTTATAATTTTTTTGACAGTGAAAATATATTCCAAAATTTGACTTATTTTATTTTTATTGAATGACTCTTGTAGTGTAGGTTTTCGCATATTAGATGATACAATTCTTGTGATTAAGACCAGACACTCACGTTCCCTACAGGAAACAAAATGAATTGGAACATGGTCTCAGTCTTCATTAGAACATGGACGAAATATTAAAAAATACTAAATACTAAAAATAAGTCTTCACTAGAAAATGTTTTAAGTCCTCACTAGAATATGGTCTGTCTTCACTAGAACATGGTCGATGTCCTCACTAGTACATGGTCCAAGTCCTCACTAGCACATCGTCTAATTCCTCAACCAAGCATAATTTTTTTAACATACTCTATTGTAACACTGGTGACTGTTCACACTAGCTGTGGTCAAGGAAAATTGAGAAAAAGGGAGAGGGGCTTCTCTTTCCGGTGAAAAGCTTGGGCCCTGTCATGTCAACAAAAAAATAAATCATTATCTGAATTAACATTTCAGTTTGACTAACGCACCTTGTTGAAAATAAGAAAATTGGGTCTGCAAAAACATAAAAAAAAGAAAAAAAGAAATTCACTGAAGTGAACCTTTGTTGCTCTCCTTGATTACAGCGAGTTAGTTTCATCTTTCTGTAGCGTCAGCTGCATTTGATGATTTTTTGCTGCCGTAGACACCTCCCCCAGAAGCCTCTGCACCCAGTGGCCCTTGGCCGGCACATTCCCCGAGCCCCCCCCCCTCCCCCCCCCAACCCGATGTGGACTGTCCTCCCCTGACCGCAGTTTGTCTTGTCAACATGTGAAATGTCTTCGAATTACACAGCAAAAAATATCCAGGACACATATGTATCGGTACGGACAGGACATGTGAACGGGGTGGGGGTAGAGGGGGGGGGGGGCATTTATAGCCTGACACACATGCACCACATGTACAGACATTTAGGGGGGGGGGGGGTACAGGTCAGTAGAGGCGCACATACTGTACACATGCTAACATTCCGCAGTGTCTCACCCGTTGAGATCTTCGGTGTTCTCTAATCCTGTAACCCCCTGGTCCTGCCTCGCCCCCTGCCACCCCACCATACCCCACCATACCCCCACCCATTTCACTTACATGAGCAAGCAAAGTGTAAAAGAAGTTAAAAAAAAATTAACGTTAACAGCATGGCAGTGCACAGGCCACCTCTTCATGAAGAGAGCTCACTGTGTGCAAAAGTGTGTCAAAAGCCCCTGAAAGAAGGTGGCAGTGTACCATACTTTCCACCAGAATCTCACACACGCATACACGCATGTGAACACACACACACATGCGCACACACACACACACACACACTCACACACTCTTTCTCACACACAGACACACACACACACACACACACTTAACTGCCTCTATGCTCAGGACTCTCGGGGGAATACCGGTTCATTTCAGTGAGTTAATGTAGGTTAAGGTCTGATTGACAAGCACGGGGTGTGCATTTAGCACGTTAGCACGATGATGAGGATCCCGAAGCCAGTGGTTCTAGACCACCACGCCAGACCCCCTCGACACGGACACTCATGTGCTGTGCAGACCACACGGTACCTCCTTAGCTTCCCCGCCTCGTGCCACCGTGACCGTTCAACCCACTGCACCGCCTGCCGTTGTTAGGGAGTTGCGCAGCGTTGCCAACCTGCTCACGCTCCCCTTCACCTCTGGCCTTCTACTGACCAAACGCAAAGGTTGATCATTCCAGCTTCCCTTTCTGGACCCAGTGGAACGGTTGGTGCTCGGGCGTACAGATAGGAAACACATGGAAGGTGCACTTCTCAAGTGTGGATAAATCCTCCGTAAGTAGATTATTGGAAAAGTGCCTGAGAGGCTGTGTGTATGGAAAAGAAAGAGAGAGAGGGAAAAAAAAGGCCAGCACAGAGCCTTGAAGCTTACATGACACTGCCAAACTGCCCCCCCCCACCCCCCGCACAACCCCCATCCACCCCCCACCCCTCCCCCCCCGCCCCCTACCCAGTCCTGTTTGGTTTGTCTTTTTTTTTTTCTCCCGCCAAGATGAATGGCTTTATAAATAGATTGGGCCCAGTGCAATAGTGCAATGGAGGTTCTTGCAGTGATCTGTGATTTTTTAAAACAGTGGAGGGGTGGAAAGGGTGGAAGGTGGGAGTGAGAGCTGGAAGGCAATGGTGGGGGGTGGGGGGGTTTGGGGTGGGTGCAGGGGGGAGAATTAGGCCAAACTATCGGGGTCAGTTCCCCTGGAAGATTCCAGTCAACCACCCAGGGCTGGGTAAATGGCGGGCTGTTAGATGTGAAAATGGCCTGCTCCCGTAGTCCCTAAATAAAGGCCTGTGTGCAGGAGGGGGCGGCCAGGTAGCGCACCGCCGGGGGCCTCGACCGCCGCACCGTGACCCCCCCCCCACCCCCCACCGCCCCCTCCCTCCAACCCCCCTGACCCCCGAACCCAGCAGAGGCTAATTATCACATGCTATGGCCCCCTCTCTTATTAGACAATAGCGTTTTACGTTTTTCACCCAGTGTACTGCAGCTATAGTAATTGTGGGGGCAGGATTAAAATAATAATTGATTTTAAATTGATTTTAATAAACACGTTCTTTAAAATCTTCTACCAGTGCTTCTACTACTAATAATAATAATAGCAATAATAATAATCATCATTATCCTCATAAAAATAACGGGCTTAGAAAAAGTAGTCATTGGAAAAAGTAATTTATCAGCACACAGAGACACAATAAACACTGAAAAAAAAACTAACAAAAAAACAACAAAAACATTTGTTTTAGCTTTTGCTTTGAGGCGAGTGAGAAATGAGCAGATTTCGATGTGCCTTTGGACGTTGTTTTTCTAAGGTGACATTTCCACATCAGCGAAGATGCCTCCCAATCACCCCCCCCCCCCCTTCCCTGGCCCCCATCCCCTGTCCCCCCAAGTCCTCCCCCAAAAAAAAGGGCAACACAAACCATTACGATACCCCTCGCAGTACCTATTCCGTGTGGTGTTGCCAAGGTTACTCGTGGTGATGCTTCAATTCACACTGCCGGAAAAGCACCCCCCCCCCCGCCCCCCCGCCCCCCCGCCTATCTCTCGCCCGGGTGATTGTATTCTGTCCATCTCCCCGGCCCCCGATGTCAGTTCATTTAGATTTACATCGAGGCTGTAAATTAAAATAATCAGTCAACAGACACTCTAGGCTCCGGTCCCTCTCACTCTCTCTCTCTCTCTCTCTCTCTCTCTCTCTCTCCCTCTCTCTATCTCTCTCTCTCTCTATCTCTCTCTCTCTCTCTCCCTCTCTCTCTCTATCTCTCCCTCTCGCTCTCTCTCTCTCTCTCTCTCTCTCTCTCTCATTCTCTCTCTCTCTCTCTCTCTCTCTCTCTCCCTCTCTCTCTCTCTCTCCCTCTCGCTCGCTCGCTCACTCAGGAGTAGCGCGCGGTGCTCGGGGCGCTCGAGCGGAGAATATTGCTGTCTCGATATTTGTCCTGGGGGGCGATAAAGACGGCGGCGTCTGGGGGGCCCTCTGGGGGCCTCCTGGCTGATAGCTGTGTGTCTGGCGGCCCGGTGGAAGTGCGCTTTGTTATGTGTCTGAGGGTTAGAGTTCAGGACCTCGCGTGTGCGTGTGTGTGTGTACGTGTGTGTGTGTGTGCGTGAGTGTGTGTGTATGTGTGCATGTGCGTGTGTACGTGTGTGTGTGTGTTTGTGTGTATGTGTGTAAGTGTGTGCGTGTGCGTGTGCGTGTGTGTGTGTGTGTATGTGAGTGCTGTATGGCGCGCGGCATATGTTTGTTTATTAGCATCTGATGTGTGCGCGGAGGAACGGACGGAGACGCACGCATCACGCCGGTGGGCCCCTTTCACGTGTGGCCGAACACGCCTGTGCCAGAGCAGGGCCCGGGTTCTGAGTATTTCAGCGCTACTCGGACTGCACACGTGTGCTGGACACGCTAGCTGGGAGGGCACGTACAGCCACCCCTGTCAGTGCACGTACGTCGCCATGACGTCTGCACGATGTCATCAAATTCATCGGTATGACATAGTATTTAGAACGTTTGCTCACTGGCCCCACGTCGCCACGGCGCCCCAGCTCGATGCATCGAACAGCATCGTCCCGGCAACGTAGGGCCAGCGAGAAAACACGCTAAATACTATGTCTTACCGATAAATTCGATGACATCGTGCGGACGTCGTGGCAACGAATGTGTGCCTACTGGGATGGCCAGTGCTGCTTTGACTGTAGCAGAAGGCTAGAGTTAGATAGCAAGAACAAGGGGGGGTGGGGGGGTCGGGGACAGGGGGGCCGCGGCGGGGGGGTTGAGCCGAAAGCAGCAGGGGGCAGTGCCAGCCCTGGAGCTGACAGTAATGAGGCCATGGTGCCCACCCCCCCCCCCCCCCACCCCCACCTCACATGGCAGCTTGTTGCGCTGATGTAACGCGACCCGGTGGGGGGGGCTCTGTGCCCTCTCTCACCCCGCTCACGTGTACATTCTTTCCCTGCACTGTACCGGGGGACACGTCGCTGGACACGCCGGCGCTGAACTCTAAACTCCCGCCCGGAGAGAGGGGCCTGACCCCCCCCCCCCCCGGCGGTTATTTGCGGAGCGCGACCCCACGGCGACCTTTCCGACTCATAATGTCTGCTATCTGCAGAGACGGCCGGCGACCGGGGCACAGCCGGCTGCCGCCTGGCAGCACGAGGGCTAGCGGCAACAGCGAGAGGCCTCGGCCATTTTCTCCACGGGGGTGGGGGGGGGTGGGGCTCTGTGATCACCTGTGGCTCTTCCGTTTTAATTGCGCCGCTGAACCCTTGGTGGCTCACCGGAACAGCAATCGGGAAATGGCATCGGCTTGATTGGCAGTGCGTTATTCTCGTATAATTTCACGCATTAGGATGCTGCTGCTTGGTGGTTAGATTATGCTTGGTGATGGTGTGCCTTTACCTTGACGCAGTCAATTTCTCAATGCTAGGAGGTAGGAGCAGGAATCCACGTGACCCTTAACCCTTTGAAGAGTAGGTTTATTTTTTTGGAATGTTTTTTTTCCCCCAGCATTCTAAGTCTGTATTCAGCGCTAGAACAGTTCAGTCATGAACGTTCTAGTCACATATTTGTGATCTTGCGGCTTCACGGGTTAATCTTTGAAGAAAGCTTTTTTTTTCTCCTCCCCCTGTTGCCGCTGAACTAATTAGTTGATGAGAGGTGGGGAGAGCACCTCTGATTATCAATGCTGAGAGAGAGACCCGAGTGGGCCAAGTCAAAAAGGGCACGGAGATCCCTGATCCCCTCCCAACCCCCCCCCCCCCCCCCCCCATTCCACACGGCCCTGCCGGATCGCTGCCCTCATACCCCCCCACCCCCCCCCCCGCCCTTTTGTTCACAGACTCCCGATGGAAGGGCAGCACCTCCGTTAGAACATCGAATGACAGCTGTAACATTTCATTTTCACCTTTTATTCAAGTACATGGGGGGGTGGGGGGGGGGGGGGGTGGGGGGGAAAGGAGGGATACAATGATACGCAGCAGAGAGAGAGAGAGAGAGAGAGAGAGAGAGAGAGAGAGGGAGAGAGAGAAAGGTGAGGAGACAAACATGCCTCACGCAACACACATCCCTCCTGAAAGGAGCTGGGATTGGAGAGAAAACCAAGTGTGAGATAACAGCCCCTGAACATGTATCTTTCTGTGAGCTGCATATCAGCACAGTATATACATATTCAGGCTTCAAACAGTATATACACCGTATATACATGGTCTAAACATGGTTACAAGGGTCCTGCCGCACCCTCTTGTTATGTCCGAGTGCCCTCTTGCCAAAATTTCCGATTTCCGATTTAATGTGGCCAGTTAAGTCTCACCGTTCATTTCAGGTTTGAATTTAAGTTTAAGATTAAGCGTGAAAACACCGATGCCTGCTCAAAAGCAGCATTGTCCACAGCCTGCATATATAATGTTGTTTTAATGATGTATCACCAAAAGAAAAAAAATTAATAAAATAAAACCTAGATAAAAAGATAAAAACTGTGAAATGTGACACAAGCATAAAATAGTTTCTTGTACTTGCAAAAGACACCATCATTCCAAATATGGATATGCATAATTTTGGAGGATGATGGAGTTGTGAAGGTGTGTTTGTACTCGCACAATCTGGGTAAATTTAGCCCTGCAAAAACACTGAAAGTGAAATATACTTTCATAACCTGATGCCCTTTCAAAAAGGCCAGGCATCACAGTGTTCCTCCATACTGGGGATAAAATGTACATCTATTTGCATTCAAGATACTGCGATGTAGGATTAGGCCACGATACACAAATTTTGGTAGTCAATAACAATACCAGTGAAATTTCATGCTTCTCGATACCTTATTCAATAGCATGGTAAAATAAAACAATCCTCATGTACTGCTTCAACATACATTCCTTTTTTAAAAGCGATGTATGAACATTACCAAAATAAATAAATAAATATGGAACAGTGGCATGTAGCCTCCAGGTTTTTAACAGTTAACAGTTAACAATAGCTTTTTAGTGTCTCCTTCAAGTGCTTAACCTTAACTTCCCGCACTATTCAAGTAGAAAATATTATGCTTGCATTCAGCGATACACAGTGTATGTAGACAGTAGCGTGTGCATGTGAACTCGCTCGACAATACGTTTCAAGCGCAAGTGTTGAAGTTGAAGCCACAAGGCGTTCATGACTTGCAGGGCCCTTCTAACCCAAAATAAAGAGGGGAAAGGTTCATGCTGGAGATCACAGGACAAGCTGTGTCGCGAAATGATATTATTGTCGAAGTCTTGCCGGGCGAGCGGAGGTGGTCTTTTAGAGAACACCATGAAGGGGGGTGTTCCAGTGGACATAAGTGATGGCATTCACTCATGGGGAGTGTTGAAGGAATTTGATGTTCGAGTGTTTGGGAACCTTTAAAGGGACAGTTCACTTTCAGCGAATTTTTGACATTAGTTCCAAATGTTTCATTGTAAGTCTTTGTTAGACCCAGACAGTTTTTTTTGTGCAATGAAGGATGTTTTAAAAATTTTTTTTTGACAATGTACCAATTTTAAGATGGCGGGTGTGGCCCCCCTCCACCCCACAACACACACACACACGCGTGCATGCATGCACGCACACACACACATTTCTTTTTTGCAAAAGATTTCTTTTAGTAATTATACAGATAATAAGGTGTGAGTGGTATTCCATTTGCAAATGTCACCTTCTGAAAACTGTAAAGTAACCAATTATAAAGTAGTGCTTAATTAGCAAAATAACTGTTGATGAATGAGGTAAGAGATGAGACAAGCCGTCGAAAGTTTTCAGGCACCGAACCTTCCCAGAGCAGGACTCCTCAGCCTCATTACAAGAGTTTAAGGTTCTTTCTCTTTCAGCCTTTGCTTGTCTGCAAATTCATCTGATCAGTTGTTTTTTTTAAATGTTCTTTTCTGCAACGATTTTGTAGCAAACATTGTATATTGAATCAAAACCGCTCTCTTTGAAAGCTTTTTTTTCCTACTTACATCTTGCAGAGAGATGGAGGGGCAATTAAATTGAGTGAAATCTTATCTACCTTAAGTTTTTTAAAACTGTATTGCAAGTGTGTATGTATATATGCATAGTGTGTGTCATGTTCTGCTTATAATGTCTAATCATATATTTTGTTTGCCATAAAAGAACTATTTAATTGCGTGCCCTCCTCTTTTTTAGAGAAACACTGTGGCTCTCCTGATTGAAGAGAAAACCCTCTCTTTTCTCTATTTGGACAGAAAATGCAACGTGTTAATTTTTTTCCTGCTTTCTACGATTCCCGAGCGCGGTTTCTACAGGGAAATGTGGTCCTTGTGTTTAGTGTGAGGCGTGCCAGCTCTGCTGGAGGAAACAAAAACACTGCAGCGATGAAGGCTGTTCACCAGCTAACGAGCCATACTCGTCTTCCTCACTCCAACTGTCAGTTCAATCTGATTGTGTTTGCGTTTCAACAAACAGTTGCACAAGGGCTGTTGTGTCTGTTGTGTCTTTGCGATTCCTCATTATCATTTGGAATTTTTAAAAATCAGAATTCATCAGAAGATTAGAAGATACCTGTCTTATATATAATAATAATAATAATAATAATAATAATAATAATAATAATAATAATAATAATAATAATAATAATAATAATAATTTGACCGCTATGCAAAAATAGTTTCTGTGCAGTATTCTGGACTTGGTCTTTCTGAATGAAGTCTTGACTAGAGAAATAATAACCTGTGTACAATGAAACAATTCGCCATGAGGGCTCAGAAATGAGGCCCCAGAGAGACCCCAGAGAGAGTTCATTTGGCTTGAAGAAGAAACCCGCGGACAAAACTGAAAAAGAAAGAAGAAGAAGAAAAAAAAAGGTACCAAAATAGTACGGAAGGCTTGAGAAAAGAGAACATTGGTTTTTTAGCGAAGTGCGTTTGGAGAGCCGGAGTCAGCTGTCCACGCGCACGGAGCAGGTGATAAGGCTTAAGTGTGCGCGCACTCCAATGTACGGACAGAAGAACCTCCTTCTGTCTCTGAGGAGTTCCTGTTGCAGTGGAACAAAAGGGCCGTATCGAGGCTGTCCCGGCGGCCCGCGACTCAGAGGGTTCGCGATGCTTCAGAACTTAATTAATCACCGTTCCTCAGGTACCACAGCTCATGAAGAAACTTGGCGTTCACCCGTGTACCCGGCACCAAAGTTTTAATTAGCTAATGAACACGGATCCTAGAAGCACTGCCTATCTGAAGTGTTTCCCCTTCAAGCTCGGCGGAAAACACAACAGTAGGCGAATGGTAATACGATGTTCTGTGATATCAGGTAGAGGATTGCCAATCAGTTTTAGAACCGATATTAAAACGTAGCTTTAACATTTGAACATTTTAGGAAAACCAAAATCAAGAGGAAAAAAGGCTGCACAAAGTCATTTTGAACCTTTTTTGAGTACATTTGTGACAAGTATACATGTTCATATGTGGTTACGTATGCGTATGTATGAATGGTGTTTGTGTGTGTGTGTGTGTGTTGGGGGGGGTGGGTATTTTACAGAGATGAGAACAGAAGTGATACACCTAATTCTGTTTTTGATGTAGTTCATTCTCCACATGGAATCTTTACGCAGGGCATCTGAAGTCGCCAGCACATGGTCCTACAAGGTGGAACCTGATCATTACATCATTGCATTTCCTAACCGACAGCTCCAGCAGGAAGCTTCGTATGGAGGAGACACTGTGGGTGAGTCCTCTACGGCGTCCTGAAGCTGAAACACAAAAGGAATTGCATTGTTCTGGATTTGAGCCCGCAGCTCCGCCGTTTACCGTGACGACCGAGGTCGGTATCTAAATTGAATTGTCTTTATCTCCTGCAGAGAGAAAAGGGAATAGGAGAGTGAAAAATATATTTGTTAGATTTTTTTAAAAACGACAGTTTTTTTTTTCACATCAAACAAACTTTTGTTCAGCCAGGGCACGCTGAGGTGCTATGTTTTTTTTTTTTGGGTTAATTAAAGACACATTCTATTATTAAGCCTGATGAAAAGAAAGTATAAATTCAAACAGTATAGGTAGACTGCCCATAATATCTTTTGGTAATTATTTTTTTCTAATTGAATCTTTTGAACACAAACGCCTTGAGCAGATTGTTGTATTGCTGTGAGTCTGAGCTGTGTCCTGCAGCCTGAAGACATTCAGCAGGACATCAGAGGCGGAACTGAGAGAATGGCCACTGCACTGCTCCCAGGAAACGCACTGTAGCAGTGCAACTGCTTAAGACACACACACACACACACACACACACACATACACATACACATACACACACGCACGCACGCACATGCACATACACACACATACACACATGCACACGCACATACACATGTTCACACACATGCATACACACATGCACGCACACTCATGCACATACACACAAACACTATTTTTATCACTGTTCTTTAAACCCTGATACATTGGATTGCTATAATGCTGAATTATACTTACGTGAGTAAAATAGATGGGATCAGGTTCATAAAGTTATGATTTATGAGTCATACATTTTTAGATTCTCCCTTATGAAATGCCATGAAAAGTTATGACAAAAAAACATTCTGAGAAAAACTAATTTATTTATTTATCTATTTATTTATTTATTTATTTATTTATTTATTTATTTATTTTATTGTCATGGTCAGCTCCCTTGGTGGAAAATGCAGGTGTGTCCTCACAGGTACCTCTGATATTAAAGGAAAGTCAGCAGGGAACGAGGAGTGTAACAATAGAGTCCTCACTAAGCAGGTAAATACGGGATAGTGTGTAACAAAGGGAGTTCTTTAACTTCAGCGGACAGCACAGGGACAGTAATCACGCGCACCCCAGACCCAAATCAGATTAAACGTGAAGGGTACTTACCCAGGTTGCTCCGGCTCAGGCAATGCAATCCCACCCATCTGCCGTCAGAAACAAAGATTAGCGGAATTAGGAATAACTGAGAAAGAGGCTCCTAGTTGGTCAGGTGATGTGTTCTGATTTGTACGCAGGGAGGGACATGAAGTGAGTGTGCAAATAGGCAAACAAACAAACTTCACTAACCTCCTGTCTTTCAGAGCAGCTGCCTTATTTTCACACATATCATATAATATATACACACACACACACACATACACACACACACGCACAAAGTGCACGCAACAAGCACACACACATGCATATACACGTATATATACACACACACACACACACACACACACACACACACACACGTATGCAAAGGAACACAGCCTACACAGGTACACACACACACACACACACACAGTCACACACAATACACACAGGCACACACACTTATGCAAAGGCACACAGCCTACACAGGTACACATACACACACACACACACACACACACACACACACACACACGCACGCAGTCACAGCCCTCGCAAGCCCCGTGAACCTGCCAGCCGTCTTTGAGGAAATAAAAGGGCCTCGCGCTCGATTCATGCAGGAATATGAGGATGTTTTTATTCCGTCAGTACTCTGATAATCAGAGGAGAGGACCGGCCGCGGGAGGCGGCGGGGACAAAAGCCGGGGGCCCCCTGGGCGGGACGCCCTCTCTGTAATCTCTGTGGTTTTTGGCGGGAATACGAGGCTCGCGAGCAGGCCCCCAGCATGCAAAGGCTCTCCTCCGACTAATTATCTGATGGGAATCACGAGCGCCTTGACTCCGCCGCTCGAAAAAAAAATGAAAGGGAACCTTCATAACAACTGCAGCGATAACTACCAGAAATGAGCTACGAGGAGGAGGATCATTGTTTTAAAAAATAGGCAAAAAGAAACGTGTAAAGTCTAATATCAAAACTCGGTTTCTTTGACAAAATAAGAACACTTTTTTTTGTTTTGCTTTTTTGCTCACCCATCACTTTTTAATGAACACCTCATGACTTAATAAATTTTTATATTTTTTTATATTACAGTTTTAATTATCAACTTGCCATAACTGATTGATAAGGTTTTGAAACGTGTACAGAAGAAGCATATTGTGCCATCAAGGGATTGTGTAAAAGTAAAGAAAAACATGTTCTCTGAGGAATTGTTCTCTCTTATTCATCCATTCTTATCTTCCCTCTATTCTGTTACTTTTCTTTTCATTTTTGCCATTCAGTTCGGAATCTCAGTCGGCTTTGTTGGCACAACAATCGTACAGTCACATAGCCGAGGCATAAAAATATTAATGAAAAGCACAATACAATATCTAAAAATAAAAGAATAAAAGGAAAAGAGCATAATTAATCGATCGGTTTCTCTCTTTCTGTCTTTCACTCTCTCTCCCTTTCTCTTTCTCTCTCTCGCTCTCTCTCTCCAGGTGTGAACTCCAGGTGTGAACGATGAATCTCCACCCACAGGAGCTCAGTCGAACCCCCCCAAGATAAGGCACTTGCCTTCAGTTCTTTGAACCTTGAAAATAAACACAATTCCCCGTGTGAGTTCATTTAAGAAAAAAAGAAAGAAAAGAAACCTTGAAACCTTGTATTTATTTATTTATTTATTTTGTTGATCGCCCTTTTCTACTTTTTTTTTTTATTGTTGCTGTTGCTATGGAGCCGGAACAAGAAAACAAACAGCTCCGAGCTGTTTGAGATCCCAAGCTGTTCTACAAATCACATGTACGTTTTTAGCGATGCTAACTTTACCCTGCGCAGGGTAATTGCCCGTTCAAATATTATGGGGTTGCGTTCGCGTCTTTGTGCCTTTGTTGTTTACATTAGTCACCGTAAACACCTCGCCAAGCGGCACCTGATGTCAAAACAGAACGTATGCTTTTGTTTTGCTTCGCTTTGAGGAACTTTGAGGAAATTTGAGTGGCAGCTGAAATGCTTGGGAGTGCCTCTCTCAGTGCGTGCAGGCCTCTGTGCCAAGAAGGCAGTTTTTTTTTTTTTGTAGGCCGCCATTTCTCTACCACGTGAGATTCGTTTCTTAATACGGATACAAGTTCCCTCTGTAGTATTAACATCGCCTTACTCTTCATCTTCCCCATCATCGAAGCCAGAAAAGCGAGTCAATTTTCAATGAAATTGTATAAAATTGCATGAAATTAAACAAATGTCTGTATTCAGGTATCTTTGATCATCATTTCCGGAAGGAGCCTTCACTGGCAAAGTGTAATAATAATAATAATAATAATAATAATAATAATAATAATAATAATAATAATAATAATAATAATAATAATAATAATAAATACACTAATAAATAAACAAAAACGAGAAAAACCTAAAGCAAGGTGATTAGATAGGGACTAGCCTCAGGATCATACACACTCTTTTGGGATAGGCCTTGCTGCCTCTCTGTACATGATGCAACTCACCATTGCGAAAGCATTTCAGGCAATTGGCACCTGCAGTGTGGCTCTGTTTGGTAGGTTGAGTTCTTCTGGAAGGGATTAATTAATGGTTCCAGGTCCACAGTGATGCAAGAGGACGGTGGGACACACCTACAGAGAGACACAGTATGCACACTACACCTGAGGGCTTGCATCTTAAAAATGTGCAGTACAAAACCTGTTCACTGATGAGAAGCGGGAATTCAAAACCATCTGGGCTCATAATTGTGCCTAATTTCTAAAGTCATACAAGTGTATTTATTAGTAGTGATTGTATGAATAATTAAGAACAATAAATGCAGTAATAAAAATAAGCAAATTAAATTATCTGAGTTGTGAAAAAAAATGCTGCATGAATCATGCACAGAAAAAAATCTGGCATTGCATTCGAAGCAAGATTCAGTTTTCAATGACACTGGAAATAAAACTGCAGACACTTCTATACTACTTTATGGAAGAATATATGAATTGTTAAAACCATTTGTTATGTGCTTATATAGGTAACAAAATCAGATTTTAAATCAGATTAATTTAAAACAGAATAATAAAATCTAGGGCACACAATTACAGAAAAATGACAATCACCTCTGATGGAATGAATACTTTTTATTTTGTTGAAATCTAAGTCATAAGAGGTGTGATTTTAGGCAGGGAAATTTAGAATTACTATAGATCACAGGTATAGCTATAAATAAAATTTCTAGAATGAAATGATGTTTCTGTGTGTGTGTGTGTGTGTGTGCAATATGTGTGAGTATGTGTGCGTGTGTGAGAAAGAGCTAGAAAAGGCATCATCAAATGCCATCTAACGCCTTCATATAAGTCCCTGCTATATTAATGACCAAATGTTTTGGACCACTTCTATTCCTACATTTGCAAACTTTTATTACGTTGCGTGGCCTGTGTATTTATTTATTTATTTATTTATTTATCTTTATTTTATTTTTTTTCAGGCGTCCCCCCCCAGGGAGTGCCGGGTGTGTACGGCACAGCGCAGCGCGGAGTTGGACCCGGGTGCGTTTGGCCACCAGTGTTTTCGCCGAGGCGAGGCGGACGGAGAGGAGAAAAAGCGTCTCGCTCTCAGCATGGGTGTTGAGAGTGTGTGGGCCGCTTGTTTTCACTGGCAGTCTGCAATGCAATCCCACCCATCTGCCGTCAGGAGAAAGCAGAAACCGCTTTTTTTTTTCGTTTTCGGTCTCCTTTTTTTCCCTCCATTTGAGATATTTATCCTCATTGACATACATCACGCACGGAGGCTGTGTGGTATTAGTTCTGTGCTTCATTACATTACATTACATTTACAGGCGTTTAGCAGACGCTCTTATCCAGAGCAACTTACTGTACGCAACTTTTTACACAGCATTTTACATTTGCATCCATCTATACAGCAGGGTATATACAGGTTAAGCCTAGCTCAAGGGTACAACGCCAGTGTCCTCCCCGGGAATCGAACCTGTGACCTTTAGGCTGCAAGACCTGCTCCTTACCCATTACACTACACTGCAGCCCCGTGCTGTGAGCGAGAAAGGTGTCAAGGTGTCCAGGAGATCGTGTTTACCACAAGACTTTAAAGCCGCCTTGATGAATTTTTTTTTTTTTTTTTAAAGCCTTATGTAGAAAATAAATTTTTCCGGTGTCCTTATATCACGTCCCCCTGCTTGGCTGTGCAAACAGTACTGTGTGTAATGCTGTGTGCCTCACAGAGAAATGAACACAGCATTCTCCATACACTCAACCTGATCTACAATATGGGTCATACAGAATATTTTCATTATTTTCATGTCCAATTTACTTTTTTTGTCGTATTTCCCGAAACCCATATAATGTGAAATAAATGCTGTGTGCTGAAGGCTAGGTGGGAATATTTAAAAACTATACAGTAATCCCAAGATGTACACTATATTTTAGGAGTCGCTTTTATTCAGAGTGGTTGCATGGAGCTTGCACTCTCTTTGCATGCAATCCATTTATAACAGCTGGATGTTCTACTGAAGACATTCAGGTTAAGTACTTTCTCAAGTGTACCACGGTACTGCCCAACCTTGACAATAGAACCCGCATCCTTGAAATTGCTGGGCCAGATCCCTAAGCACGATGGCAAGTCCTGCAATGTTATATAATTCCATGTGTGTGTGTTTGAAAATTATATAAATATATAGGTAATGCTTACACGTTATGCAACGTACTGTGTTACATGTGCGATGAATTATGATAACCTATTTCTTTTGGTCTAGACTTTTAGTGTTGAAGGCCTTTGATTAATGGCTCGGTGCATGCACTCTGATGTCATAATGGAAATATACCTGTGAGACTCCATCACTTCCTCCCCCCTTTAACATTTTTTTTTTTTTCAAGGCCACAGTGGTTTAGCGAGCCGGAGAAAACGTCAAATAACGTCCGTGCGTGAGCTTCTGCGGGACAGGAACTGTTGGAAAATGGGTTTAACCGTCACAAATATAAAGGTAAAATTATTCCTTGGCTTTTTTTTTTTTAAAGAAAAGAATCAAATGGACTACATTGGCTAAATTCAGATTTTATGGATAGGTCTGCCATCGTCTTGGTATGAGGGGAACAGCCTCCTGAAAATGCTGTATTCACTTAAGGTATCAGTACTTAAATCTTTCATCATCTTTAGCAATGATCTTCCAGCGGCCAGCATTTTTGCGCATTTTTTTTTCATACGAGGTTCTCAAAGCTCTTACACAGGCTCGTTAAAAGATATCGCGAATTAATCTGCATGCATTCACAGTACAGTCGTTTTTTTTCTTCCATTCTGTGCTTGAGTTTTTGCGATGAATGCCCAGGAACATCTTTTGTGAGAGCGCTTTATTCT
>CM077285.1:4407464-4447464 GCA_039654925.1 Anguilla pacifica | reverse complement strand
CAAGTATTTAAATACTGCCTCAAAAAAAACTCCTCACAAATATCAGATACATTTGAAATTCTTTGATTTTTCAAGTATTTTCATGAAAATAACATGAATTACCAGGCTTTAAAGTTTTACAGTATTATAAAACAAATTCAAATGTTTTTATTTTTATTATGACGAAACTCCTGAATTGAAATACCCCTGCATTAAAAGCAGCAGCATTTCAAAAGGCCCTTTACAAACCGATGAGAAATGTGCTCAACCGTAAACACAGAAAAATGTTTTTTAAAGACTTTGTGTGTTTGACCTTTGACCCCGCTCTGCGCAGGAGAGGAAGGCAGCGTGTTGAGGTGAAGCGGGAACAGGTGGCGCGGAATCGGGAGTCGTGTGCGGCGCGCGAGGCAGCGACGTTCACGTGCCACCAGGACCCGTCCTCCGAACTGCGCCTTCGGTTCTGCATCGCACCGTGGGGGGGTGTCCATCAATCCAGGCATCACCTTGCATTATGACAGATGGGGGTGGGGGTGGGGGGGGGGGGTTTATGGTGGGGAGTGGGGAGTATAAACATCTTTAAAAGCAGAGGGGTCCAAACATTTTCAATATCGCGCTGAGGAAAAAAATGGGGGGGTGGGGTGGGGTGGGGTGGGGTGGGGGGGGGGGGGGGTATTACAAGACAATTGTGGCAGGCGCAACGTCTCAGCGTCCAGCAGCAGATGGAGAAGAAAGGAGTGAGAGAGAGAAAGATAGAGAGAGAAAGAGGGAGAGAGAAAGAGGGAGAGGGGGGAGAATGAAAGCAAGGAACCAGTAAAAAAAAAAAAAGATGCTTGGAAAAAAAAAAAACCGAAGAACGCAAGTTGACAGACAGGAGGCAAAGTTTTTTTTTTCTCTCTCCACCTTTGCACATTAAACAAAGATTTGAAACTGAATAAATAAATAAATGAAGGGTGCGGCGGTGGAGGAGGAGGAGGAAGAGGAGGAAGAGGAGGAGGAAGCGCACGGATCGCTCTGGAGCGACGCCGTCCCACAGAGGCGTCTCTGCCGGGGAACAAAGGAACAGGAGTGTGAGCTGCCGGCTGCCGGCTCTGTGCTCATATCTGATACCTACGGACTGATCGTATATGAAAATATGGACCATCTGTGATTCTGAGGCAGTGTGACTCTTACAGACGCGCTGTGTCTCCCAGTCCGCTATCCGAACGTAAAACGAAAAGTCACCACTTATTTAAATACCATACGCACACACACACACACACACACACACACACGTGAAGCATTAATACGCATGTATATGTACAGTATGTACGTTCGTACGTGCCACCTCAAAGGCAAAGAGCGGTAGTGTCAAAAAGGTGTTTGATGGGACGCAGACATGTGAGCGTCCTCACCTGTCTGTAGTCTTCCCACCTGAGGGCGGGGGGGGGGGGGGTGGTGGCAGGCGAATTGCTGAGGGAGAAGATGAATGGTGCTATTCTTCTCCCGCACAGCAGGGGGAGAAACAAGAGAGAAAGGAGAGAGAGAGGCAGCAGCCCTGGGTGTCACTGAGATACCCCTCCCTAGACATACGCTGGAGGTGCACAATGAGAATTTTAGAGTATAAGTCCATGACAGCACGCTGTATGCTTTCAAATGGTCAAACTGATTTGGACTTACTTGAAGTGTGTTTTCTTTATTTAAACTACTGCCCCTACTGTACAGTATATCAATTATTTTACAGTCACATGGCCATTAGAATCTTCTGTAAAGTATCTGAAATGCACACACAAACATCTTGATCCAATCAAAATACATACACTAAAACCGGAATTGGTACATATTTTTTAAAAAAGAACCCAGAAAGTAAACTATCCCTTTAAAAGAGGCATAGTCCAACTTGTCCAATTTTTTTTTTTACAAACCTGTACTTTTCCCGAGGACGGACTCACACTGTGGTAGAGCTCCAGACGAGGCTCTCGCTGTGTTCTCATGCCGTCAGAAAACAGCGGGCACGATACCAGCTCTCTGAAGCTGGAGAGAGAGCCGAAAAAACGAATTCTTTGTGCTCGTCTTGTACCTCTTTGTCTGTCTTGGTGGCGCATCATGTGGAAGAAACCAGAAAGTAATTTTTTTTTTTTTTTACCCCCTTTTGTTTTTGCAAAAAAACAAAAAACAAAATCCAACTTCACTTTGAAATCTGTCAGCCAGAACACAATTTGGACAAAGGCGCATTATTCCCTTGCAGATTCGCATTAATTCAAGTCAAACTTTGCAGAGACAGGTCCCAATAGTCATTGCTTAAACGCTCATTCATTGGACAAGTTTTTTTTTTGAGGAAAAATGAAACAATAATTGCGAGGATTGTTCACTGGGTTGCTATAATGAGTTAGCCTATCCACAGTCAAAGATTAGCCAAAAAGGCTACACAGGCTACTGCCACAAAAAAACCCTAACTCACATGGACATCACATTTAAAAGCCACACAACCTGCATTTAAAATGACAGTACTTTATCTCTATGCTTTCATAGTCTTAAATTGGTTAAAACGTGGCCTATCAGAATAGTAATTGGTTTAAAGGCTCTAATTAACAAATCGTCCGTTCTATGCAAAAATCTGAATAATGAATTAGATGGCTGTGATAGCCATTAGCATTCTCTCCAACTCTTCTTTAATTATTTTTTATTATGTGCAGATTCCCCGACAGTATTTCAGTGTGACACAAGATGACCTTCTTCTTTTTGACTAGCCTTTGTGTCTTTTCTTCTTTTATCACCTATTAATGCTGATTTTCAAAAAATCTACAATGAGTCGATGGGCCAGTCAATTAAATGGCTCAATAGTCCATTGCCTTTCATTTTTAAGCTTGCAATTAACTTAAAACTATACAGTTGACAGATTTTTTTTAAGGGATAGGATTTTCTATACCACAAGTAATATTTAATAAGCTGCCTCTTTACATAAGTAAAAACATAAAAACTTTGGCGTGACCATTTTTAACTTTTTTTTTTTTGTCATCGTAACAAGCTGTGTTAGTGCACTGTGCCGCCATTTTGTGCCGTAAAAATGTTCTTAATGACTGGATATGTGTTCTGGGCTTTGGGCAGGTGTGTGTTTTGGAAACTCTGGGAGTGCCGACCGAGGACATCCCCGGCCGGGACGGGGGAGGGTAACGTACGGCCCGAAGACTCCCTGGGACGGTTCCGGAATGTTCCGTCTACAGTGCGTCCAGCCGCCCCTCCAGTCGAGAGCGCACCGCAGGTTTGGGAAACGAAACGCGCGCGTAAAACGAACAGGACTCCGCAGAGAGGGGGGGGGGGGGGGTCAGGTATGGCGGAATCCCGCCGTGAGGTGAGGGAGAGGAGCGTGAGGGCGCTAGGGTTCACCTCAGAGGAGAGCGGCGGGCTGTGCGGGAACTCGTGGGGCTGAACCTCGGCTCTGCGCTTTACCTGCTTTCCTCGGGTTCGAAATCTTGGTTTCCCTGCAGTTGCCACGGGAACATTTCTTGCTCCAGCTGATCCCTGCGACCTCTTGCACAGACGAGAGAGAAAGATTTAAACATATTTTTCTGCCATCCCCCATTTTTTTCCCCCCTTAATTTGGAATTCCCAAGAGTATCTGGAATCATTGTGTTTGGCTTTCCGAAAAATAACCCATCAGTCATTGCTGCGAACCTCTGCTGTCTGTCAGTGTGGACGAGCATGTTTTTTTTGTTGCTTTTCTCAGAGAAACAGGATGTCATGGCAGAGGTACTGCAGTCCACATAACGTGGTAGTGCAAGCTGCAGTCAGAAGAAGACGATTCATGGGTAGCTCCAGCAAGGTGCCCGATTGATCATTGGAGGGGGGGGGGTCTCAGACACAGCCGGCTCAGAGGACCAATCCTCTCCCTCCCTGGGCAGTTCTACAATCATTTATGCCCCCATCTTTAAAAAAAAAACTAAAAAACGAGTAAAACCGTATTGTCTGAAGCCGTGCCCACATAAACATAATCGGCCACTGAAACACGCATACTGTTGCAAAAATGATATCCTTCGCACATGGAAATGTTTACATTTCGACCCGAGGGTCATTGGTGAGAATCCGGCTTGACCCCGACTAAGATCAGAACTTAGGCGGCCGCGCCTGGTTGGCTGGCTCAGATAGTGTACCAAAGGTTAGGCTGTGCAGCCTGCAGTCAGTGCCTGTTAGCAGCAGCTGAACAACATCATAAAAAAGTGCACCGTTTTTTTTTTCTTTTTTTGCATGCGGGAAATTAAAAGTGCGCTGTGCGGATCAGACGTGACCTTTTCCCGCAGTGCCTGTGGCTTCCCTTTGATGGCATCTGCTCGGGGAAGTCAGGCCCTTTGGTGGTGCGAAAAGTCATGTGGCGTGTGACATGTCACCAACTTCCGCTTGATGCAACCCCACCCACACCCACCCCCCCCCCCCCCGCCCCCCCAGCACACAGCAAGACTCACTGGCGAACAGAAGCATTCGCTGATCACGGTTATATACAAAAAGAGTATTGCATTATAAGACAAGCCCGTTATTTTTATTTTTAAGTTTATGGACCAGGGGGTTGGTCGTTGACACACAAATTCGATATAACCTACACAACGGCACATTCTCTCTCAATCACTTACTGCACTCAGACCACATATTATCTCATCTGGCTGGGACCACAAAGCAGACCTGCAGAAATAATTTGAAAACTGGACATTCCAGTCCCAAAAAACCACCCAGACAGCGAGCGACTCTGGGCTGGATCTGCGGCGCATCTGGCAACCCAAACACACACACACACACACACACACACACGGCCGGTCATACAGACACACACACGCATGCACACACACACACAAACACACACACGGCCGGTCATACAGACACACGCACATACACACGGCCGGTCACACAGACGCACGCACACACACACACACACACACACACACACACACACACGGCCGGTCATACAGACACACACACGCATGCACACACACACACAAACACACACACGGCCGGTCATACAGACAAACGCACACACACACACACACACACACACACACACACACACGGCCGGTCATACACACACACACACACACACACACACACACAGCCGGTCATACAGACACACACACACGTGTATATATACAGTATAATTGTACATTTATCTCTCATCTGCACTGATTTCTGTCCGCCGCTGTCGCTGTGCGGAAGGCAGTGGGACGGGCCTGTTTCCAGCGGTAACAGGTGTTGTATCTGTGCCCACTGGCGGCTTGCCATGGCACCCGCCATCTTGGCAGGCCTCTCCGCTGAACTTTCCGGTAATCGTCGGTCATAATTGATCGCCGTTTGGATGTGTCGTTAAGTTTGACTGCCTCTGCCACATCAGATGGCTGTTGGCAGGTGGGTGTTTACGCATGTGCTCTGTTCTCCTGTATCAGTGTGTACATTTATTAATCTGATATAATATACAGAAGAAAGTCCCGCTTTAAATAAAGATCCGATGGAGAACCCGTGATCCCTGTTGGACTCACATATCAATGTTTCTGGAGTTGAAATGACACAAAAAAATATTTTTACTGTGTATGCATAACAGCAAACATGAAATATTCATGACGTGCTGTCAGAACGCGCATTTGTGGGGGGGCTACTGAGCGGGTGCTTTGAGCCAGAATGGCGTCGTTGGCGAGGTCCGACCGGCCTGGTTTCAGAGCGAGGTTGCTTTTTAACAGAAGAGCGGGCCAGCTCCCCTGGCCTCTGACCACACGGAGAGCGGCAGGCTAGCGTCCGTACGGTTTGCCGCCGTCACGACAACGACGACGATGACGACGTCGTCATGCAGTCTGCTGTTCCGCGGCTCTTCGTTATTCTCGTTTGAAGACGAAAGCCGTATGTCACAGCTCGCGGAGTGCTCTCTCCCTCTCTCTCTCTCTCTCTCCCTCTCTCTCCCTCTTTCTCTCTCTCTTTCCGACGCAAATCTAGGTCACGGCGAGCTGAGGAGGGTAGCCGTGATGGTGGTGGTGGGGGGGTGGGTTGTTCTCGCGTCTCCGGGAGGCAAACGAACTGATGAAATTACCGAAATTTGGTCGAGGCGAAGGCGGAGGAGGCGGCGGCGAGGTGGCGGTAAGGTCGGCTGCGCCCGCTCTGATGGGGAGGCCCGTGATCCAAACAGCCAATCACAATGTGCGAGGATGCTTGAATCTAGAACTTATTAAGCTGTAGATCAAAACAGCCAATCACAATGCAAGTGGCTGCTTGGATCTCAAACTTATTGTGTTTTAGACCTGAAACAGCCAATTACAATGCAAGTGGCTCACTTGGATCTCCAGCTTATTGTGTTTTAGACCTGAAACAGCCAATTACAATGCAAGTGGCTCACTTGGATCTCCAGCTTATTGTGCTTTAGACCTGAAACAGCCAATCGCAATGTAAGTGGCTCGCTCGGATCTCCAGCTTATTGTGCTTTAGACCGAAAGAGCCAATCGCAATGTAAGTGGCTCGCTTGGATCTCAGACTTATTGAGTTTTAGACCAATCACAACGCGAGTGGTATGCATGGCAACCTCCTGTCCCCTCCCAACACTGCGGAACTCTCCGTGGCCGCCTCGTGCTCAGGTGTCACCGCGGACTCAGTAACTGTCTGTCACGGAGACAGCGGGGGTGGCCAGGGTTACGCTGACCTGTTTTAAATATAGACAGCGCCATGACAACACGCCGTATCCAGCTTTACTCAAATGAAACGCATTTGCATCAGAGATATTAAATCCGGGTGCGGGCAGAGGCGGGGAGGGGAGGAAGAGGAGAAATAAAAAAAAGAGAAAAAAAAGAAACGACGTTGTTCCATCACACCCTCGAGGTTTGAAGGGCACAATAAAGCCCAGACGTGTACAATCAGGACAGATAGCGGGGAACATCTGGCTTTATTTGTTTAAGACGGGGAGGGGGGGGGTGGGGTGGGGGTGAGCGGAGGACTGCACTCCTGAGTGAGGGGTGCATCGGAATGAGAATTTTGGCAAGAAGGCACACCTGAAATCGTTTGCTTAAATAAAAACGAAATCAGTCAAATTACGGTTTTCCCAGCTGAACATCAATGCAAGGTTTATGAGAATGTGGCATCAATTAATATTTGTTATAATAATAAATAGGTATATATATTCTGGAGTTGAAATGTGAAGGCGTGTAAAGTGTAAACGGAGCACACGCCCCTCTGGCTTCCGAAAGCAGGGAGGAGGGGCGCAGCGCCTGTGGCTGGGGAACCGAACGCAGGGCCCTTCCCATCACCCATCTGGGGCTATTAGTCACCGCTCGCCTGCGCCACTGGCGATCGACAGCTGTGATTGGCCGACAGCGGTGGCAGCGAGCTGCGCCGTCCAGCCCCCCCCCCCCCCCCCCCCCCCGTACACCGACGCCGTCCACCAATAATAGTCTTGCGAACGTCCTTGATAAACAAACAAAAAAAAAAGTTATATTGTCTTTCTGGTTTCCAATTAGAAGGTTTTTTTTTTTTTTTAATTACCAGCGAGAGAGAGAGAGAGAGAGTGAGACAGAGAGAGAGAGAGAGAGAGAGAGAGAGAGAAAGAGAGAGGAGAGATTGTGCTATTTCTAGCGGGGTACAAAACGCGCTTTGATGACTAACCCCGTAAGCTAGTTAGCGTCGCGGGGACGGGAACGCGGCAGTCGCCGTACGTGTCAACGATGGGAAGCCAGAGCGGCAGGGAGGTGTTGATTGCTCCTAAGCTGCAACATTAGGCCCATTCGGGTCATCTGACAACATCCGAAAGAGACAGTCACTTCCGTGACTAATGCTGCGACTTCTCATCGCTGCGGTTTTTTTTTTTCCTTTGGGTTCATTTTTTTTTTTTTTTCTTTTCTGAAGTTCGGTTCAAAATGTTAACTCTGGGGCGAAGGGAGCCATGTTTTAAAAATAAAAAATAAAAAAATAAAACAGGCAGATAGGTCTCTGAGCTTGATTTTGTGTTTTATGTGCGGAAACGATCCCGACGTTGAGTTTATACCTTGCAACCGAGAGACTGGAGGGAAATGAACTTGAGCTGGGCGGGGTCACCGCCTGCTCTCTGCTCCTGTGCAGTTACACACAGAAGTCTGAATTATTCACAACGCTTACAAAATGGCGTATAATACGACAGGGTTTATTATTCTCAATCCCGGTTCAATTTGTCTACTTCCTTATTTTCGCTTCCCCAAAATAAGGCAGTCTAGGAGGGCGCCAACCAATCAACCCGCGGCACCACAATACTGTGAAATATGATCTGTTTCGTCGGGCTCGGGTTGGTTTATAGTCAAAGAGGGTTTTTAAATTTTCTTCTGATTTAATAGTCGCATCTCTTGGTGTCTCTCGCTGTTTTATCCAATCAGACACATCGGCCGTTCCTTAACTTTCACGTTCACGTAAACACACAATTCTTCCTCATCTCAGACTGGCGATTAAAGCCATCGATAAAAATGCAGATTTGCCTTTAATTGTAAATCAAAGTTAAAGGACAAATGTTGATTGGATCCAGGGAAATGTGTTTACGGTTAGTATATTACATACAAAATCATAGCTTGATTATAAATATTGTAGAGATATCATAATGATTATGTTATTTCCAGCTCAACTTGTGCACATTTTGGTGAGGGTAAACTACATTTTATTATTATTATTTTTTTTTGGGTTGTCATAACTTTTCTGTTCATCGCCATGACGCTTTGTTGTAAACGCCAGGACGATGTGCAAGGGGTGTGCAATTGGGTCTCTGTTCCCCCCACCCCCTTACCCCGCCACCGCCATGCCCCCCTCCCTGCCTGGACCCCGGACTCCCCCCCCTCGCCCCCGCCCCCCCCGCCCCAGTCCCGGTGATCACAGGCTGTGTTATCGCCATCGGCCCCGGTTCAATTACCCCCCCCCCCAGCTGGGGTGGAGTCATTCCCCCTTACTGCTCCCCCCCAGCTCCCCGCTGCCACCAGTATTACTGTGGCATAACCGCCACTTACCGCGCCACCCTCCGCCAACCCCCCCCCCCCCGTGCCACCCCCCGCCCCCCTCCTTCTCCCTCTCTCTCTCTTCACCCCCCCCCATCCCCCCCCCCCCCCCCCAGCGCCCCTGCTCCGTTCCCTCGCCCGTCATCAATCTTCCCGCGGTGACAGCCGACAGATGTTAGCCTTTGCAAAGATCAAATCTGTGGCTCCGGGACGGGCAGTCGCCGGGATACCACGGCAACAGGAGCCGTGGCGCGAGGCTGGGGATCTGTGGGAGCGCTGTACCTGCTCACACACACACACACACACACACACACACACGCTCACACACTCACACACACACACACGCTCACACACTCACACACACACACACACACACTCTCTCTCTCTCTCACACACACACACACGCACACGCACACGCACACACACACACGCTCTCTCTCACACACACACACACACACACACACACACACGTTCACGCACACACACACACACACACACACACTCACACTCTCTCACACACACACACACACATGCTCACACACACACACACACACCCACACACGCGCTCACACACACACACACGCGCGCACACACATGTATGCGTATATCTGTGTGTTTCTGAGCATATGTGTGTGTGCATGCATGCATGTGCGTGTGTGTGAGGGGTGTATGTATCCATGCGTGTGTGCGAATGCATACATCCGTCTGTACATGCGTTCATGCATGCGTGTCTGCATGTGTGTACTGTACAGTGTGTGTGCATATGAGCATGTGTGTATGTGTGTGTGTGTGTATGTGTACATACATGAAAACTCATATTTGATTGTTCATAATAAGTCCATCGAGCGGCTCGACTATGCTTTTCACGCCTCGCGTCTGTCCAGCTACTAATGTCTTCAGAGATGCAGAGGTAAACACTGCAGATTGAAAAGTCCTCTATCTAACGAGTCATACAAGCATGTTGATCGTACCGCGTAACAGAGACACAATGTTTCGTTGATACTGGAAAGGTTGATTTGAGCAGTGCCTTTGAATGTGTTTTGAAATCACACAAATTGTATTGATTGACTGAATTAAACTGGTTTGTTATCTTTTCGCCCTCACTTATACCGAGAGGCTTCCATCGCAGTGCGCTGGCCTAATAATCACCTGACTGATTTCCTATTTCCATAATTTCGCTGCTGTCGCTCTTAATGAATTTTTTGACTGTGTTCATGAGAATTCTGGCTTTTGATTCATTCGCTTTTCCCTCGAAATCCTCATCCAATAGCATTTGCCGTATTATTTTTTGATTGTTGCGGGGGAAGATTGTGAAAACATGGCAGCTACTGTACCAATTTCCCAATGGCTCCATTTTCATAGCAGCCAAAGAAAAGATTGATACACTGTACATCAAAGCAGTCAAGACCATGTTCTCCATCCATCCATCCATCCATCCAAAAGCTGCTAACTCCTGGTCAGGGTCTCGGTTGGGGGGGGAGGCATGGTGTTGACTAGAACCTATCCCAGCATGCATTGGGTGAAAGGAAACAATGCACCCTGGACAGGTCACCAGTCCGTCACAGGGCATTCCCACACACCATTCACTCACGCGTTCATACCTCAAGGGACTGTGGGAGGAAACTGGAGTCCCTAGAGGAAACCCACTGGGAGACATGGGGCGGAACATACAAACTCCACACAGAAAGGCCCTCGACTGGGATTTGAACCTTCTTGGTGTTAGGCAACAGCTCTACTCACTGTTCCAATGTTCCACCCTCAATACAAAATCAGTTCGAAAATCAGCCTCATTATCAACTACCGCAATTAAGGTGAATCACTTTCTTTTGCGTCGTGCAGCATGTGACGATAACAGTTGCGCATGGTTTCTATGTGAAATGCAATTGAGTGACAGTTTAGCCATGACCAGCGCATAAGATGATTAGCAGAGACATGACGCTTTGCATGTCTCATCTTACCTTGGTAAAAAAGGTTTGATTATAATTGGCGCTGTTATTGTTCTGTGTGTGGTGTGTTGTGGACGCTATCCAACGCGCATGTAACAGAAATGCACACACAATACATACAGTACATGCGTGCGCACACGCCCACACATGCATGTACGCGCACACACACACACACGCACACATGCGCATTTAAAAACTACAGAGAAAAATCTACATGGTGAATAAAATAAGCTCATCACTCAGGATATATTTCTGTCCTTAAATCTGTTATCAGTTAAAATAGTTAACTGTCTTTGGGATGGGGGGCGGGCACTGAGGGAAGAGGGGGTAAGGGGAGAGGAGCCTCAGCTGCACCCTCTGCTAACGTAGGCTGCACTCTGGCAGGTCGGGGGTTAACTGAAAAGTTGGTGGGGGGGAGGGGGGTGTTGGGGGTGTTGGGGGGTTGGGAGGAGGGCGGAGAATTTGGTAACGACATCGCCCCTCCGTTTCCCAGCAGATGTCACTGCTAGGCAACGATGCTTCTTCAGGTCCCAACAGAGGAAAGGATCGGAACATAAAGAAAAAAAAATGAAGAAGCACAAGGGTAGGTGTTTGAAAAAAAAAAGAACAGAACAACAAATGAAGGAATGTAGTAGGGCAGAAAAAAAAGACAATGAAGCCATCATTGGTATTATGTTTAAAACCCCCTCACTTCTAGAACAACTTCTTAGTAAGTGTAAATCCAATCATTCATTTGTTTGAAAAAAAAACAACACAACACCAAATAATAAAGTCCAGGCAAGTTCCCGTGTTCCGTGGACAGCCTCCGTTTTTGGTGCCCTGTTTTCTTTTCTCCCGGGGAATTAACCGAAAAATTGGTGCTTCTGATTGGCCAGACCGTCTTCACACCTGACCCCCCAGGTAAAGGGAGGCTGGAAAACCAGTACGGCCCTCGAGGACCGCGATTTGAGCTCCGGTCACCTTAAGTTTGGATGGGAAAAGTTGTTTTTTCCCCGATAGGTCCCGTGCACTTGGTTCCACGTATCCTGGAAATTTCTCAATACTTTTCGGGCCGAAGATGAATACCGCACGCGCACGCTGACAGTCAACTGACATCCATATTTTTTACGCTTCCAAATCAAAACCTGTTTGTCAAACCTTGGCGTTGGAATCTTGGTCTGCTCGCTGAAAAATCATGGGCACAACAAATGTCTTTTCTTTTTTTTTCTTTTTTTTTTGCTCCTCTAAAGTTTTGTAATGTTTCCAGATGGAGTTGATTTTCCTTCGTTTTTAAAAAAGTATGAGTTTGTCACTAATGGCTGCCAGATTCATAAATAGTTCTCACACACAGAATATTACTTCTGTCGAATGGTTTAGTGGTGAAATGGCCAGAGAAGTCACTCTGTAATTATACCGTACTGTTGGAAACACTTATCCTCATCGCATGCTGTCACATAAAAGTCCTTCTTTTTCTTTCTTTCTTTATATCTTTCTTTTTTTTTCTAATTAAGAGAGAAAACTTGATTTGATTTGAAACTTAATTGAGATTTACACGGGTGCAAAGAGCGGTTTCTGATATTCGAGACCTTCCGCTCGTCTCGTTTTCTGAAGAAGGAAAAATTAAGCCGGGATAAAAAGGAAATTTCTGCCCCCCCCTTGCAGACTCTTCTTTTTAATCTCAGCGGTGTCCTGAGAGCAAGAAAAAAAAAAACGAGAAGGAATTATGAAATGTCCATTTAGTATCTATTGGTCTCATCGGTCTTGGGAAATTTTTTTAAAATTTAAATAAAGGAGAATAATTTTTTTTTTTAAAGTCTGTCCTGTGGGAGTTTACCTTATCAACTACAAGGCGTTCTAACATTCTACATGATGTCATTTTGTGGGCTCGTAGTGAAATGACAAAAATTGCTTCTTTTTTTGCAAAATATTTGTATGTAGTGAGCTAAATTTGCATTTAACAGACAACAACTGAACAGGAGAGCTTTTCAGTTGAGGTAGTGCTGGAAATAAATGTCAACGTCTGGTTTGAGACAGGTTTGAGGTCCATTGTGGTTGATGGCCATTCTGACAAACCGAAAAAGGAAATTAATTGATAGCATTTATTGATATGTCCATTTTGATCCATAGGCCAGTAGTTTCGGATAAGCGAACAGGGAAAAAAAGAAAAGAAATTAAGGTATTTTTTCTCCATGCCCATTTAGGTTGATAGTTGTCCCAGGCTGAGGGAACAAGGAAAGGATTGATGCTATTTCTGTTTCTCTGTTTTTGGCTGATAGCAGTATTGAGCTAAAAGAAATGAGGGTGTTTTCTATACGTCCCTTTTGTCTGATGGAGATTTTGACTCAGGAAATAAGAAGAGGAGATGACAACGTTTGGGGTCTGAGAACTCGGATCCATTTGGGTTGAGAGCGCAATCTCTCCCAAGGGAATATTGGGCCTTCAAACTTGCGGGATCTGATTGAAACTCATTTTCCCAAAAACACCCTGCATGCAGGAACGACTTCCTGGTGATCGCTCACAGCCATTTACAAACAGTTGTGAAAGAGTATTATTTTTGTATCCGCACCTTGTCTTTGGAATTCAATTCCTACCACATCAGTTGTACAGGTACACCTGGCTCGTTTATATCTGAGACGAAGACACTGTTCTCATGTGCCTATTCCTCTTCGCCTGGACTAGCAGATTCAGAGTTTTAAAAAAAGAGAGAAACATTATAATCTCCTTGTCATAAACATTCATATTTTTGTACAAAGATGCTGCATCAGGAGTTTGTATTCTGTTGTACTGTACTGTGCATGGGATCGTATATTGTATTGCACGGTCACTTCGGAGATCACCTGACACCGGAAATGGGTGAGTTCTAATTCCGGAAGCTTTTGGGCATCCTTTAGCCCTACGGTGTTGGACAGATGAATTATGTCCTAACATGGACACCATACTGGCGGCTCACTTAAATTCTCCTGCCCTGTGATGCGTCGTTGGGCTGTGTCATCAAGCACCATGGGCTGAGAAGAAGTCACATGCCTCTATCAATGCAAGCATGTACACAGGTACATACGGTACACATTACGATTGCGTTGTCACACTTCAGTGATTCTTGTTTTGTTATTTCCTTTGCTTCCTTTGTGACAGAGATCCCGTGGTGTACCGAGTGCAGACAATTCGCTGGAGGGACCAGGAGAATCAAAAGGGGGAGCAGGGGGTCTAAATATTTTTTTTTTTACAATGCGCTTTCGCTGAATTAAATGACTGCAGGTATATGTCGTACGAGGGGACGGCCATTTTTAATAAAGATCACCTCCGCCTCTGCGGCTCTTCCTCTTTTGTTTACTGTTCTCCTTTTGTGTCTATTCATCCTTAATCCCCTTGCTTTGGGTCTGGGGAGGGGGCAGAGGGGGGTGTGTGGGGGGGGTGTCAGAGGGGCTGCTTTTGTCCCCTCCCGCCCTTGCCCTAACCCCCCGCCCCCCGCCCCCCCCTTTCCTTTCTCTCCTCTCACGGGCCTGTCATGTGACCTCGTCAGTCTCAGGGGCCATTCAGTGCGTGACACTCCGCCGCCGCGTTAATTGACCCCCCCCCCACCACCGCCCCCACCCCCCCCAAACTCACCGGCCAGCGACGTGACCCCAGCCGCCGTGGGGGGAGGGAGTCTGTGGGGTGGGGGGGGGGGGGCAGGGGCTGGGGGAATGGAGTGGGGTCTAGGGAGGGCGGGGGGCAGGGGGGGCAGGGTTGGTGGCGGGGGCCAAGTTCAAGGGCACGGCTGGGAGAGAGACACATAGAAAGGGGGCAATTTAGAGGGAGGGGGTCAGGACGAGGACTCGAGCTGCTTTACACTGCCCCCCAGCCCTGGTTTGTTTAAAAAGATACACAGTAAAACCTTCACATGGGGGGGGGGGGGTGGGGGGGTTATGCACAGTGATTCCCAGAGGAGTGCAGGGTCTCTGGGTACAGGAGACATGTACAAAGGGGGGGGGGGGGGGGTTGGGGAGCCAGTGGCCTCAGACAGGAGCATAAAAAAGATGAATAATTGTGTGTTTGTGTTACCAGGGATATGGAAATGACTGAAAGAAGAGAGTTCCAACAATGTGTCTCGCTGTTTTTTTTTTTTTTTGTCGGGAGAATTGCAATTTTTTCTGATGTGTTGATTGTAAAGCAGGATGGGAACTTTTATGTGCTCCCCGGGTGAGAGTGAAAAGGCAGTCTAAGTGTCCTTGAGATTCAGCGCGGAGCTTTTAAAGAGACCGAGGGGCGGTTTTGAGCTGTACATACAGATCAGTGCACAACTGCACGCCGTCGCCAATTCACACCGGGCAAATTTTACACGGGATTTCACAAACAGCGTGCGCTGAAACAATTCACAGTTTAGTCATTTAGTCACATGCTTTGATCCAAAGCTACTGTACTTACAAAAAGTACATTTCACACGGTAACAAAGATCATTTTTTTTTTGGAAGTGAGATGAATCCAACGCCTCAGTGGTTCGGTTCTTAATACAGCGATTCTCCTTCGTGGCATCCACACGCCCCCCCCCCCTCCACATCTCTGTCAGGTGCAGCGCATGCTGTACTTATTGATCCGCGGTCCGTCTCCGCGGCGCAACATGGCCCCCGCGGAGAGGAGAGAGAGTGCTCTTGGCGTTCGCGGCAGAATGGCCCGAAAGAGAGCGAGGAGGAGCGGAGATTAAAGGTGGCCTGCCGCTCCGCTCTTGAACTCCTCGCTCGAGGGGCTCTCCATCGGCAATAAAAAAAGAAATAGCGCGGAGAAGCCTTCTGCCGAACAACAAGGATAGGACATCCCTCTGCACAGAGAGGCATTTGCATAAGCACAAAAGCACACACACACACACACACACACACACGCATGTACACACACACGCACCCACACACCCCAGCACTTAATATGCGGTTTTGATGTCCCTGTTTGTATCAGGGGGTATCAGTGGCATTTAGATAGCACACCCGTTCTCACCCCTGAAGGACGGGTCCTAACAGAAATCTACATTTTCAGGGATTGATTGAAAGACACACACACGGCTCACGCAAGGTCACCCTGCCCTCAGTGAGCACACAAAGGTGAATGGAGAGGGGGATAAAAAGGACAGCCAGCATATACACCCAAAATAGGAAGGCCTTCGTAGATTGAGGTTTGATATTTCCCATTAAGAGACGGACGATAAGTGGCCAGCACACGCACTCCAGCATGTCCGTGTTCATTTTCGCCCCCCCCCCCCGCCACCCACCACGCCATGGCCCCTCCGCCACGGCGATAGTTGCCATGCCAGCCAGGGGCCGTATTTGCATTTGTTTTCTATTTAAATAAATTCCCGAAGGTTCATAACCGCCATTTTCCATCTCCGGCCGGGCTGGGCCTGGGATTGAGGCCCTGGGCTTGGGGCTCGTTGCTAATTTACAGGGCGGTCTTGTGCGTCTGAAGCTGATGACACCATCTGAAGCAGGGGCGTCTGGACGGCACTGGACCCCACTGTCCGCGGGGGTAATTGCTTTATGCAGATGCGCGCGTCCGACAGGGGTGACGTGTTCTCGTCCCGGACGCGTTGGTTTGTAATTTGATTGAGGCGTCGCTATGACTTCTGCCAACGGACCGTCTCCTTTTTTCATTTTTTTTTCATTCCCCTTGTTATCATGGTTATTCTAATTCAGCGTGGCCCGTCCGGGGGGAGATCCCGAGGTGGGTGGGGGGTCGTGGGGAGGGGGGGTGTGGGGGGGGTTGGGGGTGGTGCTCAGCGCTGGGACCGAGAGGTTGCGCCCCACCTTTGACCCTCTGTGTGTTGCCTTGGTGATTCAGAACATGAAAACAACGGCGCCCCGGCCTCTGAAAAACGATTGGCCGGTGCTGTGGGGTGGGCGGGTCCTACGGTACGCGGGCAGGTCTTCCTGGCTAGCGGTTAGCGGTTAGCTGCGTGGTGCCGAACTCAGCGCAGCGTTCTCAGACTGTCGGGGTCCCGTGGAGTGACCTGTAGTCTGTCGGTGGCTGACCCTGTCTCGCGCGGCGTCTGGATCTAACGGTATTAGATTAATACGCATCAAGAGGTGTCAAATGAAGCCATTTTCTGAATCTTTTCACCGAGCGCATCCACCTTCATTTCAGCTGTCGGTCTTGCAGGCTAGCCTCAAAAGAATTCCAGAAAATGAAATATACGTATCATTTTTTGTGTTGGTCTTGAGAAAACCCAATATAAGGTGCATGCATCCACAACACTGGAGGCTGTTTGTCACATACACAAGCATTCTAGCACGGACGCGTGCATGCACACACACACACACACACACACACGCACACACACACACACACACACACACACAACACCGCAGCGTTCTGCGCGGAGCGCTAAGATCGCTAAGTGTCTCGGGAGCCTGCGGCCGCTCTTCCCTTTTGACGGCGCGTTTCGGATTCGTGTCGCCGCTCTCCCTCTCGCCGGCGTCTGTGTTCCACCCGAGAGTCCCAGGCGAGCACGCTGAAGCCTCATTTGCATAAATTAAATCTCAGCGCGCTCGTGTCTGAGGTCAGGGGGACCGGCGGTGTACTTTTACCTGGCAATTAGCGATTTTTAAATTTTTTATTTATTTTTAAAAATAGACTGCGCTGAGATGACATCAGGAGGCGGGGCTCAGGGACGGGCAGGGTTTGTCGCTGTGTCATCTCTTCAGTTAAGGGACAGGCCCGGGCACGGGACGGCCTTATCCTACACGCACATTTTCCAAACGATAATGACCCTTTTAACGATGGAAACCAAAGTGCGGTGCGTTGCATTGGTGTAAACAGACACTGATCTTTAGAGGAGTTGCTGCGAAAGGATTTTTTAAAAAGTGGACGACCTAATTTCATGATCTGAAAGTTTAAGCCCTCCACGCAGCCACCCTCTCCCCCTCCCTGTTGCGGGGGGGGAGGAACTTTAACCCCCCAAACCCCAGCCCCCCCATCCTTCCCCCTTTCTCTCTTTCTCAGGGGCTGGGGGAGAGGGTGGTGCGGGTTGGGTGGTGGGGGGGGGATCACACTGTGTCCACATCACATGACACGGGCCCAGAATTAGCATTGGAGATGTCCAGAGGTCCAGACTGACCCCCCCGACCCCCCTGTCTGAGAGAGGAGCCCCTTTGTCCTGCCTGAACACAGGGGGAACTGAGGGGCACATTGTTAGGGGACCAAAAGCCTGGCAGGCCATCGCACCCCCTTTTTCTGTGCTCCCCAAACTTATTTAAGAATGCCCCCCCTCCCCCCTCCCCCCTCCCCTGTGTGTTGCACAAAAAAAGCATATTAGATTCAATCAGAATGCACCCCTTTTGTTGAGGTATGCTGGAGAAACTGGACTCACAAATAAGCACAGGCACACACACACACACACACACACATACACACACACACACACACACACACACACATACACACACACACACACACACACGCATACACGCACGCACATACACACACACACACACACTCACATGTCTGTATGTCTTCTGCGTGTTTGTGTGCGTGTATGCATGTGGTGTATGTGTGTGTGTTTGCGTATGCAAGAAGGTTCTTGTTGAAATAAATGCTTGCAATAAAATAAGAAGGTTTAGAAACATTGAGGATTCTCTGTTTAGCTGGGTGTTTTGTCAAACAAAAAAAAGAAGAAAAATAAGAGAAGCAGAAACTCACCTGATCTGGCCAGTGATGTATCCTTTAACGTTCTCTCATTCTGAAAGGAAAATATTGCAAAATAATTATTTCTTATATACTTGTTTTTGTCCATCTATCCATCCATTATCTATACCCGCTTTTCCTGGTTTCTTGTTTGTGTAAATAATTGAATGAAGATGCTTCGAAAAGCAACTGATGTGTGTTTTTTTTGTGTGTCTCAAATTTATAAGACTTTGGCATCACGAATGTGGATACGTTTTACCTCCTCAAGCACGATAAACGTAAATCACAGCAACAGCATCTACAGCTTGAAGATTTAGGAAAAATAAAACAAAATAAATGTCTCATTTACAGCCAACTTTTTCAAGAACTAATAGAAGAAGAACAAACTTCCCTCAGCTGTATGAAATGCGTCAGAGGGGAGAGCGGTATTTTGTGTCTTAGTCTGTCTTTGGTCGCTGTTTCTTGTTCTGGTTATGTCCATGTTGTTTCATATATGTACATGTAAATATTAATACAGTGTTCACTACGGAAGTTGTGCCAGTTTATTAGAGCCACATTTGACCTCTGACCTCTTTGCTATTCTGAATGACGGCTTTTTTCAGTCACTTTTTTCAGGTTACACAAAATAGCAACCTTCGGGGCCTTTGGGCCTTGACATACGAATACACACACACACACACACACACATGCACATATACACTGAAGTTTCTGTCATGGCTGTATGAACGGTGGTGAAAAGAGCCACAGTCCAACTTTTAAATGCCATTTCATGGCGGATTAGCGGTTCTCGTCTGGATCGCATGCGAGCCGATGCTAATGGTGCTTCAGTCACGCGCTCCAGAGGTCTGGCTGGAAGATGAAGCCGTCGACGTGTGTGTGTGTGTGCGTGTGTGTTTGTTTGTTTGTGTGTGTGTGTGTGTGTGTGTATGTGTGTATGTTTGTTTGCGTGTGTTTGTGTGTGTGTGTATATGTGTGTATGTTTGTTTGTGTGTGTGTGTGTATGTGTATGTGTGTATGTTTGTTTTCGTGTGTGTGTGTTTGTGTGTGTGTCTCCCCATCTCAAACAGCAATTAAACTAGGGACACCTCCCACCATGGGCCCCCCCCCCCGCCCCCCCCCGCCCCCCCGCCCCCCCTGTAGTCTGGGCGCCGATCCCAACCCGACAGTTGCAGCGACTCAGTCTTAACTCTGTGTCGTGAGCGCAGCGCAGTAACGCAGGGCCTTCTTTAAATGACTGCTCACACAGCCGCGGCGTTTAAGGACGTGCGTAAAGACCCCCCCCCCCCCACCCCCCCCAGATTATCACGTTGTCACTGCTGCTTTGTGAACGTACCTCTCGGCGTCGTTTAACTTTATCGAATTTGCGAATGCTTTAGGGATTTTAATCACCATTCCAGCCCGCCCAACACTGCAGATTACCATTGGTCTCAGGTAGTGACATTAGGACGCGCAGGTTATAGAGCCATTCATAAGGAACGAGAGACAGAGAGAGGGAGAGAGAGAGAGGGAGAGACAGACACAGTCCCGTTTGGGATGGTTGCAAGGGATCCCCCAGTGAAATCTTTGTCATCTCCCCCTGAGGATCTGTCTGTCCTGTTGCCGTGTGTTCTGTTTGGGGCTGACCCTCGCCTGGCCCGGGGTGGGGTGGGGGGGGGGGGCGTGGATCGGGGGCCTCTTCCCCTGGTGACGGGGGCCTGCCGAATGACAGGGATGAATAACAGGTCTGGGGAGAAGTACAGCCTGGCCCGGCGCTGACCCCCTCTCTGGCCAGCGTGTGGATTTAGCCACAGAAAATAAACAGAGCCCCCCCCCCAGGGGCCGACACATTAAACTCAGAGAGGGAGAGCGCGCGTGTGTGTGTGTGTGTGTGTGCGTGCGTGCGTGCGTGTGTGTGTGTGTGTGTGTGTGTGTGTGCGTGTGTGTGTGCGTGCGTGTGCGTGAGTGTGTGTGTGTGTGTGTGTGTGTGCGTGCGTGTGTGTGAGTGTGTGTGTGTGTGTGTGTGTGTGTGTGTGCGAGTGTGTGTGTGTGTGTGTGTGTGTGTGTGTTTGAGTGTGTGCGTGTGTGTGTGTGTGTGTGAGTGTGTGTTCTTCCCTTTTAACTGCATGGGGGGGTTTGCAGTGAAGACTCCCTCACCTAAAAACAAAGAATCGTCCCCTGCTCCTGATTACAAGTTACATATTTTGTACAGTGAGAATGTTGGAATGAAAATACCACGTGTCATCTACCCCTCATGTTTCAGAACAACTGGAACAGGAGCGTGGAAACGAAGGGGGTCAGAATGAACACCACCCAAAGGAACAAACCTCAAATTATCACTTACTGAGTTCCACTGAACAAAGAACAAAAGAACAAAAAAGAAACAAAAACAAAACAAAATAAACAGAAAAAACAGCAGTGCACTGTACATTCTGATAGAGGAGGAGAGCTGCAGTCTTGCAGAGAGAGAGGGAAAGAGAGAGAGGGAGAAAGAGAGAGAGAGACATGGAGGGAGAGAGAGCAAGGGAGAGACAGCGAGAGAGGGAAGGTGAGAGAGCAAGAGGGAAGGAGAGAGGGAGAGAGAGAGAGAGAGGGTGAGAAGGAGAGAGAGAGACAGGGAGGGAGGGAGAGGGAAAGAGAGAGAGAGAGAGAGGGAGGGAGGGAGAGAGAGGGAAAGAGAAAGAGAGAGCGAGGGAGAGAGAGAGACGGCGCAGTGAGTTTACTTCCTCCCGCTAACTGCCCTCACACCGCGGAGAGTCGCGCACTCTGTGACCCCGCCAGCTGAGTGGTGTTCCATGCAGGACGGAGGGGGGGTGGGGGGGGCGGGGTGGGGGGGGTAGATAAACCCCCTCCAGGGCCTTGTGCAGGGAGCACACTTACATAAACATGCCCCTCCCCCAGCTCCACCCTCCCCCTTCGACCTCTTTCTTGTTTTCACCCAGGACACTATGGCCTGATGTGTGCTCAGCCTAGCTGTTTAAAGCTTGGGCCTCATCTTTTTTCTATTATTATTTTTTTATTTTGGCATTCCTTTTGAAGACCTAGGCACCACCGGCTCTCTCGTTTCTCTTTTGCGTCTGAAGGATTTCAGCGTCTTTCCTCTGGAGGGTCACATGACACGGCAGGTCTAGCGAGTAGCGAAACAACAGCGCCGACATCACCTGTCCGCCGTGAACTACTTCCAGTTTTATTATCAGCCAATCCGATCACTTGGATTTAAAGAAGTTTCACTTAAATATTGAAACAAAAGTATTTAAAAAAAAAAAACATATATGAAATTATCTTGAGTTCTCCACACCTCTCATAGTCAGGACATCACCTGCACCTCACAAAGGGTTAAACAATCACCTTAAGGTAATCTCGTTTATGGTTCACATCTGTAAATTATTTCACTGGAGGCTCTCTGCTCAACATGTAAAAGCTTCGTTATCTGTGATGTGGCTGTTCGCTCCGATTTTACTGTGTGAAATTGCAGCAGGACTCAGAATTTTATTGGCTTTTACATTTGCAGCGGGACACTTGTCCTCCTAATCCCCAAACTCAGTCGAACTGTACAATTTAGTAATCTCCCCTTCTGCCTGTGACCTGTAAATGTGGTCGTGCTCAAGTTCACACTTCAGAGTCACGTGGACTGCCCAGCCAACAATAGATCTGCAAACCGCAAATGCAAAAGGTTAAAAGGAGATAATTTATAAGACAAAAACAGGCCTTTCACCCGTCTGGGGTCAACACGTACCTCATATTACAGAGGAGAGGTGGGAGGGAGGGGAGCAAGGGGGTTCAGCGGAGGTATTTGAGGAAATGTTAAAATTTAAAAATGTCTAAGAAAGGTTGTGCCTGGAAGGCCCCCCCCCCCCGCCCCCCCAGCCGGGGTGAAAGCAGGATGTTCAGGCTGCCCTCTGACCCGTTTCTGTCTGACACCCCCCCCCCCCCCACCCCAGTCGCTGTTTAAAAAAAAAGGGGGCAGGGGGATAAGACACAAAAGGAACATATGTGTCGTAAAGGTGTCACTCAGTCTCAGATGATGGAAACATGAAATATTTTATGAACTGGTTCTGTCTGGGCAGAGAGTAGGGGGGCAGGGGGACTGGTGGGGGGGGGGGTGGTTGGGACGGGGGCAGGGAGGGCGGGAAGGGGGCAGACAGATTATCTCGGCTGGAAAGTTGAAGTGGAACATAACGTGCTGTCCATCCAGAACGATCCCTCTCTAATGACTGTGTCTGGTACTCACAAGTAAATAATAAACCACAGTCGTTTGGGAGGGACACACAAATGCACGCGTGCTTGTACCATAAATACACTCGCCCAACACACATGCAGCCACACACGTAAACGTGCACAGAAAAAAAATAGACAAGGATGAAGGTGCACAAATATAATAATGCATCTCAGACACATACACAAACACACACACACGCACGAATGCACACACACGCACACATACTCACACATGCACAGAGATAAACACATGACCATACATTAGTGTGGTCACACACGCACAAACCTATATACACACACGCACAAACATACATATACTCACACACGCTCACACACACACATACACCACACACATACACACACTCACGCACACACATACACCACACATATACATACACACACGCACATACCTACACACACACACACACACACCGTTGTTGACACTGTCTCCGTCACAGCCGAACTGACCTCCCTCACACTACTCCATCAATCAGCGCCGTCCTGTTTTGCAGTTAGACTGTAAACCTTGGTGAGGTCACCCCATCCTGGCCCCATACAGTGTACAGTAAACAGCCAGAGAAGGTCCTCCGTGTTTTCCCACGCCACTGGGTTATGTCAGCCGGGCCAGAGGACTTCAGCTGCGGTGACAGGGACAACAACATCCATACATCCACACATCCACACATCCACACATCCATACATCCATACATCCACACATCCACACATCCATACATCCACACATCCACACATCCACAGATCCATACATCCATACATCCATACATCCACACATCCACACATCCATACATCCATACATCCACACATCCACACATCCATACATCCACACATCCATACATCCACACATCCAGACATCCATACATCCATACATCCATTTCCTAACCACTTAGTGCAGGCCAGGGTCACGGTGGCAACGGGGCAAGCAGAGCAGCCCAGATGTCCCTCTCCCCCAGCGACTTCCGCCCACTCATCCTGGTGGATCTCAAGCCAATCGCAGGCCAGGTTAGGTTATAATCCCTCCAGCGCGTCCTAGGTCAGCCCCTGTGTCTCCTCCTCGGCGGCCGTGCCCAGAACACCTCCAGAGGGATGATAACCACATTAAAAGCAGAAGTGGAGTTTTGCAAATTGTTTATTCAACTTCCAAGTAATGTTATCTCCTCCCTATGCCCATTGCTGACATTACCTGTGCCTAACTATCTGTCTTCACCTCTTCGCTTGTTGTTCATCTGATGAAAGCGCGTAGACCGAAACATCAGGTGTTCTGTCCAACACACTTGAGATATACTTTCCATGTGAGAGTGTCACACTTCTCTTTATTCTTGTTAGTTGCTATGTTTTAGGGTACAGCTCTGTGATCGCTGTTGGGGCATGGACTGATTCTCCCACTGGCATCCAAGACGTTCTGTTTTGCCAGAACTGCCCAGGTAAGCGTCTCCCAGGTACAGCCTCCTCGGTCCCCTGGCCCGCCGCTGCCGGTGGAACAAGCCGTTTAGCCTGCCGGATGTCGAAGGTCGGAGCACGCCATCCTTCGTCACCCCCTCTCCCCGGGCTGAAGGTCAGGGCACCGCCCTCCTCGAACGGGCAGAGACAAACGACGAGAAGACCGGCTGAACCCGCGCAGAGAGCGAGAGGAAGACCTTCCCGCCCCGCCCCGTCGATAAACCAATCCGCCCCGGCCAGACGTTCCCGACACAGTTAACCTCCGCGCCGCCACCTCCAGCCGCGCTGACAGCAGATCTGGATTACGTGACTCTGCCGGTCGTCCCATAAACTATAAATCAACGTGATTTATAGCCGAGGGCTACAAGGTACGCCTGTGTTCGGTAGCGTGGCATTTTGGGTTACAGCAGCAGAGGATGACATCAAACAAATAATCTGTGTCAGATTGAACGGCCTTTGATTTCGGTTGAACGCGCTGAAAAACTGTATAAAAAAAATAAAAATAAAACAGGGAATGTCAAAAAACATGCTTTGATAAATGGCCATCGGTGTCTCCTACTCCTAAAAGTAAAGGTCCTCTGTTCAGTGATGCACCCCATCCCCTATTGAATCCTACACAGTAGAAGGTCCCAGCCCAATTGGACGCATATGTATTCTGTTCGAGTTGATTTAACGCTGGACATTGCTAATGTGCAGCCGTGCCCACGGGGCCATGGCCAATAGACCATAACTGCCTGGAGAGAGAAGATTTTCCACCAATGATTGATCAGGATTATCTCTTTATGACACAGCGCCCCCTGTGGTTAACTGGGCAACTGCAGTCTGTCTGGGACCAGCTGAGAACAATGCACTCACCTTTGAGGCAATTACTGTGTAAGTGGTGGTGATTGAGAGGGGAGGAAAGTTAGGACGATTTCAAGGGCCATCAAAAAAATATTAGAAAATGGGATTTTCTGGGGTGGTGGGGCCCAGTGTGAGATCTTTTCATGGTGGGGCCCCTGACTGCAAGGCTCCACTGGTGGACTACAGAGGGGAAAACAAGGAGGGGGGTCATGGATTAAAGACAGATAAACTGAAGCATCCACCTCTATGAGTGTAACATCTCCATCTTAATTGAATACCATTTATAATTTCTCTGTTTGTACCCTTCGTTTTTTATTTTTGGGGGTGGGGGGGTGGGGGGGGGCAATGCTGTCCCTGCTAATAATCTCCCTTATTGGCAACCCAGACAAAGACCATATCTCCCCCCAAAAGGCAACATTTTACATTGTCTGTCAACATTGACTCAGACCCTTGGAGTAGCCGATCACAGATGAGTGTGTTCACAGTCTCACTGCTGGATGTTTGCACAGCTCCTCAGTGCAGACTGAAATGTGCAGCGTTCTCCCCGTAAGACCCCATCTATACATGCCAGTGCCTGAACAAACACTCCTCATCTCGTTCATTATCCCTTCTACTTATACCGTGTCCAGAGAATCACTCCAACGATTCACGTTCTCACCCCCCCCCCCCCCCCACCACCACCCGCCTGTTCAATCCGTGGTCTCTCAGGTTAATGTTTGCCCGGACGCACTTGATTAAAAAATCCATTTTAAATGACACCGGCCTGGTTTTTTTGTGTGCTCAGACAGAGAAGAGAGATTATTACTTTTGAAAATAGTCTCCGGTATAAAGGAGAGTATGCACATCCTGTCCATAGAGGATCATAAAAGCCAGTGTGCCCTGTGACTCTTGGCAAAGGTGCAGTCTTCATACAGTACCTGTGCTCAACCCAGTGCATGCACTTCATTTTAAAAACCTTTGAAAGTTTCATTGGACTGAAATTAGAAACAGGAGGTCCTCTGAGTTTTTTTCTTATTGACATCAAGCCAACAATGCGACAACTTAGTTAAATTCTGCAGGCTCTTTTGTCATTTTTAATCTTTTTTGCAAATCACCATACCTGCATTTTCTCCTGCAACCAATTCTAGCACTCACGTTTGGAAAGACAGTAGAGATGAGGGACTTGAGATAATTTCTAATTGCTCTTTTTTTCTCCCCAAAGCAGACATAAGCTGGGATCCACTTAACATTGACTAACAATTAAAAGCAAGGTTTCTTTTTTTCCCTCAGTTTTCTTCACAAGCACAGTGTTAATTTAATGCACTGTGCCGGTTAATTTAATTTGAGCAAGTTCAGCGATTTTTGGAAATCTCTTAAACAAACAAAATTAATTTGTGAAGAAAAACTATTTCTTTGTCAGCCATGTTAAGGAAAAATGTTGATTGAATTCCAGCTATAGTCCAGGTATTACAACAGCACTGAAAACCATGAAAAGCAAACTGAATGCAGCTGCCAGTTAGTTATTACATATGTGCAGCATACTACTGTAAATAAAGAAATGATACTACCTACGGTCCACACAGGAACATACAACCTTACACACCATATTGTTGGGACAGACAGGGCGCACACTAGTGTCATAAACTGTTGTTGAGTTAGAGATTTAATTTTATATCCCCTTTTTTTCTTGAATGGTAAAACTAAAAAATAATAAAAGTAATAAAATGTAAAAAATTCCAGCAGTCTCAAACTATGCCTCGCATGTATACCCTCATCTGCGGCTGCATAGACTTCAGATGACATCATATTTTCAACATGGGCTGCAAACCCCATTCCCAGCCCCCCCCCCCCCCCCCCAGCCCCCCCATGGATTAATCCACATCTAGAGGAACACTGAGGTCACCCTCTCCACACTTGCAGGACCCTAATATTTTTTAGTGCAGCATAAAAAACCATATTTTCATATTGGACTAATTTTTTCCCCCCATTTTCCCAGAATAGTTACATTAAAACTTATGGCGCGTGCTGAAACAATATTATTCTACTTTAATAAGTTCCAGAAATGTAAACAAATGTGCATAAACATTTTCTTAACTGTTTTTTAAACTGCTGATCGCAAGAGAATAAATGCCGGGCACCTCTTTGCATTCGTTCTCCTGTTTTAAAAAAATATATATAAAAAATGTACTATGTGGAAAAAAAATTAGACCCGCCAGGTTAGAGCAACAAATTTAGAACCACATTTATTTCACAGGTCTACCAATCTGAAATTGGCAAGAAGAAAAAGTCACTAACAATTCGACTACAAAAGGCTGTGTTATATTGAAGGCAGATGCCACGGAAGGAGAGAAGACAGCGATCGAACAGCCTTAAAAATAAAGTTACGCAAACACTTCGCAGAGAACGGGGAGCGGCACTCAAATCTCTTTTTGAAGATGAAAAAGCTTCAAACGTTTAGCGTTCAAACCCAAGCTCTTGTTAAACCCGGTGTTTGTTTTGCCTTTTGATGGTGACCCCAGCTTGAACGGTTCACCCGCTCTGTCTGAGGTAAAGGTTCAGAGTGACCTCGTGAGCACCAGGGCTGGACTGGGCTCAGGACCTGTGAGGTTTGACAGCACAGTCTACTCCCGGCTCCAGACATCTGGAGTCCAGGTTTTACTGTAGGTCCTAGGTTCTAGGCTGCAGGTTCTAAGCTTGAGGTTCTAAGGTTAAGGTTGTAGGCTCAAGGTTCTAAGCTCGAGATTCTAAGCTCCAGGTTCTGAGCTCAGGGTTCTAAGGTAAAGGTTCTAAGCTCAAGGTTCTAAGGTGGGTTCTAAGGTTCTAGGCTCCACAGGCCATTAGGAGCTTTCATCTGACGGATGGCTGGACTGTCACGGTGATGGTATCTGAAGAAATTTGCTGTTTAGGGTTTGGGGTACGCCGTGCCAGCCTGTAATTTTGCAGACAGATGGTATCTTCCTTCAAAATCTTGCGATCGGATTGAGTGATTTAAAATGCATGACATGCAGGGACATTCCCTCACATAACACGTGGATTAAAAAAAGCTCATTTTTAAAATAAGTACGCAGCTTTACTTGAGGGTAAATGGACTCCACTTTGGCATAATTCTGTCTGGAAAATAACAGGTTAATGGTTCGTGAAATTCCACGCCCAGGGCACCTCACAGACCAGAGAAATGCAGAGGCCTATTGGTTGAAAATAAAGGAAATAGTATATTGTCTCTTTAAGGCTGAGTTTTTTTTTGGGGGGGGGGGGGGGGGGGGGGCTCCGGTATAGCGAGTCGGGGATGCTGGTGGTAAATCCCCAAACACATTAAAGTCCCGCATAATCAAACTCTCGTCAGATACCTGGGCATTACTTCTGCCTCTCCCCCACAAAAAAAAAGATCATTTACATATTCCTTGTTCTGCACCATAAATTCTTAGAGAAGTGCACACTTATTTCCTCATAAATCTCTCTCCGGTCACTTTCGAATTACAAAGATTTATTTGTGGATGAAGCTGTCAGGTAATGCCAGGGAGAGAGGGAGGGAAGGAGGGAGGGAGGAAGGGAGGGGGGAAAGGAGGGGGGTGGGAAAAATAACATCCGCATATTTTTACGACCCGACATGACAGGAGTTGCTGGTGTGTGCTGTCCGCTGATGTCTTTTGTGTGTTGGCTAATGCGCTGGTGGGGGCCCCTGAGTGTGGTGCGCGAAGGCGCGTCGCTGTTCTATACACTGACAGCTCCTTTCACCCAATCTCATTTGTTCCATCTTGGTAGGGTTAAAAATAATTTCACTTTCTCAAAAATTGGGTTTTGATTGAAACAAGACTATGCAGGCCAGACACACTCTGAAAACAGTCATTTTCATCATACGAAAAACACTAACACCTCTCTCTCTTTCTCTCTGTTTCCCTCTCTCTCTCCTCCCTCTCTCTCTCTCTTTCTGTTTCTCTCGTTCTCTCTCTCTATCTCCCCTCTCTCTATCTCTCGTTCTGTCTCTCTCTTTCCCCTCTCTTTTCTCTCTCTCTTCCTCTCTCTCTCTCTCTCTTTCCCTCCTTGGCCCCCAGCCAAACCCCGTCCGGCGGTGGGGACTGTATCGTCTGGCTGGATCAGGGAGGGCTGGAGACGCAGTGGGTCCTGGGATTCCTTTATTTCTTTGTTCCAGGGTTGTCACGGTGAAGCGGTGATTCATGTGCGGCTCAGTCACATCCATTAATTTCATGTAATGCAGCTTTTATCTCGGTCTCCGGGAAGACTATCTTTGCCGCTGTCTCCGTTCCTACCCAGCAGCCTTTGCACTTGAGGACTGAACTACCCCCCCCCCACCCCCCACTCCACAGCCCCACCTTTCCTCCTGTCCCCCATTTCTCTGTTCCTTCCCAGCAGCCTTTGCACTTGAGCACTGAACCACTCCACCCCCCCCACAGCCACACCTTTTCTCCCGTCTCCTCCCCTCTTCCTGTATCTCAGTTCCTTCCCAGAAGCCTTTGCAATTGAGGACTGGGGACTGAACCCCCCCCCCCCCCCCTTTTCTCCTGCACCCCCCCCCCCAACACCCCCATTTCTATGCAAGAAAGCAAGTAAATTCAAACCCAGGACAAGCGCAAGGGGAATTGTGGTGTAGCTGCGGCAGCAGTAGCTGTCACCAGAGGTTTACGCACGGCCTGTTTGTCAACGTGTTTAATGACGTCTTCCACATTCTTCAGCCTCGTTACCGCCAGCGTCACCTGACTGGGAGCCGTGGCTCGAAACTGCCATTATTGGCTGAGCCGAAATGTGCGATTGGGGGGGGGGGGGGCGGGAGTGTAGCGTGCTTGGTTTATTTGAGCTCATTTTTTATTTCACTTTAAATTGCATTTACCTGGGACCAATATTTTCTGTTTTGCTACTTGGTTTAATTTGAAGTTATTGTTTTTTTTTCTTCTTTTTATCTGGGAGATTTGTTGCAGGGATGTGTGAGTGTGTGTGTGTGTGGGGGTGGGGGTGGGTGGGGGCAGGGGGGTTGATATAGTATGATGATAAAGCAACCAAATTCATAGACAAGAAGAAGCTCACTTGCAGAGAAGCAGATTCAATAACGGATCTGGGTAAGGGTGGGGGTGGGGAGGGTATGATTATCGTCTTAAAATTAATATGAAGATGGATAACAAGAACAGCTTTTCATTTACATTTTCTAAGGGGGGGTTGGGTGGGCGAGGGGGTTATCCCCCCCAAATCTCCCCTTATTAGCAGTCTGGTGTGGGACCGCCCACCGCTCGTCCCGCAGAGAGAGGAGGAGGTGAGCTCAGAGGGGTGGGGGCCTGTTCCTCTGGGCCCGTTCTGGAGACAGGGCTACTCAGCGTGGAGCTAATGCCTAACCCCCCCCCCCACCCCCCGCAACCACTCAGCTGTTCTGCGCCTCTGCTGATCTCACCCCAAACACACACACAAGCGCATGCACACTTAAGTACATACATAAACACACTCATGCATGGATGCACACACGCACACACACACACTCACTCACACACATGCACACACACATACATACATACACATGCACAGCGCACATGCACACACATGCACACACACACACACAAACATACACACATAAACACACACACACGCATAAACGCACACACACACACACACACACACACACACACACTCTTCTCGCTTCCTATCACCGCTGCAGGTGAGGAAGAGTTTACAGAATGATAATTAATTGATGCCAGATTCTGTGAGACTAGACAGACCGGCTCATGAACTCCTCACACGGTCCTCTGTCCAGCAGTAGGCCTTACGGACGTTCATTTTATTACAGTGCAAAGGCTCAGGTGTGTCAGATGGAAAGAGAGTAAGAATATCACTTATCTGTGTGTGTGTGTGTGTGTGTGTGTGTGTGCGTGCGTCTCCATTCTGGCTGTGGCCATTCTTTTATGAGTTTTATTTTTTTTATCGATAATTTTCTACCGCTGCAATGTATACTATTCATTACATGTCAACAAAGTTAAAATAAAATGTTATGGACGTAAAAAAAAAAAAAAGTATTTGTTTGGACTTAGTTTTCAGAAAACTTTTGTTTATAATTTATTATAATGAGTTTTTCCTCAATTTATATCACTCTTTTTGAACTTTGAATATGTCAGGGCTTTTTTTTGAACGTTTATTCTGATTACTTTATTTTTTATTTTATTTCCGTATACAGGTAAGTTTCTCAGTCACCTTTTCCTCTTTTAGTGCCAAGAGCTGGCATGTTGTGAGATGTACTGTCAGTGCTCAAGGTCTTCATTTCTGCATTTCTGTGTTGCCTTTTCTATTTTTAGCTTCTAATTTATATGAGATTGTTTTCATATTTTCATTTTTTCCACTTTAGCCTTTCAGATCACTATTGTGTAAATTTATATGGACCATTAAAAAAAAAAAAAAAAAACTCTGTATGTGGGAAAGCATTCCTATGTGTGTGTGTGTGTGTGTGTGTGTGCAAGTGGGAGTGTGTGTGTGCAAGCAGAAGTGTGTGTGTAAGTGGTAGTGTGTGTGTGAGCAAGCAGTAGTGTGTGTGTAAGTGGTAGTGTGTGTGTGAGCAAGCAGTAGTGTATGTGTGCATGCAGTAGTGTGCGTGTGCAAGTGGGAGTGTGTGTGTGCAAGCAGTAGTGTGTGTGTAAGTGGTAGTGTGTGTGTGAGCAAGCAGTAGTGTGCGTGTGCAAGTGGGAGTGTGTGTGTGCAAGCAGTAGTGTGTGTGTAAGTGGTAGTGTGTGCGTGTGCAAGCAATAGTGTGTGTGTGCGCAAGCAGTGTGTGTGTTTGTGTGTGTGTGCTCATCACCCTTAGGCGTCTCCTGCTTACCGCCTGTTGGCTGCAGCACAACCTGAGCACCATCAGGAACGCTGCCTTCCTCCTCTCTTGCTCTCCAAAAAAAAAAGAAAAAAGAAAAACTGCACAAAGATGCTTTTAATGACTCCGCGCAGGCGAATCAGTATCATGCATAATGTGCCATGATTAATAATTAGCCTCTGCACCATAGCAGTTAAGCTAAAAAAAAGGGGGAAAAAAAGCACAGAGCATTTGGCTGCGTTTGATGCCAAGGAGCAGTCAAACCCGCTCCCCAGCTTGCCGTTGTAAATGTGCCAGCGTTGCTCTCTCCACGGGGGGGGTGGGAGGGACGGGGGCGGGGGTGGGGTGGCCGGGGGCTGGGGGGGGCAAGGTTATTCTTGCAGTGCTGACATATGTTAAAAAAAACACCTGGACGAGGCCCCGGGTCGGGCCGGGCTGGGACGGGTGCGCCTCACCCCCAACCCCCCTGCCCCTTCCTCCCCCCCCCCCCCCCCCCACCTCTGCTCTCCCGCCACACTGAGGGTTAATTTTCCTAATCGCGGCGTTTCCCCGCCAGGAGCCCCGCCCGGCCCCGGCGACAGCCGCCATCACCCGCGGCGCGAGCGCGGCGAGGCGAGCAGCCGCTCAGCGGCGAGGGGAGAGCGGCGAGCAGCGAGCAGCGAGCAGCGAGCAGCGAGCAGCGAGCAGCGCCATTAATCCCCCGCAGATGACGGCTCACATATGTAAAATGTCCGCCGCGCGGGCAGGTAGGGCGCTCGGAGGAATACGGATGGGCGGGCGAGCGGGCAGGAGGGAGGGAGGGAGGGAGAGACGGAGACATAAAGGGATGAGGTAAAAGAGAAAGGGCTTTTATTTTTTTTTTGGAGAGAGAAAGTTGGCGGACTGTACTTCATCACTGGTGTAGGGCTCAATCCATCCACCCCCCCAGCCCCCCACCAGCCCCCCCCGTCCACACACACACACACACACACACACACACACACACCAGTCCAGCCGCCCCCCCCCCCCCCCCTTGGCTTTAACATCCTAAGCTCCAAGGTTTCGGTGCCAGGAAAGGTCAGCCGTGTGATTTATCGAACGTTTATTGAGACTCTTTCGCTGAGTGATGTGACGCTTCCTCGCCCCCACTCTGGGGGAGGAGGGGCTCTCTATGGTCCGGAGAGGACCTGAGGCAGCCGGCCAGCAGCAGCGCCTTTACCGACGGCCTGGAGGGGGCGCTGTGATCACACCCACACCCATACGATTTCAGCAATACCCTCATTACCTGGAGTCTGCTGTGTTTCCCGGACTGATCTGCCTGTGTGTGCGTGTGTGTGCGGGCGCGCGCGTGTGTGTGTGCGTTTGTGTGTGTGAGTCATGTTTTTAGAGTCAGTCTCCCCCAGCAGACTAGGCCACACGGTCTCCCAATGTTTTACCTTTTCTTTTCATTACCTTATATTTTTTTTAACTGTCACTTTTTTTTTCGACACCGGCTTAAAACTCATCGGGCTATTTCTCGATCGCGGCGGTTAAAGGAGAACATGGCGGTATTTTGGCAGGCTCTGTCGCCGCTCGCCAGCTCCACGCTAACAGAGTGGCTTAAATCCGCTAACTAGCCCCCGCATCCTAATTCTCACCCCCATCGCGACGGGCTTCAGCCGCAATTAAACTGCAGCTGTTTCTAAATTGACTGGATTGCAGGTTCCCAGAGCCAGTGGGGCAGGAGTCCTGTGTGTGTGTGTCTTGGCAGCTCGCCTCTGTTATCGCCGTGGCGACGCTCGCTCAGTTTAGTTCCTGTAGGCAAACGGGCGGGGGGGGGGGGGAGGGGGAGGGCGGGGGGGGGGGGGGGGGGCAGGGGGTAATAAGATAAGGGCTGGGAGGGGTTGGAATGTCAATATTCTCCACTTTTCGAATTAGAATCGGGCGAGGAGATCCACCGCACGCCATATTGGTTTAGAAGAAGGACTAACCCTGATGGCAAGGGGCGTAAACTTTTAGGCTATGGTAGCTAGAAAGCATCGGCAAATTACGGCTGGCCTTGTTCTGTTTGCTGCTCTGTGATTGGTAGGGGGATGTGGAAAATCGGCACACCTGTAGGCCCCATACATTCCTGATCACTTTATAACATTTGCCTTTCGTTCCTTCTCTTTTTCTCTCTCTGGTGGGGGGTGGGGGGGGGGGGGGGGGGAATAGGGGAGAGCGTGAAACGGCAGAACCAATTTTTGGAAGCTGTTGCCAGGGCCTTCCGAGCAAGCTGAAGACCAGGTGTTGTGCGCACAGGAAGGATTAGAGGGCTGGCAAGGGATTCTGCCACAAGTTCTCGGAAAAGCGGGTCCAGGCAAGAAAGAGGTGTACTTTAGAGCGGGCTAGCGAGCCAAGCTTTGTGATCGCTCGGGTTATTAAACTCACGAGAGTCAAGAGAGATTACGTGAGTCACAGTTTTGAATGAGCTCCTGAAACACTTTCATTAGAAACCGTGTAGAACTCTGCAAGAGCAGAAGAGGGTGAGTATATGGAGGGGGAGACTTTTGTTATTCCATGGAGCTAATGGTTCATATGCATTACAGCAGCTAATCAGTGAGAATGTCTATGCTTGGACTTCACCCCCCATTCACATCTCATTTCCCACATACTTACATTCTGTAACCCTTAGATTACTTTTACTGAATGCGATAATGATGTACATCGTGAGCCAGTTTTTCTTTAAATAATATTCTTTTTTTAATGCTTTAGTATTTTTTGATTTCGTCATTTCCAAGTTCAGCTACATTTTTCAGTCACGTATGAAAACGTGGTTGAAACACAATTTAGCAAATGTTGATTTTATTTCATTTCTTTTTTTTTAAAACTTTTTATTTCACTCTGTAATGTGTCGGTAATTACAACTTCAGTAAACTGCGGCAACCTATAACATACATTAAATGGCTTAATGATGCCCGGCACTGTAGTTTGGTTTCGTTGATTACGTAGGGCCCAGAGCAGAATGTGATTTAAAAGCCAGCGCAGAGAAATGAAAGACTACTGTACCCCATCATTAAATTAAGAGCCTAACAGGACTGCCAGCCCACTGTGGACTGACCGTGTCTGATATAAAAGAAAGTCCCGAATAATCTTACGAATTACCTTTGAACCAATAAAGTGTTTTCAGCACACAGGACCAAATATTGTTTTTGTTTTTATGATTTTTTTTCCCGTTTAATTAAAAGCACAATAGTCTAATAAGAATATACATATATAAAGATATACAGTCATGTGCATACAGTCAAGTAATTTCATCTTGGGTAAATGCTTTTCAGTATTATTGTAAGTAATAGAAGATAACCCACATTGAAATGGACTATAATCTATGATATTCTCCTGGTAATTCTAAGACACGCTTAATGCTTTGCATATAATTTCACTGTACTTGCATTCACCAGCAGATCCCAGTGAATTTGAATCATGAGCAGTTGTTAATAAACGAATGAGCTCCCATATTTTAGGGCACAAGAGATAATATATTTGAAAACTAATTGGGCAATGTCTTCCACGTGATCCATCAGGAAGGAAAATAAATGTTTGCCTTTGAAAAATGTGTCTAGTTCTCTTGACTTCTAAGAAAACAGACTTAGCAATAATCAATAGAAAATATAAAACTGTGCTCTCCAGGACTCTGACCTCCAGCACTAAGCAGTTTGTACAAATTTGTGCCAAATTTGTAACTGGCCCAAAATGATTAAATAACAGCATGTTCTCCAATTCACAGGAAACAAACGAAGAGAACAAATGGTCATTTTGAGTTATGAAATACCTCAGGAGATCAGCAGAACACGCAGATGCCACAGAATGACACACTTGCCCTTCATATCGTACCTCTACAGCGCGCTCAGTTTGAATTCAAACGTTTAACTGCCATAACAGTCACTAAAAGAGAAAGGGACTGACAATCACAACATTCACATACATAGACATTTATGAATTTTAACAACAATGGCATTATACGTTATAGCGTTTTATGTAAATTGCACAATAATTGCAGGCTTGAAATGTATACATTCCACTCACTCACAGACTAAAGATTCATGTTTATGGGAAATTTTTTTACCGATAACGATATGTCATTTGTTTTCGTAATTTGGGGTATAATTTGTCGGCATTCCCTGTTTTTAACCCCACTTTGCCGTCGTCATGTTGAGATTCTTTTTCCTCCAGACAGAACAAAGATGGTCGTTCATTTGCATAAGCTGCAAAGGTTGCACGCGCGCCGGCGCCCTTTCCATTCTAAATGGTACGTTGACATTTCGCCATGGAGACGTCAGCGGAACTTAATTATGAAGTTATGGCACATTAATGCACAGTGTGTGTATTTGTTCAAAGCAACAGCCCCCTTTGCAAATTAGAGGCCTCTGTTCAGTGAGCGTTGTAACAAAAAACGCAACGACACTATAGACTCTTTTTGTGTGTGTGTGTGTGTGTGTGTGTGTGTGTGAGTGCAAACGAAAGCAATTTAAATTTCACGTCTAGATTATGTTAATCTTAAGAGCCCTCTCCGAACGGTTCTATTAAGCGGCGAGCATTTGCGCATCCTTTGGTGCGTAAACATAGTTTCACCTTGTGCGATACCTGCAAGGATGGCTGCTGTGCTGCTATTAGTGAGCTGAAACAGGAGCGCCTTAAATCAGCTCAGAGCTCTGCCTGCACGGAAGTTCGTTGGACGCCTTGCTGTCGGAAGGGCCGCGGCGTTTGGCTGGCTGAACACCTCGACAGAAGCTGATAAAAACCATTAGAACAAAACTGGGCTGGAACATCCATTCCCAGGCCAGACAAAATGTATATAGATTTTAACCCTTCTATCTGTAAGATCACAAGTACTGTATGCGATTGGAATGTTATTAACCGAAAATTCTAATGCTGACGTCACAATCACTGCTGGTGACATGGCCGTTTCCCAGCAGCGGCCCTGTGATAGGCCCCCCAGCCTCACAACCGCGCGCGTCTCAGCGCGTTTTGCATGGGTCTGGGTCAGCGCCTGCGCTCATTTCAAACTTGTCACATTTCTCATTGCGCGGCGCACGCAGAAACTTGACGGCTAAGGTTACGCAGAAGCCATGCAATCTAAACGCGCCGACGTGCTCGCTGATAGACTGAGAGACTTCGGCTTGTAAATAACTAGAGGGAGTGTGTGCGTGTTGTGTGTTTGTGCGTGTTTGTGTGCATGCGTGTGTGACCTTGACCGTACATTTGTGTAACATAATTTTAGCGTGGAAAGCACGTGAAGGGTCTCATTTCCGACAAAAGAGAACCGGAAAGGAGAAAGTCTACTCGGAGAGCCTCTTACAATAACCTAGGAGAAGGATGAAGCGTGTTATTAGCAACATAAATCATTCAAACTGAAAGATTCACAAAAGGGATGAACTTTTGAACAAATACTTAAAAACCTTTTTATGTTTTGCTTGTCAAGGAAAAATAAACTCTTAGTGATAAATTCCTTTCTTTTTGTATGTTATGTCTGTGCTTTTTTCAAGATGGCTTATTCCTAATTGTGAACAAATTCACTGTGAAGATGGAGGTTTAGACGATTCAAAAAAGAAAGAAAAAATGGATAGTTCCACAAAACCACCTGCATGAAAAACACAGCAAAGCACTTTCACTTCAGTCATGAGTCAAAATTAAGGACATTGATTGAAACCAGGTCTAAGATTTAGTTTCAAATCTATTCTTGGTCCCATTCCACTTCCAACCCCAAAAAATTAATAAATAAGTAAATAAATTGATTAAAAAAGACAGAACTGTCCTGTTCCTTGGTGCTTACAGCTAAATACCACCTAAGATTGGACACATTTGGACACATTTGTGGTCACAGGGGCGGAGAGAGAGAGAGCGACATCGACACCGCGGAGTAAACATAGCATTAGCCTCACGCTTCCCGGGCCTGCCAGACCCTGACAGCCACCTGTAATGTACAGAGACATTAAAAAAGAGCAATGAGCAAGGGGGTAATGCAGTACTGATTTAAGCGGGGGGGGGGGGGTGGGGGGGACGGACGTTTGGGGGGGGGGGGGGTGCTTAAGACTGCACTTCGCCAGGGCACAGAGAGTGGCAGTGAAAGGGGGGGGGGAGGCTGCTCGGTGGCTGGAGTTATCACGTCAGCAAATCATTTTCATTCGCCGATGTCAGGGGCTTGTTTTTCTTTTTTTTCCCTTTTCTTTTTTCCCCCCCTTCTTTCTGTCGTCTCGAGCCTCCGCTCTGCTCCACTCCATCAGCCATTACGGCATTAATGAAGTAACCTGGCTCTGTTATTGACTGGCTTGTCAGGGCCGCTGCCGGCGCCCCTAATAGGAGCCATTGGTCTTCAGTTAAAAATGGGCCAAGCCGGGAGGGGCCGGGGCCACACACTGCATTCCAAGTGCCTTTTTTTTTGGGGGGGGGCGGGGTATTCCGGTTCATTCGCCATCCATAAGGTTATCTCGCTCCCTTTGCAAGCGTGCAAGAGGTTTGTGTTTTAGAGAGACGCCAGAAAACAGAACTTTATTTATGAATTTTTCAACTAAAAAAACAAACTGTCATTCCATAAAAGTGATGTATATCGTGCTTTGGGTCGTTTTGTTTTTTTTTTTTAACGCTCTTCAGTGCCTTCTGCTTCAAGTCAAGTTCATTTGAATAAACACGGCCGGATTATTATCGTACGTCCTCGTTGCGAGCGGGGAAGAATTACTCATCGAAACGTGTCGCTCCGCACGATAGTTATTCGTTAAAACGAAGCGCCATCGTCTGTGGAAGCAGGAGCTTCTGGCCGTCGGATTCCCTCTTACTCTGCGTGAATCTGAACGTCCGTTGTGTATTTTCGTAGCGACGCTCTCTTATCGAGTCGCCGCTGTCTTTTCAGGGGAAGGGTGTTGGTTCGGTCACAAACAGAACACTGTCTCCAGCCACCCTGCTCGCTAAAAATATGGTGTGTGTTTATACACTTCAGCTGAGAAAGTCTTCTGCTCATAGCCCAAAAAAAAAAAACTCTGGGATGCTTTGCACTGTAAGAAGAGGAAAAAGTGGCTCTATAATCACAGTCATCAAAGCCTTGATTTATGGGGGCTGGTTTGGTCATAATTGAGCACCATTTTGGCTCTTGTTGCTTGAGTTGCCTCATTGGGCCTGCTGATTGAAGGCTGGAATATGACATTCTGTCTCTGTGACAATTTTCTTTGGCGATTCTTTGACGAACGCGTGATGGAAATTTTATAATCAGCCTGTATATCTTTGTCCTGTATTTTTGGATAATATTTACGCAAAGATAACTGTTTAAAATGATTTTTTTTACAGATGAAAAACAACAACATAAGAACACTGGGCACTGATAAAAGTCTAAAGAGTACAAAACTCCTTTAAGCACAACAGTTCCATAATTTGTGCGGGTACTGCATATAATGGCCTTTGTAAACCTTGTTCATTAAAATAATATATGAAGCAATATGCAAGCAAGTGGAGTGTGTTATAGCTGTGCCCTTTTATATATTGTAGTATAACACATTAGTACTTATACAATTTGGTATTCACTTAATAACTAATTAAATACATTTTTCTAACCTCGTGTTTGCTACCTGAAGGTCTGGAGTGCTTGATAATTAAAAACATTTTAGTTTTTGGATTAGTTTGTTCCCAAAGTCATTCAAAATAGCTTTATTACAGGTCAGTGGCCTTGCATTTAGGAACACATCACAAACAAATCAGTTAAAAGGAATAGTTCAACTAAACGATTCATCCTGAGAGAATGAGCTATGCAGTCCAAAAAAGTAAGGTACGAGGTCAAAATGGCATGTTAGAAAATTTGAGAATGAAAACACAGATGCTTCAATGACAAAGTAATATAGTTATTTCACCATTATTTGTAACATTGCAACTGAACTGAGCCAGATTGCAAGCCTCACGGTTCTTTGGGTTATAGAGAAAAATAAAGCAAGCATTAAACCCAAAGCATCTGTTTTATCGAATCCCGTTCAAGCCGATAATTTCATTAAACAGCACCAGCTACAGGAATTGGTTCTGTTTAGGTTTAAAAAATATCGGAAGTCTACCCACAGAGACAGAAAAATTCATTTGTTTCACGCGGATGAGATGTTTAGCATGTGTGCATTATTATGAATGTTACTCACTTGGCCTGTTTTTTCTGAGAATATGTGAAAATGTCTGTACTTAACAGGCCATATAGCGCTGAGGAAATGTGAACAAACTACGTGTTTATTCTGCCAGCTTCCACGCAGAATGTCTGTGGAGACGTATGTCGGTTACCG
>CM077285.1:4394964-4402464 GCA_039654925.1 Anguilla pacifica | reverse complement strand
CCGGGATAATGCCCTGTCTTGACGATGATGAAGGGTGATGATGAAGAGGCTTGGATTGAAGCACAAAGTCTAAGAGGGGGTGGGGGGGGGTGGGGGGGGGGGGTGAAGCCGGAGTACAGTACACCTTTTCAAGTTTATCATAATAATACATGCGATAGTATGAAATAACAGAGATTAAGTTTTGGTTTGGTCACAGACATAACTTGAAATTATTCTTTCTCCTTCTCAACAGATGCAATGAAAGCTTTTGCATTTAGTTGAACGGGGATCACAAATGACATTGATTCTGAGCACAACCATAGTTACTATCCTTCAATCGCATTCAACCTGACTTTTACAGTACACATGTATCAGGTGACTGATTGATATTAGCATTAGCTTCCCTTAGCCTCCGCAGTGCATCCAGTGCTGTGAGAAGGCATTATCTGGGGATGTGGCTAATGGCTGTTCAGGTGTGTGGTGGGAGCATGAGGTGGACGGACATGACATTGCAATGCATTTACTAATAATAACTGCTTATTATTTTGTTCCCCCGGGTATCTTTATGTAAATCATTCTAAACATGAAATGTTTGATGTTGCATGATAAACAAAGAGTAAATGGAAATGATTTTGTTGAAAGGTTGATTTTTTTTTTTTTTGGAAACCACCTCCCCCGCTACACAAAAAAAACATTTTCACTCATTATGAAACTACACATTATATCTATCTATCTATCTATCTCTTTGTCTGTGTTTTGTCATCTTGACGGGTTTTGAGGCTGGGTTTGTGTCGCAGAGAAAAAACAAAGCAATCAAATAAATAATAACAAGCATAATAATCAAAACACCTGGCGTCTTTCGATTCTTCTGTTTTTAATAAAGGGTGATGATATGCTTCATATACTAGGTTTGCCCCATCTACGGCCTATAAAGCCAGAACTTTTTTTTTATGGGAAGAAAGTATTTTAAGATTACATTGGATTAAGCGTTTTGGACAAAACTGTTCTGTATGCAGAACATGTAATCAAGTTCAGCGATTGGACTACTTTGCGCTGTATTACGGTCAGTTAACATTACTCATTTTAAATGCTTTTATTTTTCTCTTGTGCATCGGTCATGCTTTGATCAGTGGCGAGCCGGGATCATTCTGAGACCCCAGGGTTCGTGGGGTTCTCGCCGATGTGTTTCGGAGTCTTAGTTTGGACAGTCATTTGCGTCGGGCCTTGGGAGAAGCCTGCCAGGTCAAAGCTATCGAAAGATAATGAAAGAGGGAGAACATATATATCCACAGGAGGGGCACATGAAGTGGCGCTAAGTATTTAATTACGCGCCGCGCCTCCTCGTCCCACCGCTATAACCATGACGATAATTCACGCGGGCGAATCCTGACATTACAGTGTCCGTTCTCAAAGCAGCGATTTTTTTTGGTGTTTTTTTTTCCCCTCCGCCTGCGGTCCCCCTGGGCGAGGAGACTCGTCGGGTTCGTCCGTCCGTCGCCGCTGGTTCGTCCACGTCCCAGCGCGGAAACCCCCGGAAATCTCAGAAAAGAAGAGGAACTGATTGATGTGTTCGCGCCGGGCAGGGTGTCTGGGAGACCGGCGACTCGGTTTTATTTTTGATTTTTTTTTTTTTTCTTAATCGCCGCTTTATGGTCAGCCAGCTCCAAATGATTTAAGACGCGATGGTGACGCACTGCTGGATTTTTTGTACCACCCAGTTGTTTTGAAACCTTAGGTGGATCAGTCGGTCAGATTCTGCATATCTGCGTGTGCTTAATTACAAAGCGTTTAAGAATGCCTCAACTTCAAATTTAAGTTGGATTGTGGCGGCCCAGAGACGTTTCTGTAGTTTTATTTCTGTAAGCCACTGGCTATCAGACCCAGACCAGTCTGGTTCTGGACAGATCCGGTTCTGTCTATGGGTGTATAAAGACATTTGCAGCAGAGACACAACTGAGTCACTGTAGACAAAAACATGTGTAGCCGTTGCAGGCTAGCTTGCATTGCATTTTGGGTTGTGCAGTTCCCATCATGGTACAATGAGAGAGCACTCAGATTGGCTCGCATGCCCAGAGCAGGACATTTCCCCTGCCACCCGCTGGCCCAGCACCAGCCCGCTCACACACACACACACACACACACACACACACACGCACACATGCACACACACACACACACCTACGCACACACACATACACACACACACACACGCACGCACGCACACACACGCACACATGCACACACACACCTACGCACACACACACACACACACACACACGCACACACACACACACACATACACACACACACACACACACACACACACACGCACACATGCACACACACACATACATACACACACGCAGACGTACAGCTGCTCACAGCGGCTGTCTGACCTTTGACCTCTCTGTCAGCAGTCGCTGGTGCTTTCGCTCGTTCATATATCAATGAGCATCACAGGCTGACATCTCATTTTGCCTGGCTACTTTGGGTATGGGGGGGGGGGGGGCCCATTTTGCATATTGCTACCCCCCCCAACCACCCACCCTCCCCCCACTCCAGCCTCCCCCACTCCCCCTCTCCCCTTCCTGATACACTGCTGGTCTTTAAAGAGTCACTTCTCTTTTTCTTTCTTTTCTCGCTCATCCTGTCTTTCTCTCATCCTTATCCCTGAATGTGCCTTTCACAGTTGTCAGAATCACACATCTGTCCTAATGGAACTTAATTGATTGATCTCACTCCTTCTTCCCCCATTCCGTCCTCTCGCCCTCCCTCTCTCCTTCTCCCCCCCCCCCACTTTCTTCTCTTTTGACAGCTCGTTCCTTTCATACTTGCTCTTCCTCCTGCCCTCCGTCCTTCCTGAAACGTGAAAACATCCCAATAACGTTATGTGGAGTAACGGGTTTTCTGTCCCTCAAGAAGAATCATTATTTTATGGTAATTGCAAAGCTCGCCGTGGTAGTGACAGGAATCCCTGGGTCAAAGTCAGTTATGCGTTTAGATAATTTACGATAAACTTGAAATGTGCTCTGGATACTTCAACGTTGTTTTGCTTCTTAATTTTAGTAATAATTTTACCTGAAAACCCAACTGCAATAAAAAAGAAGATATTTTCTAGTTGAGCTCTGTGACTTGTATTTGAGGCTTGTGTATGCCTACAGTATGTAAGCATGGTGTGTGTCCGTCTGTGTGTGTGTGCGTGTGAGTACATCTGTGTGCATGTAATCAAGTTGTTTTGAGCAACCTGTCTACAAAAATTGATATACTACTGTACAAGCAAGTGGCAAAACCAGAAGGAATAAAAATCCCATGATCCTTTTCTCAATAAAGGACAACAGCCATCTGAGTTGACACAACCTATGACAGCTTCTTATATCCTGGCTTTCATTTTAATGTATGTCCTTAAGGTGAGATGCATATGAAAAGCAATCATTGGGCCTCCAGAGTTTGAAAACGCTATGGGTCTGAACGAGGTTAGCTACACAGAGAACAGGACTACCTGCTAAGGAGTTCGTTTTTCGCCGCTATCCCTTTGCGAAAGTGAAGATCGTTCAGCGTTACGGCTAACGATGACCTTGCTGTCTCGCCTGATCTTTTTCCTCCCTTTTTTCTTTTTTTTTTAGTTAGTTTTTTTTTTTTTAGTTGCCTTGCTAGGCTCGGCGAGCCAGCTACAAATTACAATCCCATCAAGCTAACGAAATATTAGCTTCCTGTGCACAAGTGACAGCCATGAGGGGAGTGTGAAGGAGCGACAAGGGAGCAAAGGGGGTTGGGAGGGGGGGGGGGGGCAGTGAAAGATTGAAGTGGGTGGAGGTGGTGGTGGAAGGGGGGGTTTGTAGGGGGGGTAGGCGGGGAGTGGGTAGTAGGTGGCGGTTAGCGGTTGAAGGGTATAGGTGTCAAACGGATATCTACCGACACCGAACGTCATGGAATGATGTTTTCCCAGGCCTGAGAACAGCGACCGCGTCTTATAAGTTGGAAGGGCTGTCATATCTTTGCATATGTGAAGTGAAAGGGGTGGGGGGGGGAGACGGGGGGTGGCGTGCTCTTTTAATGAGCGATGGGGTCTGTTTCTCAGGCAGCTACGGGGGCAAGGAAGAGATGCCACCCCCCCCCCCCCCCCCTTCACCCCAGCACTGCGCCAATCCTCCCAGGAGCTGACAGCTTCAGAGAAACCCGCCGGTGCATTTACCGCCATTCGCCCCCCCACCCCCACCCCCACCCCCCGCCGCCACCTGCAGTGGGAGGAGAGCGCTAATTTTCCGCCAGAAAAGAGAGAGAAAGAAGGAGAGAGAGGGAGAGGATGAGAGAGAGAGGGAGAGAAAGTGAAAGAGAGAAGGAGAGGAAGAGAAAGAGAGAGAGAGATAGAGAGAGGGAGAGGAAGAGAAAGACAGAGAGAAATAGAGAGAGGGAGAGGAAGAGAAAGAAAGAGAGCTGACGTCTAGGGGTCACGCAGAATCCTCAGCAGGATGTTGGCCCTCACGGGAAAAATAAAAAAAGCTGGGAAAAGCCGCGTTCGGGGGAGGAGAATAAAAACCCGACCGATCGGCCCGTCTCTGAAGGCACGCAGCTGTAAACCAAAACAACGGGAACCGTAACTGTCCACGGGTCACCAGCGTGCCACCGGATTGGACTGCGCCAAGAGTTCTGCACCGAGCGCACACACAGCAGCACAGTACGCGGGACACTGTTACTGTCGCTGTTGTGACTCCAGCCTGACTCTTACAGTCCTAAATATGTTTCCCTTGGGTTTGCACACATGCTTTTAGGTCACAACCCCCCCAGCCCCCCACCTCCACCACCCCCTCTCCCCCCATATGTTTCTGGTGCACTGAATTACACGCGACGCTTGTGAAAACACTCGGCTACTTATTTGCAGATGACGTGGAAATGCGAGATGGGTGTGCGGGGGCATTGAGCATGCCACGCACACACATCCTACCCTTAGCAAAAACAGTTATTTGGTGCAGAAGGGCCGTTTGAATTTGCCATCCCTGCTCTGTGGAACGTGGTGGAGAGGAGGGCTGTGCCAATCGGCTCGGTTCAGATGTTCCGTACCATTGCGAAAGGACGGGAGATAGACAGTAAGAAAAAAGGCGGCCATGTTTGGCTCACCCGATGCTGTGGGCATTTCAGCGGGTTCGCTAGCTCTACCAAACAAATCCAAAACTATCCTTTAACACATTTCTGCTACTTAATAACACTACGATCTCTATCTCTCTTTTACACGCAGTGTGGCATTTAAAAGGCATTCTATGCAGGATTTTCAAAAAAAGAAGCCTTGCTGTTGGACCTGTGTTTACAATCAAAGAAGTCTCCACCCTCTGTCTTCACCCCCAGCCCAATCACCACGAGTACCTGACCTCGGTCATCTAGCCACCGAACGTAGCTAGCAGGATGGCTAGAGGTAACGTCACTTGCAGGTCCAACAGAAAACAAGTCAACTCCGCGTTGCTTTTCATCCCCTGGAGGAGTGAATAAGGCAACGCATAAGATAAATAATTAAGCCGCGCAGTCTGAATAGCGGGTGGGATTAAAGGACGCAGATTAATTTGGTTTGGTGATCCACGCCGCCAGAGAAGGTGCACATCAAAGAGAGACAGATGGCAGAATTACCGCGAGAGAAGGATGAGCAACTAAGAAAAAAAAAAGAAAAAGAAAAGATGAGGAAGAAAACTAGCGATCTAGCCTGCAGGAGCAAAAAAAAAAAAAAAAAAAAATTGCTCGCATTGTTGTTTTCATTATGTAGCCTCTGTCATTTCATGAGGTTTGTGTCTTTTGAAATAAAAAAAGAGGGAGGGCAAGGGGGGGAAGAAGAAGAAGAAGAAAAAGACGTAGAAGAAGAAGAAGAAAGGAGAAAAAAAAACTGTGAAATTAATCTTTTGTGCGGTGTCCTGATGGAGCAGAGGCATGCTCAGACAAAAGACAGACTAGGAGAGGCTGTGGTGATTGATGAATAAAGTAAAGGTGTCAGAAGTGTATTATGTAAATTGGGGAGTGTGCGTGTGTGTGTGTGTGGGGGCGAGGGGGAGGTGGGGGGGAGTTGGGAAGGGGAAGGGGGGGGTTGAGAGAAAGGACAACAGAGCATGTGTCACCAAGGCTATCTTCCTGGAGCTCCGGCTAGAAGCCATCTTTCATCCCAGCAGACACCCTCTGTTCACTGTCTCCACCGGTGCTAATAACACGTGCACAAAATCAACGGTGCGCTGCCTGATTGGTTGATTGATTTCCAGCCGGGCTGACCGACCAATCGGCTTGGACGGATCTCTCGCACCTCGCCCCGTACCCTCGGTGGGTGACGTTAGCGCTCATCGCCCACGGGTAGAACGTGCAGACGATGCAGATCTGCACGGCCCCTAAAACAACAATTAAAAAATAATTAAAAAGGCAATAATTTAAAAAAACTATAATAAAAAGAGCCTGCTTTCATTAATGTGGATGATATGTCATTATGAAAGGTGGCTTTGGTAAATAGGCTCAGACATCTATCCTACAGCTGCATCGCTAATTAGCCAACTTGCGGAAGGAAGCGATGAATCCTTATTACTGAAGATGGGGGGGGGGGGGGGGGGGGCCAGAGGTGAGTTATTGTGCGGAATCCTCTAAATAAGAGACGTGGTACTTATTGCTTATTTCATTATTACATTATCAGTTAATTCTATTGCTAATTGTATTAGGGAGATTGGTGTCGGATGTGAGGATGTATGGGTGGGGGTGGGGGGGGTCTGTCCCTTGGGAAAGTGGAATATCATGAAATATATTTGAATAATTTACGTATGAGAAATTACAATAAATATTTAAAATATATACAGTAGGCAAATGTAGAAATTATTGCTGCTTTTAGATGATATTGTGATATTAAAATAGAATATATATGGCAGCATATTCCACGCTGATATGATGGGGAGTTGTACAATTCTGCTTCCTGGTTCTGTTTGGCTGTCAGGCTTTCATTACCTGTAAGAGGGAGTGAAGGTGCTCGTGAGCCACTCTGTGTATACATTACTTCTGCAAGTTTCTATCGAAACGAGCTTTATGATTTTCCCCCATCAAATACATCAAGGCTACCACTAAGCCTATCTATACTATGCTAATTGATGTGAAGCTACTCTCCATATGTATGGTAATCTGCCTAAAACGTTACTGTTTTAGTGACGCAACCCTCCATCATGCCAAATGAGTGCTGCACTCACTTCTCCAAAGTGACCCCCCCCCCCGCCCCATCCCCCTTATGGCCAGATCAATGATGTTTCATCATCATTTTCCCAAGTTGTCCTCTCTCTCATAGTCATTGATATTCTGCATAAATTCTTAAAAATGAATTGAGCGATCAAATGCCCTACCTTACAGTAAGTCAAAATGCAAATTTTAATATTTAATTTTAATACTGTCAAAATGAGCAGTTAAGCAGTCAATTTAGCAGTATAGCAGTTAAATTTAATACTGAAGCATTTCCATTTACAATTAAACTCATTGCTTGAGTAGGAATTACAATATGAGCTCATAGCTTCTTGTTTTTTT
>CM077285.1:4376183-4391183 GCA_039654925.1 Anguilla pacifica | reverse complement strand
GTTTTTCTAGCGCCTCGCTCTACCTGTCCTCGCGCAGGTGTATATTTGGAGACGGTAAGTGATATTTCCCAGCCCTCCCAGCTTCTGATCCGCCCCGACCGGAAAGAGCGATAATGAGACGCCTCGTCTCTCGCGAAAAAAAAAAAAACAATCGCTCGCGGCGTCGTCGTCGTCAAAAGAAAAAGCCGCCACCGGCGAGGAGGAGGAAGAGGAGGAGAGCTCGCTCGCGATGACACGCGACGCTCTCGCGGGCTGAAGTGGCAGGCCCGGCGGCGGCGGCGGTGGTGCGAGCAGCGGCGGTGTCGCGTCACCTGCGCCCGGCGAGCGTTTCGACACCGCCGCCCGCGTGCCGCCTCTACCGCCGCGTTCCTGTCGCCGCCGACGCCGCCCGTGTTCAGTCACTGTCAGGCACACGGGGGCGTCTGCGCAACCCCTCGTCTCTGTTTATCCAAAAAAAAAAAACAAAAGTGGACCGTTGCTTCCTGTCAGAAAGATGGAGAGGGGAGGGGGGAGGTAATGTCCTTTAGCAAGTAGGGCTCATTGTCCGGCGTCAAACCCCCCACCCCCCTTGTTGCCCCTGGGCAAGAGAGCTTCACGCGGTGCCAGGCTAGTGTTACGGTGAGCAAACACTGTGGGGACTTCCCGGGCCGGAGTGTTTACTAACACAGAATGTTCTCACAATGCTGCGGCCCTGTGGCGGCCATGTTAGAACACTGACAGACTGACATTCCACTGACACTGTGAGGACATTCTGTGTTAGCCGGGTATGACACCCAGAATGACGGGATCACAGCTGGTTTTCCAATGATGCTAAAACTTAACAGCTAACGCAGGTAGATACAGCCTGTATACTTTTAGATTTCTTATAAACCTTTTATGTTTTCACGTTTCACATCAATTATGATTTTAAAATATGAAAATAGTTACTAAGATGCAATGTTTATGAAAGTCGTAATTTAATGGTTATATAACTTTAAATTGTTATTTAATTACTTAAATCACCAATAATTGTATTATTTATTATTAATATCTTAACTAAAAAAATATTAATTATTTGGATTATTGAAATAAGCTGTTGCACATTTCCATATTAAAAAAGCAAATATCCCCAGACACAAAGAGCTGGCTTTTCCCCGTCACACGCAGCCTAGGCCATTGTGAGAGCTCCAGACAGACACGGACGATAATCTGATCCCAGGTTCCTGACCGACACACAGCGTTAAGCCTGACAGGACCCCTAAGAAATGCAAAGCTACTGTTCCCACAGACCTGGACCGCTTTAATTAAGCAAAGCTTCTCCATTCTGTTTCTGCCAGCCTCTGTGACAGTGTGGAGAGTGTGAGCGCTCTCCCTGTCGTACCAACCGACAGAATTCTGTCTCTCCCTTCACTTCCATACATTCTGGAAACAAATTATGATTCAGTTATGCATTTTGACTGTTAAAAAAGAAGGACTAATATTAGTTGCTGTCCATAATATATATATAGTTTTTTTACGCGATTATAGTTCCATAAGCCGTAGTTAGTATATAGCTCAATTTATAGCGTAATTATTCTTCATGCTAGTTTGTCCCCCCCCATCCTGGCTCTTGATTCTGAGGAGCAGAGGATCATGGGAAGGCCAGCTTGGTGCCCTGGTTTGCTCCGCCTCCCTACCCCCAGGAGGCGGTTGGCGGTGCATCTTCTCGAGATCGCGCGGTCTGAAAGAGAGGCTGTAGAGTCACGGGCCGCTGAGGTAATGAGATTAAGGAACGTCCCGTCGGCGCCGGCCCAGACACTCGCCGGGGCTCTCCGGATTGGGTGCAGACCGGAGGGGCCCGCCAGCCTATCCCGGCGTTGCCCACATCGGGTTTGTTTTTAAAAAAAAACAAAACAAAAGCTGTTGAGACTCCCAGCAAGTTGGTGGAGATGGCGGTCTGGTGGGGGTGGGGTTAAAGGGGGAGGTGGGGTGAGGGTAAAGGGGGAGGTGGGAGGGGTGTGGGGGGGGAGTAAGGGGACACACAAGGATGAAGACGATGGGGGAGCGAGGTGGTGATCATGCTCCAGAAAAGAAAAAGGACAAGAAGTGAAAAAAGAAGAGGAGAGAAAGGAGATCTTAGTTCAGTCCCAACGGGAGAGGTGGCCGTGCAGGAGTGCCCAGACAAGGCTGTAAATTCCACAGGAGAAGGTGTCAGAGGAGCGGCAGGTACGCCCCGCGTTTTTAGCTAGCCGAGAGGACGTCAGCCTCCCCAGGACTGGGACAGAGTGGAGCGGAGCGGCTTCGGCTCGAGCGCCCGGCTGTCCCGTCGTCCTGTCTCATCGAGCGGCCGAGCCAGGGGACCGGCAGGGGTGCAGACTGAAAACGAGATGAGTCCAGTCAGCTTTCGAGGACGAGCGCTGGTGACAAACAGAGGAGCCACATCAGCCTCTTCACTGCTTCCTCCCCCCAGCACAGCACACAGCAGAGCACTCCCAGCTACAGCGACAGGCTACTTTAAGAGCATGTGTTGCGCTGGATGGCTACTTCACACACACACACATATGCGTGCGCACACACACACACAGGCACACCCCACACATACACACACACACCCCACACATACACACACACAGACATACACACACAGGCAGACACACATCCACACACACACACACATATGCGCACACACACACAGACACATGCATGCACACACAGGTGCACACACAGACACACACACAGGCAGACACACACACACACACACTCACAGGCACAGACACACACACATGCATATACGCCACACACACACACACACACACACAAGAAGAATGCGATTGACTGTCCCCCACTGGGATCCACGTCACCAGCCCACACGATTAAAGTGTCCCCTCTCTGAAGTAATCATTGCTCACAGCATGCGGAATTTTTATCTTTTTATTAAGCACTTGTGCAATACTTCAGATAGGGGGGTAAGGGGTGGGGGGGCGGGTGAGGGTGGGTTGGCAAACGTGCTCACAGACTGCAGGTCCCTGCTGTACCATCCCTAAATATTGAACTCTTGTGCATGGTCACCTGCTTTCGTTTTAGCACGTTGATTAGTGGATTTGGGGAATTTTGGCAGGAGCAAGGCCTCTGGCATGTCCACAGATTCCGCCTTAGGGTCTCTGTCTCCTCCAGCTTTAGCATTTTACCCCTCAAATGAGCTGCAGACTGAATACACTGGAGCTCTCCAACGCTCTCTCTTCTCTCACACAATCACTTGCTCTCAGAAGCGTACACATGTACCCACACACCCATACATACACACACAAGCACACACGCTTTCTCTCTCTGTCACTCACCTGAGCATACACACATATATACCAACACCTATGCACACACTCAGTCTCACACATACATGCCCACATGCTCTCTCTCTTTCTCACCCAAACATACATGCATGCACCCCTAGACCTATGCACACGCTCTGTCACACACACACACACACACACACACACACACACTCATTTTAAGTCATTTCCGCAAGGGTGCCCTGGTGCTACTTTTGGAAACACCTGCTGGTTCACAGTTCACAGGAGCAGCGAGCGAGCGGGCGCGGCCTCACACTCTCTAACTGTCATCCTCTCATTCGTCCACCGTCCCAAGGTCCCCAGAGCAGCACTTCCCATTCTCACAGCGAGGTACACCCAAAAAAAAAACCCCTCCTTGAGGAGGTCTGTTCAGGTCACAGTTACCACAGTCACAGAGAGGAGACCCCCTTTCCCCCTCTCCCTCAGAACCACGTTCGCTGTAAAAATCCGTGCCGGACCAGCGCGTTGGCACTTGCGTTAAGAGCACCAGCAGCGGTGTCGGTTACCAAGGAGAGGAGACGTCTCTCCGCGCGCGTCACGAGTGCCAGAACGGTTCGGTTTTGGTGTTCGTCTTTGTGTCTTCGGCATTTGAAATTTGAAAGCACTGACTGGGAAATATTTTTTTGGCGCACGGTCACACGAAGAGCCAAAAGAACGCGTGATGGATTCCCCACACGGCGCTTACGGTCCGTGCCGTGCGAAGCGTCGGGCAGCACGTCGGACGACAGAACTTCGTACGGCACACATGCGTGCCATCGTCAACGATCTCTCCGAGAGAGAGATGCAAATGAGTGACCGTCCGTGGGCCGTTCAGACAAAGAGCTTTTTTGAAAATGGATGCCGGGGGGGGGGGGGGGGGGGGTGTCTTAGCCCAAGAAACAAATTTGACACAGACCAGACCTTGGCAAGGCCCGGAAAACCCCACTGTTTTTACTTTCTTATGTGCACTTTTCCGCAAATCAGTTCTGAAAGCCGGCCTTGGAAATTCCTGGAACTTTGGGTTAAGGCTGTCGGTGGTGGATCTTTAGTCCAAAAAAAATGTAAAAAAATAACAGTTTATCTCAAGGGTGTTGAGAGCTGCTAATCTGCGGGTAGGACAGTGCCTGTTTGAGCACAGTGATGTTCCATATTAACAGGCTTAATTTGTGAAATCAAAGACATTTACTGAAGATATATTATATTTCAGGTCTTAAGTGATACTTAAGTGTAGTATAAAATGGGTAATTTGAAAAAAAAAAAATCCATTTTCAAGGCTATTTTAGTTATCTTTAGATTTAATCAGTCTGTTTTCCAACCATTGCTTTGTAGTGTGGATGTATTTCATACGTGATTTATTTGGAAATATAAAACAACAAATAATAACATCCATACTGGGCGATCCGTGCAGGAATTACAGCCATTTTTATACATGCCCCCCCCTTCCCCTGCCTCCCCCCCCCCATTTTATTCAGAGCCCCAAGCCCCATCAGGGCGAGAACAGGGTCCTTATGCGATACTTACTCTTACACTTCAGCTTTTATACATCGACTTCTGAGCTGAAATATTTCAATTTTATTCACTGATAAATTACCGGTCCTGTAGGTGTTGCTATTATTCTTGCGCAATTAGCCACAGTTACCCACAGAAATCATTTTCAAGGCTTAGAGAGCGAGGAGGAGAAGAAGAAGAAGAAAAAAAACGGTTTTGAACGACGAGTTTTCAACACTCCTCCCTGCAGCCTAAAAAGCCTGCATTTCATTCCCATAACTCAGTGCGTACAGGCCAACAGTAACTAATAATAGGTATTGACTTGTTGGGTGTAGGATAAATAGGGTGCTGTATTGAAGCTCAAATGTGCCTGGGGGTCAGGCAGCACAGCTACACCGAGAACAAGTCTCACAGGGGCCGGGAGAAAAAAAAGAGAAAAGAAAAAAAAAAGAAAACATTTTAAACTTTCATGACTTAGGAGGAACCTCTGCTGTTCGTCTTTCAAGGATTAACTCTTTGTTCTGGAAAAAGAGCTCCCTGATCAATACGAGCAGAGGACCCAGACATCTCTATTCCGAGACGCGCAAGTGCACATGTGTTTATATAGAGACATTGTCCTATTCTTCTCTTCGGCTTGTTTAGGTCAGCTGGATAATACCTCTCTTCTCTAAAGTGGGCTGGGATTACCAGCGCCTGTCTTTCAGGGGAGTTGTTTTTTTTTTTTTTTTTAAAAGAAAAAAAGAAGAAGAAGAATAGGGCACATCTCCAGAATGCTCCGTTTGAATCGCTGATTTGAGGGCATTTTCGAAAACCTTTCATTTCGTTTTTATCGCCTCGGTCACGTGACTGACCGCGCTTCGACGTTCCTCGGGTCACACGGGGCCGTACAAATTCCATTTCAACCTGACGCGTCAAATAATTTCTGCATGTAAATCCACATTCACATGCACCTATTCTGTAACAATACATTTTTTACATTAAACAAACTTAAGTTAGATTCACCTAAAAATTCACGTCGTAATTTCTCAAGTACACACCAATAATTTGTACTCGATTCCCTCAGCGCTAACTGGTGGGTTAATATATTTTAAGTGGTGAAAAACATAATCCCAAGAACGATGTTTACGTAAATGCTTGAGACAAAATAGTGGATGGCATATATGCTCTTCCCGTAAACAGTGCAGAAAAGCCAGGACCCAAAGCAGTTTTAATCTAATGTACAATGCGCCCCAGTCCGAAAACAATGGGGCTTTATTTTTTTCCAGTCGTGGAGTAAGCGTGAGCCATCCCAATTTGATTCGCCCCGTTTATAACGTCTCTCCCCCCCCCCACGCCCCCCCCCCCCAATTCGGCTGGGCGTTTCTCTCCCGCTGTCCGACTGCGGGACCAGTCCAGGGCTGTCACCATCGATTATGGGATGGATTACGTTGTCGTTTCGGCGCGCTGGAGGCTCCTGCGATGTCCCGTTGGCGGGCGGCCGGGCGTTCCGGACTAAAGCGGCGTGGCGGAAATATGCAGCGGGCGATCGAGTACGCGGCCAGCGGGTTTTTATTATTTAATTTTTTTTTTTTTTTTTAAAGAGCGTGACGCGTGAGTGTGGGCGCTGGGGGGGGGGGGGGGGGGGGATTTCGCCGACAGCTCCCCTCGGCGATTCCTTCCCCCCCCCCCCCCCCGCCCCCCCCGCCCCCACCATCACCATCTTTGAGGAGGCTCTGTGGGAAAGGCTTCGGCGGGGGGTTCACAAGCAGCGCCCCGCGAGGGGAGAGAAGTGAGAGGCGTGAAAACCCCCCCCCCCCACCCCAAAAAAAAAAAACCAAAAAAAAAATTTGAGCATCTGGGACTCCACGCCACTGCATGGTCGCCAGCCGTGTTCTGTCCTTCTCACTCTCAGCCACCAGAGATTCTGCCCAGCAGTCTGAGAACACCCCCCCCCTCCCCCCAACTCCACCCTCACCCCCCCCCCCCCCCCCCTACCCGTGCCTCCTCAAAAAAAGGGCTTCTTTAGCAGAAGTAATACAGCTAGGCTAATGAGCGCTGGCACTTAAGAGTCCCCCTGGTATCTGTTCCAGAAGCTGTGCGTGTGTGTGTGTGTGTGTGTGTGTGTGTTGTGTGTGTGCTGTGTGTGTGTGTGTGTGTGCGTGTGTGTGTGTGTGTGTGTGTGTGTGTGTGTGTGTGTGTGTGTGTGCGTGCGTGTGTGTGTGCGTGTGTGTGTGTGCGTGTGTGTGTGTGTGTGTGTGTGTGCGTGCGTGTGTGTGTGCGTGTGTGTGTGTGCGTGTGTGTGTGTGTGTGTGTGCGTGTGTGTGCGTGTGTGTGTGTGTGTGTGTGTGTGTGTGTGTGTGTGTGTGTGTGTGTGGGGAAGAGGGGGGCGGGTGTGGCGAGGAGGGGCGGGTGTGGCGAGGAGGGGCGGGTGTGGCGAGGAGGGGCGGGTGTGGCGAGGAGGGGCGGGTGTGGCAGGACGGTCTACTCCTTTAGCGCAGGTGAAAATGGGAGGTCAGGAGGGGTTAATGTGGCGGCCCTGCTCGGGAGCCTCCAACTCCGTTTCCCCGCCTTCTTTTCTTTTTCTTTCTTTCTTTCCCCCCCCCCCTCTTTTCTTTTTGTCATCGCCATGGTAGCAAGCACCACAGGTTCCCTCAGCGGCACGGCGGTTACCTCTGGCGCTCGTCACGTGACGAGCCCCGGCTCAGATTCCGATTGGCCGCTTCCGGAGCTGGGCCCAACCCCCCGGATTCGGAAACAGTGCCTGCTTTTTTTTTTGGGTCTTTTTTTTTTTTTGGTCAGAAGCATTGCAGCTCGTGACACCACAAAAAGAGACGTGCGTTTCAGATGAAGGAGTGTGAAGAATCCCGCGCGGTGACCTTCGTTCACCGCCAGAGAGAAAGAAAGTGTCCGCCAGAACCTGACGAGGGAACCTGGTTCAGGTTGGGAACGACCGTGTCCAGCGGCTCTCCACCCACCATCGCGCCTATCCCGTATTAAGATGGCCGTTCTTTTTCCCCCGCCACATTTCGTTTTTGCGAGAGGAGAAGAAAATGGCGGAAGGATTAAAAGAAAGAAACGCCATCGCAAAATGTCTTTTTTACAGTTTATTCCAGCGTCCTCGGGATTCCGACAAATTCTCCAAAAAAAAAAAAAGAAAGAAAAAAGAAAAAAAAAACGAGAACGAGCGTATTGTTTTAGCGACGCCGCGGATTTTACCTCATTTACATAGGTACGCTAATTAGCATCGGCACACATCGCTGTGATACAAAACCGGGCCCATCCAGCAGGGCTCGGTGAGCGAACGCGTTACCCATAAGCATAATCCCGACAATGAAGTGTGCAAATCACATCTAATATGCAAATGAGATTATCTAAACTTTCGGTAAACATCGACCCACATTTAAAAATAAAAAGAAAAAAAAACGGAAAAAAAACTGCAGAGGGCAGATGATTGAAAAGGCAGGGCGCCATTTTGTGTCGCCTGTGGCGTTTTTCGTTTTTAAAAAAAAATGTTTTAATCCGTTGAATCGTTTATGTATCTCGCTCAAAATCGAAACCCCCTTTCTTTTTTCTTCTCCTTTCATTCACGGCGATGTCTGCAGGCCGTGGATAAGTCACGGAGCTTTGCCCGCCAAGCGGTGCGAAAGAGACACTTAAACGCTCGATACTACCGAGAAGTAACAACGTTTTTAGCTCTTTTTTTTTCTTTTAAAAAAAGGAAATAGATTCCCGAAATAATTTCAAAAAGAAAAGACCGTCAATCAAAATGGGCTGGGGGATAGCAAGGAGGACCAGAGTGCTGCTCCAGGCCTTAGGGGCACTTCCTGTTCGATTGGGCCTGGGGTGGAGTCATGCAGGGCCATAGCCAATCACGTCGCAGTGTCACTTGTGTTCACCTCTTGCCCCGTCCAATGACCTAGCGAACAGAATCTCTCAACAAACATCGCCGGTGCCACCGCTCCTCAGATGGTTCAGTTTAGCGTGGATTTGAAAGTTGGGTCCAGAGAGAGGGCTACAGCACAGGTTCTGTGTTTATGTCTGCAAGTGAGCGAGCGTGTGGCCTGGCCGGAGATCTCCTCCCCCCCCCCCCCTAATTTTACTCACGTTTTTTGGGGTTTGCTTTCACAGGAGTCGGTTTCCGAGGCGCAGCGAAATGAGAGGAACGGCTCGCGACTGGGGGGCTACTGCACATGTGAAGCGTCTGGTCGGGTTTTTAGGAGTTTATGCTGGAGACCCTGGCTTCTTGGCATCCAAACTGCAGGAGCCGGGCCAGTGACACACTCTTCCACACGTGCAGCTAATTTGAGCGTTGTTGCACAAGGTCCTGGAGCTACAAAACATCTCTCTCTCTCTTCCTCTCTCTCTCTCTCTCGCTCTCTCTCTCTCTCTCTCTCTCTTTACACAGACTCACTGCAGAGGTACTGAGGTGACATGTCAAAGAACAATAATGATAATAATGATAATAATAATAATAACAATAACAATAACCACCACCACCACCACCACGACCATCATTACCATCAACATCATTATTATCATAATATAAATTATACGAATGATTATTATATGTGAGGAGGGGGGTTCTTGGGTTAAGGTTCATCGGTAATCTGGATGGAAAGAATGTCACCTGTACACTCAGTCAGCTGACCATTGGAGTTGGGGTGGCAGCAAACGTAAAATCCTGGACGTGTTTCTCCTTACCTGGGGAGGGGGAGGGGGGGCATAAACACCCAGATGAGGGCTGATGGAAAGAGTGAGGTGGGGAGAGGAGGGAGGGGGGGTTGTAGAGGGAGGGAGGGAGGGAGGGTGGAGGGCTTGTGCATGTTAAATTGAAAAGGCCAGAGAAAGGATAAAAGAAGAGCTTGGGGCTGACAGGCTCCAAGACGCGCCTCTGGAATGAAAGCTCCCTCAGTGGGTCGGAAAGTTAGCCAGGGCCCTCGTGGTCCGCAGGAGCCTTTCATTCGCTGATTCTGAGAGAGATAATGGCATCTCTCTCTCTCTCTCTCTTTTCTCTCTCACTCTTTCTCTGTCTCCCTCTCCATCTGCATGTGCCTCATGTCAGGGTGGGAATCGAAGAAATGCGCCAAGCTTTCTGACGTCTTTCATATTTTCGTGTTTTCTTTCTTTTTTTTTTTTTTTACGGCTGGGGTGCCATTTCTTTCCAATGCCGTTGGCTGGCCTGGAGTCATGTGATAAGATAAGCCAATGCCCTTGAAGATCTCTGAGGTAAACAGCGAAATGATCATCAGCTTGAGTGGAGGTTGCAAGCAGTGTTCAATTTGCACATATGCGTATGATTATTAGATGTACTGTATATTGCACAATTGCTAGTCCTTTGAGGAGCGCTGCATTGCAGGTATATTTCATATTACCTTCTCTTTTCTTGCAGTGGTTGCCATGACCAACTTTTTGTCACCATGACTATAATTTCCGATGGTTTCTGCCCCATTTAATAGCTGAAGGCACAATACCTGTATTTTACTACTCAGCCAAAAAACGGGATTTTCCAAATGTATCTGCAACCCGAAACTGAACTCATCAAACCCTTTTACTCTGTTAGCCTAGCTTATCTTAATCCTGTATGCACGTTTTATTGCGTATATTTTTTGTGTTATATTTCTTTGTTACTAACACATCTGTTAATATTTCGTTTTGAGTCCATTTTTCTCCAAAAAGTAATCTGACAAGGCCTTTCCGTGCTCTGTATGACGTAGAATTGAACTGATCGATCGATCACCTGACTGATCAATCAGATGATTGCACAACTGATTGACAGATCTGATGCGAACTGAATTGTGAGCAGCACGTCCGCACGCATCTGAACGCCTGACAGATGTGGATGCAGCGTTCCCATGCCGAAAGCATCCAGCATCGCTCTGTCTCCGTGTTCATTCCTGTTTGCTGCTGATTACTCAGTCATCTGTGAGTGGGTGTCTGGGGCTCGCTCAGCTGTGAAGATTTAAAACATGCCGCCCTGGACGAGACTACCCGGTCAGCGTCGCCCCGAATGAGAGACTCTCTGCCCAGCAGCGCTTACTGAACACACACACACACACACAGACTCACACACACACACATTCCACATGCACACATTCCACACACACACACACACACACACACACACACAGACTCACACACACACAGCTCTCACACACACACACACACACACACACACACAGACTCACACACACACACACACACACACACACACACACACAGACTCACACACACACAGCTCTCACACACACACACACACACACACACACACACACACACACAGACTCACACACACACACACACACACACACACACACACACACAGACTCACACACACACAGCTCTCACACACACACACACACACACACACACACACACACACACACACTCACACACACACAGCTCTCACACACACACACACACACACACACACACACACAGACTCACACACACACACACACATTCCACATGCACACAAACACACACACACACACACACACACACACATTCCACATGCACACAAACATACACACACACACACACACACACACACACACACACACACACACACACACACACACATTCCACATGCACACACACACACACACATACACACATTCCACATGCACACACACACACACACATTCCACATGCACACAAACACATATTCCACACACACACACACACACACACACAGACTCACACACACACACACATACACACACACACATCGATGGGCAGCGGCGAGCTGTAATGTGTTGGGGGCACGGGGGGCACGGGGGGAGGGGGGGTGGGGGGTGGGCACTGCCCCTCCAGGAGAGCCGCAGCGGGGCAGAAAATCGGCATCTGCTTGTGGTCCAGCGCAGCTCCGCCCGGGCGCCACCGCTGCTGTCACTCCGGGCCCCGCCAGATGTGGCCCCTGCACCTCTTTTTCATCTTCATTATTTCAGCTTCGCGTTCCGCCATGCCGGCCCTCCCCCACCCCCCCCTCACCCTCACCCCCCCCCCCAAACTCCCCCCCCCCGCCGCCCCCCCGTGCATCCCCATCCGTCGTAATCAGCCCCCAAACCAGGTCGAGCAGAACGCGCTTCTAATCATACACTGACACGAAAAGGACAAAAGCAAAAAAAAAAAAAACCATAATGTCCATCCCCCCCCACCCCGCCCCACCACTTCACAAGAGGAAAACATCATCACTAACAATGGGATGGGGGGGGGAGGGGTGGAGGGTGGACAGCTGAGGGAGAGGCTGGCACTCAGTGGCCATGCGCCATGTTAGCACGTTAGCACGTTAGCATACTCCAGTAATCCCGGCTCACCTGCCAAGATGCCGGTGGAGCCAATCGGGCCCACGTCACACGAGTGGCTGAATCTGCTGGCCTGGATCTGCAGGTCAGTATGCTTGTGGTGCGAGGATATGGCTCTGCCCCAGCATAGCTAGCATGCTAGCGTGCACACGGACACACACACACACACACACACACTCGCAAACACACACCCGTGTGCCAGATGTGTCACTGTTGTCAGTCACTCACGGGAGTCAACCATGTTCTGAACTCACGGATCTATTTCCTGACGCGGCTTCAGTGTTAAAACCTTGAAAACTGCGGTGGCCTTCTACTCTGACCCTCCATTTTATTGTGTCTAAATGACATGTTGTGTCATACATGTAGTGTCACCCTTCTCTCCCATGTCTCCCTTGACTTTAGTTTTGATGTTTGAAAGCGCTTTACAAATGCATTGATCTTCTCGTATAAAACACCGTACAAAACTGCACTATTTCTCGGCACACACCTTTTTATCAATACATTATTTCCACGGCTTACATTTTAATTACTGCACCTGTAATTCAGTCCTCCAGCGGCCGAAGATTATGACACAGACTCATAATGACGCCACCTGTTGAAAACAAACCTTAACAATTACTCATTGCAGCTCCGGAAAATAATCTTAATGAGTTGTTCTTAATGATTACCAATCCTTCTTTCTTCCACAGCACCTCACAATTCGCAGAGCAGTTCTCGTAGCTATTGACAGATGCGCCCATAAACATGGCGGTGGGCAAATGCAGTATTCATGATAATGTATCAATAATGCATTACCGTTTATCAGTATGAGGGCATCGTGTGTCAGCCGGTGATTTTTGGCTCATAATTAAGAGAAGGCGAGTAGTAACACAGAAAAGGACCAATGGTTGTGAAATATTATTGAAAATTATGCTGGTTTTTCTTACAACCAAACATTGCTGCCTTACCAAGTGGTTGTGCTGTATACACCAGTGCTGGTTGACTCCTCTATGAGGCCACAATGAAGCGTTCTCAGCATGGATGGTCCACAGCTGCATGATGAGAAAAAAAAAAAGTCTGGTTAAGTAAATGATTGTGCCAGTCAAAAAATTAAAAGCATAAGTCGAAACAAAATCCTGCAATGGATCGCCCATTGTTGTTTGCCCCCTGCTACAAAGCAACAATTATTTCAGACATGTTAAACTTATCAAGAAATCAACAGAAATTTAGTAATTAAACACAATTCCGAGTGCTCGTGTTATCTTGTCATTCACTGTTTTTAAAAAACAAATATTTTTCATGCCGCTGAAACTATTTTAGACACAGTAGAAATGACCAGCAACAGGGTGTCTTGACAACCGTCCCTGTCCCTGACCGATTTTCATCTTCAACTTTAAATTACTAACAAACATCTTTTCTACCGAGTTAGCATGACTGTTTTTTGCATTTCACTCAACTACCAAAAAAACAAAATGATTTTGGATTACACCCAAAACTCTGATTGGATTCTCTGTTATTTACGGGCTACAAAATGATGCTGCCAAAAAGTGGGCCTTATCACACCCAACACCTATTTTGGTACCTTGATAACACTCTTTTTAGCACTCCTAATGATTTTCTGCAGTGACTAAAATGTCTTGAACTGGGCACAAAAAATGTACTTTTATTTGCTTTAGCCATAAAACAAGACCAGGTTAAAACCTAGTACAGTATATGGCTGGACCTAACACACGTGATCCGGCCGACCAATGGTGTGACTTCATAACTCGGCCGACCAATGGTGTAACTTCATCACTCACTCAGTCAGTCACAGACATTCACGTTTGTAGGGCTGGCCCCGCTGTTGCGGTCCAGCCAAAAAACATTGTCCCCTTAACTTTTTCTTTTTTAAAATTGGCTATGTTAAATTGTTAGTTGAATGATAATCATAATGTAAATGAGAGAGCAAACGTGCAGTACTCTGTGTGGAGAAATTCTGGTTCACAGCACTTGTACTGTAGGAACTAACTGTACAGGGAGGCATCAGTCACATACAATCAATATTCGCGGTGCAAGTCACGGATGATAAATCTGTAAGGGATTTTTAGCTGTGATCAGGGATCAATACAGACCAGCTGGAGGTGACAAAAAAAGGAGAAACAACCTAATCATTATGACATGGAAACCTCAACAAAAACTTTCCTGTGACTTTCACCATGTTTTACATGAAAAATGTTAAAGATTTTCCCTATGTGAAATCTTTACAACATGGAGGCCCATCACTGGTGAGGACTCGCTCGGTAAAATGGCCTGTGTTAAAACACATACAAATATGTATGTCAGTATATATTGGGCCCAGTAAGGATCACATAAACTCTATCAGATTAAAATGTACAAGGTAAAATGGGTAAGGAGTTGGTTTTTTTTAACCCAAAGGGTCACAGGTTCGATTCCCCGGTAGGACACTGCCGTTGTTCCCTTGAGCAAGGCACTGAACCTGCATTGCTTCAGTATACATCCAGCTGCATAAATTGGATGCAATGTAAGTGTATCCAATTACCAAGTACCCAAATAAATACAAAGTTGCTTTGAATAAGAGTGCCTGCTAAATGCCTGTAAGGTAACGTACTCCATCACACCTGATTTAACTGATTTCGCTGTGCTCTTGACATGCGATGAAACGGGTGAAGCCTTCCCCCATCTTGTTATTTTCCAAAGTCCGACTTTTCGTGTCGTTCGTTCTGGCCCTGTGATGGCGTGCGCCTTCTTTTGTCTGGCTCTTTTCGCTTCTTTGTTCCCCGACGCGTCCATGAGGAAGTGTGATGTCTCTTTTTTCTTCCCCTTCCTGTCTGCCGTGAGGGGGGGGGGGGGGGTTTGACGGATCGGGGCGCTCCGAGCCCCAGACGTTCCTCCGGGCGAACAAATATATCCCGGGCTTAGAGTGAAAAATACGCACCCCCCCCCCCCCCCCCCGTGCGCGCTCCTCA
>CM077285.1:4356183-4368683 GCA_039654925.1 Anguilla pacifica | reverse complement strand
GCCCTGCCCCCTCCCTCAACACTTCACAAACACAAAAAACCTTCTTTAGACCGTCTATGAGGCTATGGAGGTATTTCAGTAACAGTTAAATAACAGCAAACAAAAGCAACAAAATCTAAATTCTCAAGACATACACAAACTGAAAAAGAAATACAACAGGTCATATAAATAAATAGGCCTGTCCATTTTTTTGTTGTTGTTTGTTTATGTTTAAAAAAAAAACAAACTTGGATCTGGACGGAGAAAAGGCAGCTGTGCAATAAACGGCGAAATAACAGAAAAGAGTCGCGCTCCGAGCGCAGGAACGTTTCCTCAGAGCAGCCTGAGGAGAGCCGGCGTCCGGGTTTTTTTTCCCGCTCGTTACGGCGAGCTGAGCGGACGCCGCGCAGGAAGTAGCGTTTGCGTCTCTGCCGGTTTTTCACCCGCCCGTCCTGGACGCGCTCCAGCCCGCAGTCTGGCCGCGGAGCTGCGCCGTGATTGATTTCCTGTTTGCTCCGCTGTCATCTCAGCCGTTTTATTGGCTAATCCTCTCACCTGGCCTGACACCGCGTCGGGGCGTCGGGGGGTGGGGGGGGTGGGGGCAGAGGTGAACACCTGTTTCGGCTGAGCTCCGCGACACGACGCCACGCCACGCCGCGACGGCTAACCCCCGACGTGTTTGCGAACAAAACGGCGCGAGGCGAGAGGGGGGGGGGGGGCTGCTGGGAACCTTCTGTTCCAGGAGGCGAGCCGGTAATCGCACGGACCGTCTGCGAAGAGTGACTTAACAGCCAGTTAATTCCCAAAAAAAACAGCTAACCCCCCCCCGACCCTAACCCTAACCCTAACCCCCCCCGAATATGCGTTTAACACTGAAAATTATCTTCATATAAATAGTCAGTATTTATTTATTTTCTTATTTAGGATCCCCATTAGCCATACACAGTGTGCAGCTAATCTTCCTGGGGTCCGGGGTGTAGAGGCTATGCTGTTGTTGGTTGACGTGTGTGAAACTACGGGCCCTTAAATAATCTTTTATTTACTCATCGGATGATTTAGGTTAAATAAAATAAGGTCCGTGTCCAGGGGGGTAGCAAAGGCACGGGCGTTCCCAGCCCTAACTGCGTCCTCACCGAACACTAACGGAGTAAATCTGATGGACTTCCCTCCGCAGAGAGGGGGGGGGGGAATAAAACATCCACTCTCCCAGCTGCACGCGGGCGACAGGCCATAAAATTATTTTACAGGACGCTGTAAACCGGCCCCCACCTCCTGCGCTGTGTGGATATAGACGGACAAGCGACACTTTTTTTTGTGTGTGTGTGTGTGTGAGCCGTCTGATCCATTATGTCCATACTCTGAATCTGTGTCTATACAGTGTGTCCCCAACCCTAAGAGGTTATGCCAGACATTGCTGTTGCTTTATAAAGGTAATATCTCTTAGGGTTACAAGATCTGAGCGTTGTGAGCACCATGTGAGCTGGACTTTATGTGTTCTTGGCTATCAATAACTGTGCAAAATGTGTATTGTACCTTATCGGACCTGTGTTTTGTTGTTGTTCCAATGACCTTTGGTATGTACTTTTGTACGTCGCTTTGGATAAAAGCATCTGCCAAATAAATGCAACGTTCGTGTGCCGATGTGGGTAATGATTCCTTCATTTTAGGTATAACATACCACAAAAGGCAATAGTTGACATGGAAAGGAGGGCAGAATGTTGGGTGACAAAGGGTTAAGTCTGATACCAAATGTGCAATGCGCATTTAAATACATAAATGTTTCTTACTTCTTAATGTTTTATAAAATTGGTGGAAAAAACTGAAGATCACTTCAACACTTTTATGTTTTACAAATTATAAAAAACTGAAACCTAAAAATACAGGACCCACACATTTTCATCGCCCTCTTATGTGCAGGATTTCCTAAAAAAAAAAAACCCAGTGAAGTTTATTAAAATGTTGTTTTCAAGGCATGCTCAATACTGCTCAATATTTTAATGCAGTTTTTTTCTTTTCTTTTCTTATTTTACAAAAATGCGTTTTAACACCAGATGATATTGCTGGGAGTGATAGCGTTGCAATAAAGAAGTTATTGACTAAATGATATTGATCGCCATGTCCTCAGGCAAAGACCGCTGACCTTGGGTTCCCATGATGCATCTCTTCCCTCCTCTGCAGCCACTCAATAATATATTATTTTATATATTTCACCGAGACAACAAATAGCTGCGCGAGTAACTACAAGGTGAGGAATTGCTAGTAAATTTTTCATGGCTATTTGCCTTCAGAAAATTTGGCAAGCTGCATCTGAAGGGTGATTAAAGTTGGTCTTCAGTCAAAGCTTGATTACGGGTTGCCATTCAAGCATGGAAAAAAAAAAGAAGGAACAGAAAAATAAAAGAAGAATAGAAAAGAATTGTTCTTTTCTTTCTCTAGCATTGGACAGCGACCTTGTGAGCCAAGCTGGAGGGGTTCTCACTTCAAGCCCCAACCCAGATTTTGTAAAAGCCAGAAGTTCATGTCGGTATTTAATAATTAAATATTAAATACCGGTACAGAAGTACGGTACAATGACAAGCTGCGCCACATAGATCAGCTGAACCAGAAAAACAAAAATAAAAAAGAGCATGCTTGATTCAAGCTGAAATATAAGCAATTGGCTGATTGAATGAAAGGCGGTAGGCACACCAAGCAGCTCAACCTCAAAAACAAACAACAACAAAAAAAAAATGAGGAAAGGTTTTTTTTTGTCGTTGTTTTTGTTGTTGTTTGTCCAGTAATCACCTTGACGACTGTGGTGGAGGAGGGGGGGAGGGGGAAGGGGCTTCTCGTGCGGTTAACCGATTGAAGCTTCTCAGGCTGATTAACGCCCAAGGTTAAAGCACGAAAAAAAAACAACGGCCATCGATTCGGCGCCGGTAATTGGGCGGCCCGTCGGGGCGGGCCGACGCCGCGAGGCGTGTCCCGGGAAGCGCTCGGGGAGTTAGCGGGGAGCTGCGCGGCGCCTTTAATTCGGTTACGGCACTCAGGGGTCCCGGGGAGGCGCAAGCGAGGCAGAATCGACGCGCTAATGGCGGCTCGTGCTCAGGTTCAAAGCCGAAGAGCGACGCGACGAAGGGTGAGCCGGTCAAAACCGGGGACGGCTGCCGTTTAGATGCTGAAATGACACTTCTAAAATGGCGCCAGGGCCTAAATGGTGCTTGAACAAATTCCTTCTTTTAAAATAAAGAGTAAACGACGACAGTAAAGAACGACTGTTTTCTTGCGGAGTCAAGTTTACCTGTTTTATTTAATTGCTTAAATTATACTTTATACTTTTTATTTATACCATTTTGCTTTTCGGCATTTTGACTGTTTAACGTTAGCTACTGTAGCTTGCTAACGGCACCTGCTGTCACCGGCAGCATCGACAGAGCGAGTGTGAGTTCACGTTAGCCTGCTCGCTAGCGTGTAGCGTTAGCCAGCGAAGGCGTGCGGCTCCGAATGCTCGCTAGCGTGTAGCGTTAGCTAGCGAAGGCGTGCGGCTCCGAATGCTCGCTAACGTGTAGCGTTAGCTAGCGAAGGCGTGCGGCTCCGAATGCTCGCTAGCGTGTAGCGTTAGCTAGCGAAGGCGTGCGGCTCCGAATGCTCGCTACCGTGTAGCGTTAGCTAGCGAAGGCGTGCGGCTCGGAAACGAGGCGCCGAAACCTGCCTTGCGGTCCGGTCCGGTAACCACCCCCCGTTTGAGGGCCAACGCCCTTTTTGGCGCCCAGCCCTCGTCAAATCGGAACGGCGGAGAGGAGGGAAGAGTGCACGCGGCTCTGGGAACGGGCCGGTCCCATTCCCGCCCCCTCTGCTGTCCCGTCGGCTTCTCCCGACACTCCCGGTCATTCCCACATCGGCCGTGTTCGCGTTTAAGAGCCCCTGGGTTGTCAGATTTAAAATATTCATCCGGTCTGCTGTCCGGTCAGCCGAAAGCGTTTACTCAGCAGACATTTAAAGAGGAGATTTTTCATGTATTATTGAGACGTGGGTGTGTTATCAACTTATGCAGGTCAATAAAGAATATTTTAATTTGCCTCTCAGTCAAGAATTAAATTTCGCATTGCTCTCTCCTACACTCTCTTTTATGAATGGGCAAATATACGTGTAAAATACAATCTTTTAAACAAGTGTGCAAACATGCATTTATTTTTTTTTTAATAAAAGGACAGTTACTTTTATAACATGTTGTATTGTAAGAGACCAGCAGTTTACTGCATTGATTATGTGAGAATATCTCCATTTTGTTTCCCTAGCCTGCCTGTGTGTGTGTGCGTGCGTGCGTGCGTGTGTGTGTGTCGGTTATTATGTGCATAAACCTCAGTGGTACCATCTAGAGACATATGGAAAATGGAGTCTAAGAAAGAGGACCCCCTGACCCAATGACCTCTCTCTCTGCCTATATTTCACTCCATCAACACCCGACCAGCAAGCCGCGTGTAAGAATCCCGCGCGATAAGTAATCCTCATTTGAAACAAATATAGACAGCCAGTGCTGAGAGCAGAGTAGCATTATTTTATACAGTTGAGGATATTTTATGAGTTAAAGTCATGCCAAAACATCTCTGAAAGCACTGGGCCATCATCTCTGCTTCACTCAAAAAGCTCTGCTCTAAACACACAGGCGAGGCCCAGCACCCCCCCACCCAACACCCCCCCACACCGACACAGGGCCCTTACAGTGGGGCAGGTGGGAGGGATGAAGGGAGGGGAAGGGGAAGGGGAAGGGGGGGGGTGGAAATATTAGACTAATCCGCCAGGGGTCTAACGTGTAGCCTTGACCAGGAAGCACATCGCACTGGCTCGCTGCTTAACTGACAGGGCCACTGTTTTCTGAGGGAGGTGAACAGTGCATTCAGCATTTATCACATTAAATAGTTTTTCGTTCTCTCTTGCCCCCCCACCCCCCCCCCCCACCGTTTCCCTGGGTACCCCTGTGCACTGTGCCCACCCCCCCCCCACCCCCCCAGCACCTTTGTCATTCCCAGGTATTTGCCATGTAAAACGGAAAGAGAACAGAGAGCTCTGTGTTTATTTTATCTGGCTCCGCCTCCTTCTGTGAGCTCACGAGCTCCATAGGGAATGTGCATAATTATCGCCTGATGATTTTTCCAGTTAAAAAAAACAAAAAACCTATAATTTATTATTATCCACTTTGCCAGTTTTCCAGTTTTCTTTCTCCCGGGTTTGGAATGCCCAATCGGAATTGTAAGCCCTTCAATCCCTTCATCATGAATGGATGAAAGGCCTACAAATGGGAAAGGTGTGAACTAGCACTCGTAGTATTGTTTTTATCGATACTAGCGTCCTACCAGCTGAGTAGCGCAGTTAAGTTACCATGCTAGGGGACTGCGCAGTGCAGACAGATATGCCGGCACGCGATTGGTCGAGAGAAGTCATGACAGGCTCTCTCTCCCAGAGCAGCACTGTGGCCGATCGAAAGTTACCCTACGGGACTTTGGGCGCAGCAGGCGTTAGTATGGTCAGGATTCAGCCCAGACCAATGAGGCAATCCCTGTGCTATTAACGAAAACTGCAGCTGAATACACAATTGCTGCATTTTTATATATATATATTTGTTTTACTACTATTTTAGTCACCCTGAATATATGACGTTACTTCTGTTTTTCATTGTCTTTCATGCACGTGTGGGACCATAAAATTAAGACACTAAACTCTACCAGGTCCCATTACAGTCCTCCACTGAAGGACAACCGTAATCAAGACCACAGAAGAAGAAGAAGAATCTGACGAGAGCACAGTAAGTAGCTAAGTAGCAGTAAGCGTACTCTCATACTTGGCACCCGGAGTAAGTCTGACACCACAAGGAGAAACTTCAGGTTAATTTTTTAAGGTTGGCCTCAAATGGAACCTAAACGAGTTTGATTTATTCAGCTGTTTTTTTTTTTCTCCTTCTATCCTTCCCTCCCTCCCCCCCCCCTCCACCCACCCCTGTTCCTCCTCACCTTTCTCCTGGCTTGTTTAGAGGGTGTCGCCAGCATCTGGCGTCTTTGCATAATGCGCGGGGTGATTGGAAAGGGGGGGGACTTTCATGGATGATACAAATTGCTTGGTGACCTGGTAATTAACTGAAGAAGGCAGTATGACAGACTCGGTAATGAAGTTACATGGCCAAAAAATTAATGCAGATGCATAAATTATCATTTAGAATACCACACTAATAGTCAGAAGATAATTGCTCCCCACGTATAGAAATACATACCTGTGCAGAGCGATTTTATTTGTTTATGTGTTTAATCATTTATCCTGAGGTGCACAGGAGGTTTTTTTTAAGCCTATTTTGAGATTAGTGAAAGCATGTTTGTTTTTTGTTTTTTTCTCGTGCTTTTAACTCCAAAGTGTTAAACATTGTGACCTTGAAAGAAAGTAGCACAGGACAGCTACACTCACTTTAAAGCACAACCTCCAGGAGCCGGTCTGCGAGACACAGACTTGCTATCGCCACATTATTCAATCGGATACGCATTCGCTAAAATTAATGCTACGAATGGCCAAATGACAAATAAGGTAGTTGTCTCCCAATGAAAATAACCGGGTTATAACCCAGAATCTAGATGTCTAGACAGGTGTAAACAAACTAGGTTGGCTCAGCTTAGGGTCAGGTAATATTATCTGTAGTAGTAGTCACAGAAGTAGCAGTAGTAGTATATTCACTACTACTAAATTCTTTATTTTTTTTAAAATGTGAAAATGCATTGGGAGGTGTAATTATAATCTGGTAAATTAAAATAAATTAACATATTTGCAACTGTGTCTATTTAATGTAATATGTATTTGATTAAGAACCCTTTTGAATATGTCATGCTTTATTATTCTCTGTCATCATTATATATTTCTATATATAATTATTTAGGTGTGTCTGTGGTGTGTGCTGTAAGGGCCCAAAATGTTTCTATATGGCTATGATGTATTTTAACTGCCTATAAGAAAAACACAGGATTGAACAGCTTGTTAACAGATTGAAGAAGCTGGAATGCATGCATGCTGTCTCCGAAACACATCTATTCATTTTCTCATTTGCATTTTTCACCTCTCCTTCCACAAATTGGGCTGTTGAATATCATGATTATAAATGTGGGGGACCGGTCCAACGGTTAAAGCGAGACACGTTAGCTCAGCATTGCATAGTTTAGCGGGGAAAGAATTTAATCCTTACTCACGCTCGCGTCTATTCATGAGACAGAGACCAGGAACAACCGCGCTATTTGGTTGATATGTTAAATGAATTTGATGTGCATGCATGCACAAACACACACACACACACACACACACACACACAAACACACACAAACACACATACACGCACGCACACACACACACCCACGCACCCACGCACACACACACACACACACAGCACAGCATTCAGTGAACACGTCAAGCTGTAAGCAGAGGGTCTGTGTACAGCGGGTTCGACGCAGGCAGTCGACACAGGAAGCGTTTAGGACGTCCCTTTAGGAAGAAGTTTAGGAAGAGCAGCTGCTATGGTGGTAATGTAACATAGGAGAGCAATTAGGAACGTCACAATGGCGACTCATCACCATCCATTAAGTCCTGTCGTGTGAAAAGAGGGCGGAGCGCTAGAGCTTTCCAGGCTTGCTATTGGCTGAGAGAGGGGAGATGGGAGGGGCCAGCGCTGATGAGACTAGGGCAGTGGTCTTCATTCCTGGTCCTGGTGGGCCGCGGGGTCTGCTGTGTTCAGTTTTCTCCTCAATACCAGCAAGTGGGAGTCGGACCCAAGAAACCAGGCGAGGTGAGTTGACTGTGTAATCGACCGCTCTAATTGGTCAATTAAGTGCCGGGTAACAACAAAAAGCCATCAGACCCTGCGGCCCACCAGGTCAGGAATGAAGATCAGTGGTCGAGGAGGTAGAGGAGAACACCTGGAGGCAGGTATGGCCACATCGGCACCTCTATCCACCACCAAAGGGACAGCTAGGCAAAATCCAGCCTTACGTCACAAAAGTGTAGTTAGAATGTCCTTAACTGAACATTCTAATGCTGATGTCACAATCACTGCTGGGAATTGAATGCAGTGGAGTTCTAGGACAGACTTAGAAATTTGAAAATAAAATAAATTTAAAAAACACATTCCAAAAAGCCTACTCTTCAAAAGGGTGAAGAAAGAGATCTCACCTGAGCTTGAGCATGGTGTGAGTGAGTCTGCAGTCTGAGTCTGTATTCTAAGCATGACAGTGGTTTACTGTGGGACTTCATTGCGTAGGCTTTTTTTTTTTTTCTTTTAGTACAGTCTGCTCAGGTAGATTTTAGGAGAGAGGACAGATAAGCCGTCAGCTGCCTATGCACCGAGCACGCTCAGAACCGACGAGGAGAATGACCTTGAGATTAATCACTGTGCCACACCAGTGTGTTGTTTTTTTTCAGGATCGTGTTGCAATCTCCTGCACAGAACACCCATGCACCTGAGTGGTGCTTCATAATGGGAGAACCTGCTATGTATTCTCTGGCAAAGACCAGAAGAGAGCAGGAAGAGACTGAATTTGTAGACAGGAAGGGCAACTCTTCCACAGTGTGTGCCTATGAACAGGACATCTAATGTGCCCTCTTCTTTTTACAAGGTATCCTTATCCTCTCTAAGCACCTGTGGGCTGCTTTTCCAGGTGTGCAACCTTCAAAGGTATAATTACATATTTATCTCTTCTGAAAACAGTGGGACATTTCACAGCTTCATTATGGTTGGAATATAAGAGAAGCAGCAGTCAGTATAAATATTGAATGCCGATACAGCACCTATTGGGGGGCGACATAGCTCAGGAGGTAAGAGCGGTTGTCTGGCAGTCGGAGGGTTGCCGGTTCGATCCCTGCCCTGGAGTGTCGAAGTGTCCCTGAGCAAGACACCTGACCCCTAATTGCTCCCAGCGAGCTGATTGGTACCTTGCATGGCAGCCTTTCACCGTTGGTGTGTTGTGTGTGAGTGTGTGTGTGTGTGTGTGTGTGACTGGGTGAATGAGAGGCATCAGTTGTAAAGCGCTTTGGATAAAAGCGCTATATAAATTCAGTCAATTTACCATTTATTGCTTCTCAACTAAATTTGATATATATCAGTCCAACCTAAATATTCATCAGGAAGAGTTGGAGTGTTTTTATGTTATTTGTTTGTTTGTTTTTGTGTATTAAAAACCAAACGAAAGCTGAATAAAGAAAGAGCACGTAGGCGTTTTAAAGAAACGCGTCCCCTTTTCGTGTGTTTCTCCTCCGGTGGGAGATCTCCGGAGAAAAGGTTCGTCTGCGGGCCGTGCTAATTGTTTAGCGCTCTTAGCCGGAGTTAGCCCCCTCACCTGGGGGCGACAGTGATGAATTCGGCGCGCCCCTCTTCCGACGCGCCCGGCCTCCTTAAGCAAAGTTCAGGAGGTGCAGCTGGCCGACCGCGTAGCCGCCCCCCCCCCCCCCCCCCCCGTGCGCATCCTCCCGCACGCACAGACGCTGTAATTTGTCACTCGGTGCCAGCGGCAATTAGACTGATTGTGTTAGAGGCAGCAGCTTGAGCCGGCTCTGCCCCCGGACCTGGGGGACCCCGGCCTCCCCCTCCTGCCCTTCCTGGGCTCTCTCTCTCTCTCCCTCTCTCCCTCCCTCTCGCTCTATCTCTCTTTCCCTCTCTCCCTGTCTTTCTTTATTTCTCTCTCAATCTCTCTCTTTCCCTCTCTTGCTCTCCTTCCCTCTCCCACTCTCGCTCTCTCTCCCTCTCTCTCTCTTTCTCACACACACACACACATTCTATCTCTCCCTCTCTCTCTCTCTCCCTCACCTCTCCCCTCCCCCCCCCCCCCCCCCCCAGCGGCTCTTGGGCTCAGCGCCGGTTGAAAAGGCTTTGAGAAGTTCAGCCGGGGTCTTAGCTTTCAAAGGACAGGGCCCATTGATCAGACAGGACCAGAGGGCAAGGATAACACCGGGGCTGCCAGGCTGGATTTGCGGCTGAGGCCCACGTCTCCTCCTCAGAGCCCAGAGAGGGGGTGGAGAGCCCAGAGAGGGGGCGGAGAGCCCAGAGAGGGGGCGGAGAGCCCAGAGAGGGGGTGGAGAGCCCAGAGAGGGGGCGGAGAGCCCAGAGAGGGGGCGGAGAGCCCAGAGAGGGGGCGATAACGGCAGGATTTAGAGACACTCCGCGTTACGTTAGTGCTAACGAGCTCGCCCGGCCCAGAAACCCTCCCTCTCTCGCTCTCTCTCTCCCTCCCTCTCTCTTTCTCTCTCTAGCACTCCCTCTCTCCCTCTCTCTCACTCTCTCTCGTGCTATCTCTCTCCCTCTCTCCCCCACTTTTCCTCACTCTCTCTCTCTCTCGTAAGAAAAGAAAAAAGAAGGGATAAGGAGGAAAAAGAAAAGGGAGAAAATTATACGCTCACTCCTTTTGATAACGTTGTTACGCGAGTCTCTTTCCGACACCGGGCCGCGTTTTAGGGTCATGTTTTAGGGTCATGTTTTAGGGTCATGTTTTAGGGTCATGTCAACCCTAGATTATTGAAGGATTTTACATTTCTCGACCTGCGCTGCTTCTAATTTAACTGCACCTTCAGGGGCCTTAAAGCGCAGAGGAATGTGAGAAACAGATGTGGCTCCACGCAGGAAACGGCCCCGACGCCATCGCCCATAAACGGGGACGAAGTTTAGGGGAGAGTGTGTGTGTGACTGTGTGTGTGTGTGTGTAGTGTGTGTGTGTGTGTGTGTGACTGTGTGTGTGTAGTGTGTGTGTGTGTGTGTGTGATTGAGACGCAAATGGCTGTCCTGCATTTTTTGAATTGTTATTTCTCTATTTGGCATATCTGGTATATACAGCACTGCAACTCAAGTGAATGACATCAGACAGCAACTGAAATATATTTGGACGCTTATGATGTATTTTATAAATGTGTCCCTAAATAAAGAATTCAAATGTGTCTGTGTGCGTTTGGAGAAAGGGGAAGCACACCTTGGGGTCAGCAAGACTTGGTAGCCAGCAGGTATTGTGAACCTCTGAAGAAAAGTATGGCTTTTGTTCATTTTTGAAAGGATTCCTTGTTAACTCACCGTTAATTTGCATTTTAATGCATTGCGGTGCATTTCAGTGAATTTTCCCCTGTTCTAGAAATAAGTGGTCCGACATCGCGTTTTCACTTAAGGTACATTACTGTTTTAATTGGGCGCATCTGAATTGTTTTAGCTGGCCTGTAATTACTGTCCATTTTCCCTCTTCCTCGTGTAGGAGCTGAGGATGCAGGAGGTACTGTATCCTCAGGTAATTACTGTCACTGCAGGTATTTTTGTTCTCATCCACTGTAGATGCCCTACTTATTGATTAGGAGCCATTGCTGATGAAGGAGGACGAATTTCTCTGGGCCATCGACTAATGGCTAGGCTAAGCCACTGAGTCTATAATATATAACAGTGCCAGTTGCCCTTTTTTCACATTCGGGGGGGGGGGGGGGGGGGCAGGGGGGTTGAGGGGGGGGAGGGGGGGTTTTGAGGGAGGGGTGGGGGCTGAGGGAGCAAAACGTATTTTTCCTGCCGTAGACGCAGCCGTGGGAAAGTTCCGGTTTTTAAAAAAAAAAGAAAGTTTTTTTAGGTGTTAACAGGAGTGGAAAAATCTCCTGGACTTGGCCAGGCCGCGTAAAGCTACCTGCACTACGCACCTGGCCGCCAATCCCTGGAAGAGCGGAGCCGCCACTCCCGCTATCCGAGAGCGGGCCGCTCGGCCAATCGGAGCGGCGCTGTCCTGGCCTGTCGCCACGGCGGCCGCCGCCACGGTAACCCGAGCTGGGGAGCGACTCCAGGCTCTCAGGCTCTCAGTCAGCAGCTCCAGCGCATCGCAGCGCGCGGGGGGGGGGGAGGCGGGGGGGGGGTTTGCTATATTTCAGCGGTTTTGTTTCACTTGGAAAGGCGGATCGCACCCGCCTCTGTTCCACTGCCAGCTGGACCTGCGAATGGCCACCCTGCCCGGTTCTGTAAAGATGGATGTGCACACACACACACATACACATGCACGTGCACACACATGCATACACATACACACACACACACACACACACATGCATACACATACACATGCACACACGCACACACATGCATGCATACACACACACACACACACACACACTCACACGCACACATGCATACACACACACACACACACACACACACACACACATGCATACACATACACATACACACACGCACACATGCATACACAGACACACACACACGCATGCATACACATGCACACACATGCACATACACATACACACACACATGCATGCACACATTCACACATGCACACTGCACATGCACACACACATACACACAGACACATTCACACACACACTCATACACATGCACACGCACACGCACATGCACACACACACATACACACATGCATGGACACACACACGCATGCACACCCATACATGCACACAAACACGGGTATGAACGTACTGTATGCACGTACTCACACACATACAGAAAAGCAAACACACACACGCACACACACAGAAACAGA
>CM077285.1:4346183-4351183 GCA_039654925.1 Anguilla pacifica | reverse complement strand
TCTGCAGCTTATTCTACAGACACTGTCTCTCAGGCTATAGGCATCTGGTTGTGAAACGTCGTGGAAATAATGTCAGTCTCGGAAAATGAAAGAAAGTGTCCAATAAACAGACCAGCCAGGTGACAAAGGACTCTCCTTGACACATAAAGTCACTGTTTTCTCTCAAGCCATTTACAACTTTTTAAAATTACAACCTGCAACTGCCATTCACGTTATCGCCACAACTCAAGTCATCGTCCCTGCTTCTGCAGAAATGTAAAAAACATTTTTTTTTTAGACAGAACACTGGTTTCTGCAGGTACAATAGATCATAGAATGCTTTCTGCCCCCTCAATTGGCTATTGAAAGTCCTTCGTTGCTAATGAAAAAGTAAAAAATAATCAGAAGGTGAATTTTAAATCTTTAATATTCTTGGGGCACTCTGACGGAAGAGCTATTTATAACCATACGCAGGAGCTGGCACATTTTAAGGCATTAAAGTGAGCTTCAATTTCCACATGCACTTGAAAAGTTAAACAATCAGCACAAAATTGAAATGTTTGCTACAGCAAGGACTATAATAATAATAATATACTAATTTTCATTATTGTTGTTGTTACTACTACTACTACTACTACTACTACTACTACTACTACTAATAATAATAATAATAATAATAATAATAATAATAATAATAATAATAATAATATACTACCAGTAATAATAAATGTATGCATAACAGGAAAATGTGCAAATGCATCTCAACAGTTCTTCCAGCAGAGCACATGGAAGGCACGCACAGAAGGTGTAAGATGGATTGTGGCTTCCTCTTTTTTTTTTTCCTTACTGCTACTGTGCAGTTTCTGATGCAAATCCTCTCTCAGAAATGCAAGAATTCCATCAGGCAGCAACGTGAAATTATGTATCTGGGTTGAGAGGGTGAAAATGAATAAATGATGTGTTTGAAGGAAGACACCCTCCCCCCCCCGCCCCCGCCCCCATTTACCCCCCCCCTGTAGAACCCTGGGCACACTTAGGCAGCCGTTTGGCGGAACCTGTGGAGCCCCATGGGCGTCGCCTCAGAGCCCGACCGCAGGGCCCCCCCCCCCGGGGGCGGATCGGCCCTGAGAGTGGGCAGCAGGGGCTCCTCAAAATCAGGCTGGGCCTCAAAATTGGGCTGCGCCCCCAAAATCAAGCTGTGCCCCACAATCGGGCTGGGCCCCAAAATCACACTGGCCCCAAAATGGAACTGGGCCTCGAAATCATGCCCGGCTTCTCGCTGCTCAAGACCCAAGCAGGTCCGAACGCGACCTGAGAGGGTGACCACGGTGACCAGGCTCACTCCCACCCCCTTTTGTCACCTCGTTCTGCAGTCAGAGCGGACGGAAGAGCAGAGGACTCTGGGAAGGAGGAGGGAGGAAGCGCTTCGGTTTCCACGGCGCTGTTCTCAGCACCTGTCCCTCAGAGAGGAGACCCCGCTGCAAGCTGAGCATCGTCCCCTCGGCCCAGCGAGGGGACCGGGACTGTCGGTTTAAGGGGGGTCGTGAGGAGTCGCCAGTTTGGCAACGACTCAACGCCCCCCTCCTCTCCCCCCCTCCCCTCCCGGTACCGGGGAGGAAGGCCCAAGGAGACAAACCTTTATGCATTAGCGACAGTGCGGAGCGCGCCACTTCCTTATTGTTTTTAATCAGAGCCGAATGGCAACAGAACAAATGAAGTTGCGCCGGTGGGGGGGGGGGGGGGGGGGGAGGTGAAAAATTTTATCACGTCTCGGGGCCGTGCCTCCCAACCCCCCCCCCCCACCTCTCTTCTTCAGAGGCCATCTTGAAAGAAGGAAAGGTTTTTTTTTTTTTTGGTAATCAATGGAGGTACTCCATATGGCCGGGATCAAAGGTGTCACATAGTGTGTGCTTCTGTTTATTGCCAGCCAGCGCCGTTAATTGGACAACAAGATCAGAGGCATATTAAAATCCAATTAAATTGATATGAACAGATTGCCAGGCGATGTACGCTAATGTATAATTGAGTATCAGGCGAACGCGAGTCGTCCCCGCCGCCGTCTCCGGCTCCTACCTCCTGAATAAATGATGCGCCCGTGGAGACAGAAAACAAGTTAGCACGTTAGCACGTTAGCGCCGCTAACTCCAGCCTTTCATCCGCCGCCATCTTAGCGGCGAGTTTATTTTTTTTAAATTTGTATTTTTTTTAAAACCCCGCTGCCGGTGCTCTTAAAGGGACTGGTTTCTGTTTTGGCCGTTTGAGAGTGCGTGAGAGTTTTGGACGGGCGGGGTGCGGTGGGGTGGGTTGGGGGGGGGGGGGGGGGGGGGAGTCGAAGCCCTACGTGCGGAGGAAAACGAGCAGTTCCATCGCTCAGAGATGGGTTTTTAATTTCATCATAAAGTGAAGCAATGCATCATTTTTCGCCGGGATAATCAGAATGCGAGGGAGGAGGGAACCCGAGGTGGGGAAATTAGGCTGTACGCCATTAATATGCGGTGAGTGTGTGTGTGTGTGTGTGTGTGTGTGTGTGTGTGTGTGAGTGTGTGTGTGTGTGTGTGTGTGTGTGTGTGTGTGTGTGTGTGTGAGTGTGTGTGTGTGTGTGTGTGTGTGTGTGAGTGTGTGTGTGTGTGTGTGTGCGGGAAATCAACATCACCTGTATGAGGCCAACGGGATAAATATCAAAAAGATAAAAGGTACTGTCACAAGCTGTCTCAAACATATACATTTATTTGAACACAGAGAAAGAAAAAATATATGTGTGTGTGTGTGTGTGAATTCTGCAATTTACTGACTTTTAAAACAATCAGTTTGCCAGACAGTACAAAATTTATATTTCATATTTCATTTTTTTGATCATTTAAAAATCTCATATTTTATATGATGGTACATTTTACTAAGTAACACATTTCAGTAAAAAAAAATTTCCAAGAATCTCAAAGAGTGTTTTCAAATGTACCTCTAAAGACTGTAAGTGGTTCTAAAACATTATGTAAGACATCTTACCTCGGTTAGCATGTGAGCCGCACGTCTCCTCCAATCAGTGCTAGCTCTCCTGTAGCACTGCCGTAGGTACCTGGCTCTCCAGCGATTTCATTGGAGGATTACACCCTCTTCAGCTGCAAGCGCTCCCAGCATGCACCTGGGAGGGTGGCACAGCAATGAATTGAGAAAGGCAACAAGCGACTTATTAACTGGGGATAATGAACTAGGGTCCATTATTATAGAATAATAGTGAATTAAAAAAGCCATTGCCTGCAGAGCTGAGAAGAGGCTCATTAGAGATCATGGGGTTAGGTTGGCGTGATTTGTCCAGCAGGCTGCCAGCCTTGCCACTCCTGGCAGTGCCCAGACGCGAGGGCCCTTGGCGCAGGTGCTAACAAGGTCACCGTGCCAGCGAGCCATCTGGACGTCAGCCGCCAACACGGGCCTCTTTCTCACCAGCTAGCGCTGATGCCTTCCACCGAGTCAGCGCAAAAAAAACAAAACCAACAACAGCAACAAAAAGAGTAGTGTTTCCCTGATCCGCTCGAAGAATTGGGTAGAGATGGATAAAAACTTTTAAATGGCTTGTCACTACCCCCTCATCCTCAGAATGCCACCGGTTGATTGATTGAGGTGTCGCTTTGGAAAATGTTCCAAATATTAACTTAACTAATACTTCTGTCTACCCTGCTGCTACGTACTCTTGGCAAAACAATGCAATATCCCTGAATTGCTGTTTGAGGCTTTCTTTGTCAGGTCAAAGTTTCCCTCTATCTTCCCCCCCTCTTTTCCCCTCCCTCCCTCGTTCTGTCGTTCTCTCAGGTGGACTGGAACGGGCCGTGTCATTTTTCGGATATGTACGACAGATCCATATATCCACAAAGTTTAATTTGTTTGGGGAATATCGTCGCGCCCGCACGGCTCTCTGAATAACATCTGCGTGCCGCGTTTGCTTAATCATGCATAAAAGAAAAGAAAATGCACAGCAGTCACCACGTACACCAGCAAAAATACATAATAATGATCTTTTTGTTGAGAAATAACCCAGTTTAACCCTATCAGACACCACTGAGCAGGAAAATCACAGCATCACACAGGGGTCATAGTGCCGCTCAAGATGATTAATGGGTAATATTGAAATCAAGCAGGGTTATTAATGGGTAATATTGAAATCAAGCAGGGTTTCACAAAAAAAAAAAATCTGTTTCAATAGCATACAAAGAGGGTAACTACATAAAATCATGCATGTAATGTGAGTCAATAATGGTGGAGTGGGAAATCTTGGCACCGTGGGCTACTTCTGCCCCTGTTTGTTTGTTTGTTTGGTTGTTGTTTGCGTATATATTTTAATTTATTTTTAGCCTGGCACCAGTAACGAGGTTATGATCGGAGTCAAATCGGGAGCTGGGTTTGCTACATTTTTACACAGAAATGCTGACCCGTCAGCTAATCGCAAATTACAAAACCCTGGTTTTTGGAGCAAAACAAGAAGAAGGACTTTGAATGGTTTATTTCGGGTTTGTATCTAATTCATGATTTGTGTACAGGTCTTTACATTTCTGAATAACTGAATTTGCTTTTCATGTCGCATATAAATACACAACTGAGGCCAGCTGTCGCCATCAACAGTAAACGTTACCAGTTCCACAGATCTTCTCATGTCAAAAAATAATTCTAAACACGGCTGATTTTATCACTTCTCTTGTCTAATTAAAGGCTTTCTCTTTAATTAACGCGCGAGAACGAGCCACCGGAATGTTTTTTTAGGAGCTTGTTTCCGCGGCATCATTTCAAAGGACCAATTATCGGGGCACACGGAGACAGGTGCTGGGTAGCTTTTTATCAGCCCTCTGAAGTTTGCACCTGGGGAGGAGGTGACGCGGCAAGGTCGGGACATGGTGAGAATGTCACCTTTGGCGACAGTGGAGCTGAGTGGTACCTGTGAGCGTAGCCAGCTAGCATGTCAGCTGATTCCTCCACCCACTGTGCCGTTGGCTACACTGAGTCCCACAAAACTTTATTAGCAGCAGCGAGCGTAG
>CM077285.1:4320599-4346083 GCA_039654925.1 Anguilla pacifica | reverse complement strand
TCTTCTTCTTCTTTCCGCACACGGCCTGTGTACAGTTCAGTCGATCAAATTTAACTCGCCAGACTGTCTCTGTGATGGAAAAAAAAAACACGTAGCACCTGATTATCGGGATTGTGATTTAGCGGATAAACATTTGAATTATTTATTCAGAGTCAAAGTTAAGGACCAATGTTGATTTTCACCCTGGGCTTGTGTTTACTTTGTGTTTGTGTTATTTCAGTGCAGTACACCAGTCGTTTCGACAAGGAGTCTTAAATTAATTCAGAACAGAAGCCTGAAAGCATTTAAGTTATTTTTTGGCAAGAAAAGGATATCCTCTGAAATTAAACTCATTATTACCGAACAAAAACAAGAGCAGCAAAACAAGGAACAGACACCCACTCTGCCGGCAACAGGGTTTGAACATTTTCAGAAACACTTTGGTCGGTAAAAGAGGACAGAGTGTATATTGCCTTCTCTCAGAATTATCCCGAAACATAACCCAGCCTATCAAAGACACGCCATGTCAACACCTTCAGACAGCGCTTCCATCTTACTTCTCTGAAATTTCTGTTTCACGTTCCTCCCCTGATTTTGCTTTCACTTACCAGGCAGGGCTGGTGTCCTTTAAGCAATTTCATATTTAAGTCTAATTCGTTTTATGAAACCGTTTTTGGTTTAATTTGAGTGTACACTTCATTCATTTTGGTGGTCAGAGCTGCGGTATCGTTGACCCTCTTGACTTGAGTGTTCTTGTGAAAGTCCATGTCATCTTCGGAGGGACAAGGTCACCACTGGGCATGTGCCGAACTGTGGAACAGTGGGTGCGTATCTCACCGCCCCCCCCCCCCCCCCCCACCCTTCAAAAAAGTACCACTAATTACTGGCCGCAGCACTCCGAATGTACCATAGACGTTTTACAAGAGCCGGATGGCAGAAAAAAAACGGGAGCGCTGAGTCTGAGATGCGTTTTAGGAGAGGGCTGCGTCTCCGCCTCACCCTGTGCAGGGCCCTGCTCTGCCCCGGTCTCTGAGCTGCCTGCGGTGTTTTATTTCGGATTTATTGCGTTTATTGCTGATATCATTCGCCTCGAGCAGTTAGGATCCAGTTTCCTGTTTTTGTTTCTGCCTCTCCCCGGTAATGCCCTGGAACACCAGAAACCTCAATGGTTTGGGAGTACTTAAAAGGGTTTCTCTCGTCCGTCCTCCCTCTCTCTCTTTCTCTCTCTCTATCCTTCTCTCTCTCTCTCTCTCCCCCACTCTCTCTCTCTCTTCCTCTCTCTCTCTTGTCATTCTCTCTGTCCCTATCTCTCCCCCACTCTCTCCCTCTTCTTCTCTCTCTCTCTATCTCTCTCTCTCTATCCTTCTCTCTCGCTCTCTCTCTCCCCACTCTCTCTCTCTCTTCCTCTCTCTCTTGTCATTCTCTCTGTCCCTATCTCTCCCCACTCTCTCCCTCTTCTTCTCTCTCTCTTGTCATTATCTCTCTCTCTCTCTCTATCTCTCTCTCTTGTCATTCTCTAATTTTATATTTGACCTCAGTGTAGAGCTCAATCTGCTCCAGCACCCTTAGCTACGGTTAGCATGCAGTAGACACGGATGCCTTTTGGCTCGGCCTTCTGGGATGGCCTTTTGGCTCGGCCTTCTGGGATGGCCTTTTTGGGATGGTCTTCTGAGATGGCCTTCTGGGATGGCCTTTTGGCTCGGCCCTCTGGGATGGCCTTTTTGGGATGGTCTTCTGAGATGGCCTTCTGGGGTGGCCTTTTCTTTTTGTCACAGGCCGCGAACCTGGGCGCCATTAGCGCCAAACTCCCAAACAGCTTGGGCAGCAGAATCAGACGAACCCGACGGTAATCCTGGACCCCCCTGGGCCATGCAGGAGTTTCGTTCGGGGGGGGGGGGAATAATTGTGTCTCGGGGGGGGGGCATGGGAAAGAAAGGGAGAAGGTATCGCCGGGCCGAGACCTGAGAGGAGCGATCTGCGTGACAGGCTAACCCTCGCTAACACCGCAGAGAGTGCTGAGGAGGCAGGTTCATCACCATTCCGACTCCGCGCGTACCGTTTACGCTAGACGCGCACGCCTCCGGTCTCGGGGGGGCCACTGTGCGCGCTGGCTTTTTCCGTGTTTCAGCACTTAGAAGTGCTCGATGTAAGCCATCGACGGTCTAAGGAGGCCACACACCTGGTTTCTGAGGCCTTAAATTGGCTACTAATCGAACAGGGAACCCACAGAAACCTGCAGACACTGCAGCCCTCCAGGACGACATTTTTGCGAGAACCTGGTTCATGATGAGGTCTTGTCTGCTATTGTTAGTTTTTTTCCCCCTTCAAAGCTCCGTCCGCAACGACGTGTCCCAAAGCACATATTTTGGGTGTTTCTGTTCTGTTTTATGTGCCTTGCTGCACAAGCCCTTCACACACGCATGTTGGAATTATGCAGAGACCCAGAAGACTTCATTGTGGGAAAGATGGCCGCAGCCAGAAACAACCTGCTCTGAGGTAACGACCTGCTCTGAGGTAACGAGGCCTCAGGGCCGTACCAGGTACACGTGTCACATAAAGAGCCCCACCTGACCGGGATGATCCCAGCGACCCACTACCCCCATCTCAAAATACCCCGGAGGGGGGGTTTGGGAAGGAGGTGTTTGGGGCCTTTTTTTCTGAAACGAAGCGTTCCCCAGGAATCCCGCCAAGGCCGCGTGGTGCGAGCGGGACGCTTTGGGCTTTAGGAGCGGCGGACAGGCTAGCGGCGTCCGCAGGGTGTAATTAGCATGATTAGAAGGCCGGGGCGGTGCGTTTGAGGAGGAGCCAGAAGGGAGGCCAGACAGCGCAGGGTCGCGCCGGCCCAAACTGCTCAAGGACTCCCCCCCCGCATCCCGTCAACCCCCCACCCCCCCCCACCCCACCGAACCACCGCACCGCCACGAACGACCGGCCGCACCACAGCCCCCCCCCCCCCCCCCCCCGGTTCCTAATGGAACGGCGTCCTCCATTAAAAGCCATTAAAAAATTTTTAGGCGGGGCACCATGACGGGGCATTTACAGGGGCAGGGACGAGGCCGGGCGATTAATCTTCAGCGGGGCGGGGCTAACGGGTGTCTCCGGAATCAGAGCGACCACGGAAACAACCCAAAAATCGCACCGCTGTGGTCCTGCGGGGGGGGGTGGGGGGTGGGGGGGGGATGTTGTCTTCTGGTAAGAAGAGTGACAGGTTACAAGATAATGAGTTATGTCTGTCCTCCATATGAAAGCTGTTCTTTCAAAGGCAGGAGCACAGGTACTTATGTTGCAGTACATAAAAAGTGTAAGTGGAGCATTCCAACATTTCCACTTTTGCCAACTTTTCTTGGTTGGCCCATTGCTGTTTTTAGATTCTTTATCCGCATCAAAATGGCCTCCTACTGAAAAAGTGCTTTTCAGACAATTCGCACAAAGCATTGATTATAGCGGCAGAAGGCTTTTTCTGAAATAAATCTCGGAAACTACAACCGACAACAGTGGAAAAAGATGTCACCTCACCGTTTTAGCTATGATTATTTATTTCGTCCAACGGATTTGTTTTCCGGAACATAAACGGTTCTCCCGCCACCTGAGAGAATTGTACGCTCTCCTCTGTACTACACGATCATGAATTAATTATGAATTGAATATGAAAATAAAAAAATAAAAAAGCCTTTTGGGTTGGACGGCTAAGAGATTAAATAATTGAACGAGGCAGAAAACCTCTTGCTTCCCGAAGTGGGACGCTGTGTCTTTCCTGGGGTGGGGGGCCTGCGGGGGGGGGGGGGGGGGGTTCGTCCTAAAAGCAGGCATCCCGCTCTTGCTGCAATGCAGGACGAGCGCAAAGTCAGTTTGGGGTTCCAGGGAGGTCTTACGGGAACAGCCGGGGTCACCCAGAAAACCCGGAGCGCGGAGTACACCCGGGTCCTGGGGCCGGCCCTGGAGCGGTCGCGATTCTGCACGGAATTTGAATTATTCCTGTTATCCTCCGGCTAACGGGGGGGGGGGGGGGAGGAGAGGGAGGGAGAGAGAGATGGAGAGATAGAGAGGGAGAGAGATGGGGCAACAATGACTGTCCTCTCTCCCCTATCCTCCCTGGAGCCATTGGCAAGACTTAAAAGAAAATACTGTAACGCGTTGCCACCAGAGCTAAAGCTAAAGGCTCTGCTGTTCTGAGTTACTGGTGGGGGAGGGGGGGCGGGGGTCAGAGACGGGGGAGGGGGGGGGAGCAGCACTGGGTCATAATCCATTCGGCCAGGGTTCCAGTCGGAAGCCCTCCTCCTCCTCCTCCTCCTCCTCCTCGCAGTCTCGGTGGCGTTGGAGGCCTCGGTTCAGGAAAGGGCCTGTGACTCAGCGTTAAGCGCACGGCCCCCTCCCTCCCCTGCCCCTCAGCGCAGCGGCGATATCACCGCCCGCGCCAGCTGGAAGGGAAAAGGGGAACGCTGATACCGCGCGAAACGCCCGGGGGGAAAACACCAACGGGTTTTTTTTTTTTTTTTTTTTTTTTTTTTGGCGGCCACCTTTTCGTTTTTCGGTTTGGACCCGGAGGGCGCTGAGTCACGCTCGGTGTCCCGCTGGAGACTCCGTTTCATCAGCACTAAAGAAAAGTTCCGTAAATAGGGAGCATGAAATATTCCCTGGAATATTCCCAGACTGTGGAAGGGCCACATATTTTCCTGCTTTTTTTATAAAGGCTAAAAACAAGTACCTGTCGCAAGTGCAAGAGGAAAATTAAACATCGTAAATTTTTTTTTTTAAAAAGGTGACATTGCCCTTACAACTCACCCACCACTGGCTGTATGGGATGGGACTGCCATACGGCCATACCTGCGGTGGGGCTGTTACCTGTGCCACCCAGGGAGAGGCCAGGGGGGGAGTGGGAGGGAGAGCGAGAGGGAGGGAGAAAGAGAGCAAGAGCGAGAGAGAAAGAGGACGGAGAGAGTGAGAGAGAGAGAGAGTGAGGGAGGGAGGGAGGGAGAGAGTAAGGGTGAGAGGAGAGAGAGAGTGAGGAACAGAGAGAGAGAGAGAGGGAGGGAGGGAGACAGACAGAGAGAGTGAGAGGAGGAGGGAGGGAGGGAGGGAGGGAGGGAGGGAGACAGAGAGAGTGAGAGGAGGAGGGAGGGAGGGAGGGAGAGAGAGAGGGAGGGAGGGAGGGAGGGAGGGAGGGAGACAGAGAGAGTGAGAGGAGGAGGGAGGGAGAGAGGGAGAGAGAGAGAGTGAGAGGAGGGAGGGAGGGAGGGAAAGGAAACACACACCCTGGCGGTCGGAGCGGCTCGGTGTCAGCTGACTGATATAATTACAGGAGCGGCTCTCTCTCCCCAAGCCGTTATTTATTTTAGCAGCTCCGGCCTGCTGCAGCCGCTTCGCCACCCCGCTCTCCCGCCAAAAAAAAAAAAAGTGCCTTTTTAACTGAACGCTCTCCAAACACGCCGCGCCGCTACGCTCGGCCCCGGGCCAGGGAGCTGCTCTCTCTCCTTTTTTCAATTTTTTCCTTTCCCCCCCCCCCCCCCCGTGAGCCGAGAGATTTTTTATTTTTTTTAAACGGAAATTCTGTATGTGTCTGAACTTGAGTGGCTCGGCTTTCTGTGTGTGTGTCTGTGTGTGTGTGTGTGCGTGTGTCTGTGTGTGTGTGTGTGTGTGTGTGTGTGTGTGTGTGTGAAAGAGAGAGCTGTGTGTTTGTGTGTGTGAGAGAGAGAGAGAGAGAGAGAGAATTTTGACAAAGTGGCAGCTAAGAAAGAATGAAAATCTAATTTAAAAATCTAAGCAGTAATTGGCAAGCGTGGCAGATCCCCATTGAGCCTGTTTTCTTGTTTGCTTTTTTTTAGTGTGTCTGTGTTTTAAAGGCTGTCAACAAAGACCGAATCATTCTGCAAAACCGCTATTTTTCTTTTTCCAGGACACCCTCTGATCATTTTTTTGTCTTAAACTGAAAATGAAAAGCAGCCTGAAAGGTTGGAGGAATTAAAATAGGTGTGAATTGTTTGAAGGGGCTTTTGTCAGAGGAGTGGTAAATGTCATTCACTACATAATTAAAAAGGTGCCTAGATTTTTCTTCGAGAAATTAAAACCCAGGAAAAGTGCATAGTTGGACGTACGCAAAGTCATGAATAAGCACTGAGTTTCTACCAATAAAAATCTAAACATTTCACACCTGGTGAAGATACAGACACGAGATAAGATATCTCACAACAGCTGAGCTGGAAAGACCACGGTCACCACGGTTACGAACATCAAAATCCAGAAGCCGACATAACACCGCGGCCATAAAACTAAAAGTTTTTACACCGGTCAGCAGTGGGACGTGCTGATGCTGTCGTAAAGCAAGGTCCTGTATCTCCATGGGATTTCCTGGATAAATAAAAGCTGTTTTAAAATAAATAAGTAGTCGGTTAGTTTCTCTATTTTTTTCTTGTATGTGTATCTGGTCCTTGCAGGTCCTCACAATGTGATTCTGTGTGTGTGTGTAGTCTTCAGGCTGCTACTGTGAGTGCTCTAGCCTGTCCTTAAACACACAGAAACAAGACGAAAGGCCAGGGCTTCCAGCTTTGCTTGCACACATAATAATACTGTATGTGTGTGTGTGGTGTGTGAGAGAGTACAGGTATGTGTGCATGTGCGTGAGAGAGAGAGTACAGGTATGTGTGCGTGTGCGTGAGAGAGAGAGTACAGGTGTGTGTGTGTGACGGAGAGAGTGTGTGTGTGTGAGAGAGAGAGTACAGGTATGTGTGTGCGTGTGTGTGAGAGAGAGAGTACAGGTGTGTGTGTGCGTGTGTGTGAGAGAGAGAGTACAGGTGTGTTTGTGTGTTAGAGAGAGAGAGTGTAGGTGTGTGTGTGTGACGGAGAGTGTGTGTGCGTGTGAGTGAGAGTACAGGTGTGTGTGAGGGAGAGAGTCAATGTGTGTGTGTACGTGTGTGTGTGTGTGCTTCTGCCAAGTGACTTATACCAAGTTCAGAAAATCTCAGGGTGACGGAGAGGAATTATGGTCTTATTGCGTACAGTAACCCTGGCGACCACACAACATGACACAGAAGCCATCGGCCGAGAAGATCCTGAGCCCTAACCAAACAACAACAATAAGAGATGTTTTCTTCCCGAGCGGCACTGCTGTCAAACCGATGTATTTATTAATGGTCCACTGCTCGCAGAGAAAAGATTTAATTTGCATTAAGAAACGATGCCTATAAAACTGCGCTCTGTTTAGAAAACACATAAAATTCAGGTTGAACAAGTGCAAACAATTACTGTTATTCACCCACTGGATTGTGCACGTGTTACGAACTCTTATGAAAATGCTATGTATGGCTGTATGTTTTATATAAACTTAATGAGGATGACTGCATGCAGAGTACCCACCTAATCAATGAAGCAGAGAGGGATAAAAAAGGAAATTTACACCTTCATGTAGTGTAAATTATTTTTCCAAAACAAAAAAAAAAGCAGTAAACATGTGTCTAATGATTCATATTCTTTATAGCAAAAAAGCAAAAAAGAAGATTTTTCTCACATAGGCGGTAAAGGAGGGCGCTTTGTCACGTTCCATGACGGAAATTAGCGGTGGTGGGAACAAGCTGCCATCGGTCCCTCAACGCCGCTGCACTTTTAAAGAGTAATACTGGCGACGGCTAATGAAGACGGCGGCGACCCGGGCGAGGCCAGCCTTGGCGCTGTTTCGTGTTTCTGGCCTTATTAGGACGACCCCCCCGTGACCCCGCGGTGGCTGTAATTGGAGGTGCTCGGACGGGGCCATGCAAATAAGCGCTGACCTCGGAGACTCCTGAGTGGGCGGGGGGGCGGGGGGGCGGGTGGGGCGGGGGTGGTGGGGGCAGTGGGGGCGGGGGGTGGTTGACGGTTGGAGGCTGAGGGTTCTGGCACTACAGACTGCTGACCCATGATGTCACCGAGCTTCAGCCAACACCCCCCCCCCCCCCCCGTGACAGCCCTGTGACCTCCGACCCCACATCGTTAGCGTTAGCCTCGCCGTTGTTTGTTTGTTTATAAGTGTACATTTTTAATGCAGCATTTCCACGGCGACGGCTCTCCCCTTTTGGTATTCATAAAGGTCTTGGTGGAGTTCTCCTTTCCGTACACCGTAATAAATAAACGGCACTGCTGGAAGCACGCACTGCATTTGACTTCGCAGAAACCCGGATAATCCGAGACAATAATAATAATAATCTGAAACATTATTATTAGCATCAATCACACTCTCAAAATCAGTGCACACGCTCTCTCATTAGACAGCCTGGAATGAAGTAAGAAAGAAACACAAATGCCTATTCTAACCTCAGGGCAGCAATTCAAATACAACTCCAATTTAAGGGGTTTTTCAAGCATCTTATGAATCTCAAACTGACACAATTAGAAGTGGATCAGTTTTCACAGGGAGGATAAAGAGGGGGAGAAACAGAGAACAGGCTGTATTCGGGCGCCTTCGTTCATCTCCTCTCCCCACGCAGACGGTGGGAAGCGTCTGAACAGAGAGCCGTCTTTACATCACAGGCATTTAGCAGACGCTCTTTTGTTTTTTTTGTTACAGTACGTAGCATTTACATTGAATCCATTTATACAGCTGGACTTATACTGAAGCAATGCAGGTTAAGTGCCTTGCTCAAGGGGTACAACGGCAGTGTCCTACCCGGGAATCGAACCCGTGACCTTTAGGTTACAGAAAAAGACCAGCTCCTTACCCATAATGCTACACTGCCGCCCGCTGCCGTCTTCCCGCCAGTCGTCCCGCCGTGACACGCTCGCTAACGCACGCGCGGAATCCTGAGGAGATACGGCGGTACGTTCAGGATGACCGCGATACCGGCGGTCTGCAGACGCTTATCTTATCAGCCGAGGCCGGCGTGGGGGTGTCCGTGGTAACCTGGGACGGGGGGTGGGGGGGGGGGGGGGCTACGGTCACCAGGATAAGGACAACCTGGAGCAGCCGCTCTCAGATAATGCCCGATAAGGCTCCTGGTTCAAAAAAAAAAAAAAAGAAAGAATAAAGAAAGAAAGGGTGAGAGGTGTCGGCGGGGGGGGGTAACGTGATCAGGGGACGGGGCACGGTGTGTTCTGGGGACGGGGGGGTGTGACGCGCCCCACCTGGGTTCCTGGGACGGTTTGATTTCGTGGTACAGGCCTGCCTCTGCCGCCGCTCACCTTTGCCGAAAAAAAAAACCAGCGGTAGGGCGAGGCGGACGCCCAGAGATGCCGTTTTTTCCCCTGGGGACCCCTGCTTCTCGCCCGATGTGTCACCCCCCCCCCTCCCCCCCGTAGATTTGGTTTCTCGCACCCTGGGCCATATGGCGAAGGGGGGGCGCTCATTTGCATAATGTCGCATTCCGTTTGATTAGGCGGCTCCTAATCCAATCAGATTGTGCTGAAGGTGCTCACATGACGCGCTAAGTGGCAACGTGATACACGGCAGTGGTGGAGCGGTGGCTCGGAGAAGCCGATTGGCTGAGAGCGGTGGCTCGGAGAAGCCGATTGGCTGAATATTGGCCGGATCTCCAGTGCGCATCGTCAGAAGATACACTTCTGTTTTGAAGTATAGAGCATTTGCGCTTGTGTGTGGCTCTGTATGGTGGATTTTAATGTGTGTGTGTGTGTGTATGTGTGTATGTGTGAGGGCATGTGTGTGTGTATGTGTGAGGGCATGTGTGTGTGTGTATGTGTGAGGGCGTGTGTGTGTGTGTGTGAGGGCATGTGTGTGTGTGTGTACGTGTGAGGGCATGTGTGTGTGTGTGTGTGTTCGTGTGTGCACGGGTGCGTACGCATGTGTGTGCGTGTGTGTGTATATGTGTGAGGGCAGGTGTGTGTGTGTGTGTATGTGTGAGGGCATGTGTGTGTGTGTGTGTGTGTGTGTGTGTGTTTTCGCATGTGCACGGGTGCGTACGCGTGTGTGTGCGTGTGTGTGGCTGTGCATGCGCGTGTGTGTATGTGTGTGTTGTCCGTTTGCATGTGTGTGTGTGTATGTGTATGTGTGTATGTGTGTGTGTGTGTGCGTGTGCGTGAGGGAGGAAGAGAGAGAGAGGTTAAGTGAGCATGGGACAGGCGTTTCTATCATTAATACATCATATTTGTTTAAATGAAACTGTGAGGGTTACACAGGTGTCCATTCTTCCACAAAAAAGGAACCAGACCCAACTGCTCAGACCACGCTGCTCACCCAAGTGGCAACTGAGCCCCTGAGGGAGGGGTGTGTGTGTGTGTGTGTGTGTGTGTGTGTGTGTGTCTAACTCAGAGTGAAGAAAGGAAACAGGGTCCAGCACGTTCACGACGCATAAAAACTTGCATCAAAGCCAAGCTTCTTTTTCATTAGTCTGACGCAGAAGATACATTTTTCTGTCTGCCACCTAGCACGACCAAAATTGTGAAAAAATAAATAAATAAAATTTTTTTGTTTGTTTAAAAAAAAAAAAGCTGACACCCTGCTATCACAGTAGGGGGTGATCGAGTTTAAACCTGCCCGTCCAATAATGTGGGCAATAAAGTGTTAGCAGAGTCAATATTACCTCTTCATTTTGTTTCCATAGTTTCGGCTATGACCAGGCCCGAACAAAAACTGGTAATGAATAAATATTCGTTTTTTCAATAATGCCTCCCTGCAAGCTACCAACCCCTGTTTTATTGCAAGACCTGTGTCGGCGTCAAAGGGGCTTGTGACAAAATTGAGAAATGACATCTGGATCTGAGCTCTCGAGACAGGAGTCTGTGGACCTGTCAGGCCTGTCCACACACACTGTTTCGATGAGGACTCCCTGTCAATTTGCCCGTTTTAAATTTTTTTTTTTTTTTCAAAACTGCATTTCAGTCCTCCATCCTCAAGGTGTCAGTAGAGTTCCCTTTGAAGACTACTATTTGGTGATACCATTTTCAGTGGTTGTTTTAAATTGGTTTTTGGGAAACATTTTTTAAATACTTTTTCATCTGTCTTGTGTCCTTTAAAGGGACAGTCTCTTGGTACAGTATTTAATGTAATGGATACGATGGTCTCTTAAAGATGTAATCTGATAAATATAATTAATTCCTTAGTCATGAAGAGGACGTGTCCTTGCAGTGGATTTTGTTTTTAATACTTTTGGGGGCCTACAATACAACTGTATCAGCTATGACCTCAAACATTTGAGATAGGAGGGGAAATGAGCAACTCACACATTCTGATGATGTTTCCATATCAAATGGCCTCTCCTGGTGAAGGATTCTAGTAGCAGAATTTGCTTGGATAGCAATAGAACGCAGGATTGGAAAACAGGCCGGCCTTCTGTAAGGAGGTGACGTACCTGACCAGACACGTGGATTCAAAAAAAAAAAAAGAAAGATCTTGACGGCTCAAGTGACTTGCAAAACAGGCGTCTGGCAAAAAAATAAAAACAAAACAAAAACGCAAAACGAAAACGTCAGCGGTTCGAGGAGCCCTAATAGCGGTCAGTCGTTTCTCTCGAGCGTACATCGTGTCTTCTTTTCTCCTCTCTCTCTCTCTCTCTCTCTCTCTCTCTTTCTTTATGACCCCCACAATCATGTCTTATCTCGGAGCAGGTGAACTTGGCCCCCGCTGCCTTATCTCCGTCACGGCTGACCATGGCCTCTGGAATAACCAGGTGAAGGACAGGAGACGAAAATAAGGGTCAGAGCGGCAAAGCCGAAAAGTCCCAGACACTCACTGTCCCTCTTATCTGTCTGCAACTGCTGATCCGTCTCTCTCTCTCTCTCTCTTTTTACAACCGCAGAAGAACGGACTGGCTGTATCCACAACCGCCCTCCCCGTCGTCTGGCGAAGTCGGCCAGAAAGTTTAGGGAAAAAAACACAGCACGGACATTACACATTACATTACGTTGTCGTCATGGCCTTTTACAACAGTCACAAGATCTGAATCCAAAACATGCATTTCGTGGGATGTGGTGGCATTGATTTGATGGCGTTGCCCCCGAGGCAGTGTGCTATACTTCTATCAACTGAGCATGAGTTGGCAGAATTTCTTGTGGAAAACTGGTGTCATATTCGTCATCTGAAATCCCAGATAGGGGTGGAGTCTAAGCCATGACTAATATGGGCATGTCCTGGCAGCCCCAAAACCCTGTTAACTGGCTTTACATTAGTGTTTCCTTTTTTTGGTCCACTTCCTGCATGTTGGCCCCAAGGTGAGATGGACTGTGCTCATTCCCTCCCCCCTCGCCCCCTAGTGGTGAAATGGACGGTGCACTCAGGCCAGGACAGTGCAGCCACTTAACTGCCTCGACTGTCTGTTCTGAGCATTCTGCTATTCAGACGGAACCTGGTTTCACTCAACGTCACGATTACTGTATCCTGAAAGTCACAGTTTGCTTGAATCATCCACCAATTGGTTTCGACGCCTTGCTCTGTAAAGGTATCACAGGTTGTGTTCAGCTTGTAGGTGTGATTTTAAGTTTCCTGAACTGTATGGGAGTTTTTTCTCAATCTGCATCCTGTGTTCCCGGGATATCTTCAGATAACAATTTAAATTTGAATTCATTCCCTTACTTGAATCACTTAATTTGTAAAAATTTGTCATTTGTATTGTGGTCTGAACAGCACTTAATTAGTAATTATACAGTTATAATCTAACCTACATTAGAGGTTTCTGACCATATTTTAGGCATTTCTTCCTCCTGTAGATATTTAAGAATAGAAATTGTGATAAAAACAGAAATTGCATCAGCACGTAAGCTTTTTTTTTTTGGTTTCCCACCCACCCCCCCACCCCCCACCCCACCCCGCCCACCCTCCAGCTCTCAAAAGCGGTAACATATTGCTTCATCCGAAAAAAACTTTAAAGATCTGCATATATTCAAGAATAGAAATCGTGATGAAAAACATGAAATGACATCGGCGCGTAATCTTTTGTAGAAGCTCTCGGAAGCCCGGACCCCCGAAATTTGTCCGAATTCCCAGCGTTCCGGCTCCGGCGCGGCTAATCCCGCCATGGCCCAATTAAAAAGAGTGTAAGTAATTATGCAGGAAGCAGACGGGGGGGGGGGGGGCTAGCGGCTCCGGAACGCCGCTCGGAGTCTCCGTGCCGCCGCGACGCGTCGTTGGGAATTACGGCGAGGCCGCGGCGGGCGGATCTGTCCGCGTTTTTTTTCCGAACATCGTCGCCGCTTTTTTTTTTTTAGCAGCGCCCGCGGACGTCAGCGGCAGCCCGCCGCTGCGCAGATGCCGCGCAGGCTCGTGGAGAGCAGGCTCTGGGCCCCTGAGATAAGCCTGGTGTGGCTGCGCACACGCGTAGGCCTACGCTGTGTTTTTGGGGGGGGGGTTGTGGGGGGGGCGTTCGAATTTTCTGACGGAGGATTCGTCTGAGGGGATGAGTTGCGTGTCAGCGTTTCTCTTCTGTCTAATTCTCCAAGATGGGATAGTACTCCTGTAGGATCCAAGCACTGCAAAAAAAGCCTCTTCTTGGCTTCATAACTACAGTTGCCAGATTTCTGTTTTTTTTTTTTCGAATTATTTGTACATGTCCGGCATGCGGTTCTGACCGGACGATATAGTGTCCGGTCTGAGTAATTTATGGAAGAAATTTACTGGTAGTTTGCGATGGATTTGCATCTCACTCCCTGATCTGTGAACCATTTCGGTAGAAGGAAAAACGGCAGGTAAACAGCTTCAAATGCCTTACTACACCAGGGAGAACAGGGCAGGAATTGGCACTGATTCTTGGCATTTTTTATGGTGTTTGTCTGGCAAATTTCAAATTTTAATAGGCTTAAATTATTTTTGTCATTGTCAAAATATATAATGAATGTTCCTCTGGAAATAGATGTAATCCCACTTTTTAACTTTCTCTCTTTTACACCTTTCATATCACACTTTCTCTCACTCATTATTTTTTCTTTCTTTGTGTTTTGCGGATTACTTATTAAGCGCATTATTACGATTACAAACATGCACACACACACACACACACAAACACACACATGCAGACACGCAAACACACATACACACACACCTACACACACATACATGCACACAAACACACGCAAACACACATACACACACACACACACACAAGGGGGCGTGCTCGCAGTTCTTTCTTCAGTTGCCATTTTGTTCCGCCCCCCATCCCCCCCTACCCACCCCCTTCCTGGTCAGTGGGGGCCGGACAGGGGAGGGGGGGGGAGGGGGGAGGGCCGGGACCGAAAACGATTTATTGATTCTAACACTGACACGAGACCTTGTCCTCTCAGCCTAACCCCAGTGCTCAGGCCCCCCCCCCCTCCCCCCCCGACCCCCCCTCCTGTCTGGCCTGTCTACCCCGTTTCCCTTGGGCCACCATGACGGCCAAAGTCACTCACTATGATGGGGGGGTGGGTCAGGGTCGAGCGGGTGGGGGGTGGGTGGGTGGGGGGGGTGAGTTGGGATTCTGGCTAGACAGGGTCCTAACAGAGGGATGGGTATCGATCAGGGAACGGGAACAGGCGCGAATCTGAATTAGCAGTGCAAATCACGAGGAAAAGGAAAGGGAAGGAGGCGACCCCCAAGGGATCGATACTTCTTTCTCCTTTCTTTCTTTCTTTCTTTCTTTCTTTTCCATGTTCATCCACCGCTCCCTTCTGCCGTAACCACAGAACGAACGCCAACGAACTGTAATTATCCGACTAGAAGCCGCAGTTCAACCCGGTTTCAGTTGTTTCAAGCCGATGTGAGCTCTCCTGTTTCCGTGGCTTTTTAGCCTTTGGATCAATGGCTCTTATATTCTCTGTTTTTCTTTTGGTTTTTGGCCATTAATCATTTTCTAAAGGATGGAATGCGTGGTGGGTGACCGAAGGTCGAGCCCGGAGCAGACGCCAGACTACCGGGGGTAAGGGGTGAGCAGAATTAGCATGTAGCGCGGCCCGGGCACACACGCGTGTTACAGAGAAACACAGTTAGCATGTAGCGTGGCCCGGGCGCACGCGTGTGTTACACAGAAACACAGTTAGCATGTAGCGTGGCCCGGGCGCACACGCGTGTTACTGAGAAACACAGTTAGCATGTAGCGCGGCCCGGGCACACACGTGTGTTACACAGAAACACAGTTAGCATGTAGCGCGACCCGGGCGCATACACGTGTGTTACACAGAAACACAGTTAGCATGTAGCGCGGCCCGGGCGGACACGTGTGTTACAAAGAAACACAGATGCGTGTCTCAGGAAATGGGACGATCTCAAGCCCTGGTAGCACGCGTTTCAAACGGTCTACGATAACACGTCGCCTAAGTTCTCAATGAAAAATAAAAAGAACGGGCGACGTTTTCCACAGAAATACCAGCATGAAAACAGAAATCATCAAAAATATGCGTAAACGACAACTTTGGCTGCTCTGCGTGTCATTTGCTGGGGGGTGGGAGGGGGGGTGTAGGAATGGTGGGGGATGATTTGGGGTTGTATTTTGTAGTGGAGAGATTCCCAGCCCTATCCTGTACACTTAGGGAGCTGTAACTGGGAGAGGTGTTAGGGGAAGAAGGGGAAAAAAAAAAACAGCGAGGACGAACACGCTCCTTGACCTTCAGCGCTAAGTGTCGGCTCAGACATATTTCGTGGCGGATGTCACGGGCGAGAAGCCTTATCTTCCCCTCAGACTTTCACAGGACTGTGGCCACGGCTTCCTCGGAAGGGCACGTTCAGACAATGGGTATTTCTAGACGGACCGGTACAGTGCATGCGCTGTTTTGTCTGGGTGCGCAGATAAAAAAGGGAGATTCAGACCCACTGTGTGTGTGGGCGTGTGCGTGTGTGCGCGTGCACGTGTGTGTGCGGACGTGTGTGCGTGCGTGCATGTGTGTATGTGTGTACATATTTTCTTTCCATGTGTCTGTAAGGTTACATTGAATTGGTTAAATAGGTTTTTTCTCCTATAAAGTCCATTAGAGCTTTTTCTCTTCTTGTTTTATTTGTTTTTTTCTTTTTTTTTTTTTTTTTACTGACAGGAGTGGCAGGGCTGGTGATGTCACAGAGGGAAAGATGCATTCTCTGTGTTCTTTCACTCCGTCGACTTTGCCTTCACAGGCAAATTGATTTGCAAAGGTTCCGGACAGGCGGCTTTGCCAACGAGAAGCTCCCGGTGACACAATAGTATAAGAAGAAGAAGAAGTAGTAGTAGAAGAAGAAGAAGAAGAAGAAGGAGAAAAATAAGAGAGGGAGGGAGGGAGAATAAGCGAAACCTGGGCTGGCAAACAGAGACACAGAGAGGGGCAGCGGGAACTGCCCCCCGGTTCAAAGTCCACAATCTACAGCCCCCCTCACCTCCACCCCCCTCTTTGCCCCTGTCTGGGTCGAAAGGTCAGTGCGTGTCTGGGAAAGCAGTCCCCGGCTCCCCGCTTCTACTAAAGGTCACTATTATTCAACAGCACTTAACACACACCGTCTCCACCAATCAGAGAGAGCCAAGCGCAGGGGCCCAAAAAGGGGGGTTGGGGGGGGGGGGGTTCGGGGGGGTCGGAGGGGTATGTATGGGAGGGTGGTAGAGGGGACCCCCACGCACCCCCACCTTCCCCCTCCTCCACGGAGATTTATGTGGGTTGGTCAGCTGTAGGCAGCCAGACAGAGGTCCCAGAGATGGCCTCTCGCAGACAGAGGGTGGCCCCTTCATTCAGGAGCTTTTTTTGGGGGGGGGGGTGGGGGGGGGCGAAGGGGGGCGGGGTGGTGAGAGAAAAGCCTACGATCGTATTCACATGTAAAACACGACCCTTGTATCACAAGCTTCTTTTATTTACCGTGTATATTGTATCTACTGTTTCCACCATCGTAGATATTATTATTATTATTATTATTATTATTATTATTATTATTATTATTATTATTATTATTATTATTATTATTATTATCAGAGTTGCTGTAACCATGTTTGCTTAGATTATTTAAATTTAAATACGTCATGAGGAAAGAGCAGCGGGTTAGTCAGTGAATCTGTTCTTATTGTAAAAGGCAGTTGCAGAAGAAAGGAGATAATGATCCAATCAGAAGTGTGAAGGAAGCGGCAGTTGATTGCAGTTGGGTTTGAAAGTTTAAAGGTCGGATGCTGTCACATGCAGGTAAGGCTTTTATTCCATCTCATGTGACACGTCTTGCCAGCGTTTAAAAAAAGAAAAATCTGCCACGTAGCTTTGTGGGAAAGGAACTTTGCTACGTTTTATATTTTAGGAAAGTTCCAAGCATTTTCTACATTTCTTTTTCCTTTGATATTTTTGCTTGCTGAATTTTAAATTTTTTCCACATGAATGCAAATTTTATGTGGCACTTTTCGTTTTACAGCGAGGGTGACATGACTGGACAAGCGTATTTGACGTGACTTCCTTCTGGCGCACGTATCTGATTTGGAACACATACAGTATGTGTGACTCAAGCACATGAACTTAGGTTTTTGCCAGGATAAATGACGCATGACACACTTCTGCAGTAATCACACAACTTCCAGGATATTATTTTACTATTATTTACAGGATATTATATACATATACACTGGCCAAACAGTCCACCCCATTCAGTAAACCTTTTGACAAAATGACAAAAATATTAATGATTTTGCTCATGAATTGAACAATAAATTTAATAACAATAATCCTCTGTGGGTGGGCTTATATCTGAGGCATTTTCAGTGTGTGAGTCAATAAATCACATATTCAATTTGCGGTAAGGCAGTAGACCTGTAGGACGGTTCGAGGGGGTCAGCTAGGCCCCCTTAAGGGAGAGCCACTCGACAAACGATACCCCGACCAGCGGCGGGACGCGAACAGAAGACCCATATTGGGTTTTTTTAAAAATTTTTGTTTTTTAACCCCAGTCTTTCATTGAGGGGCCTGGGGATTTCCACCTTAACAAAAAAAAGAGAAGTCGGGATTCCACCTTAAACAGAAGCGTCCCTTAAATCGCTTTTAATGGCTGCCCTGGCCCAAGTCTCCCTTTGTGCTGGGCGGACGTGGACTGGCTGTGGGAGACTGAGGGAGTGTTTCTGTACCCTCTCCCTTTGTAGCTCCTAATAACCTCTCCCTAATCCCCCAACCCCCCCCCCCCCCCTCCCCCCCACCACTTCTTTTTTTCCCTTCGGCCTTTGCACCTTGACCACCTGACCTGACTGACTACTGCCCTCCGCCTCCCTCCCCCCCGCCCCCCACAGCCTCCTGGCCCCTCCCCCCAGGTGTGTCTCTATTGACCTGCCTGTAGCTGGCAAGCGGTTCAGGCCCCAGTCAGAGAGAGAGAGAGTGAGGGGGGAGGGGGGGGGGAGGAGGAGAGAGATAAGTTGAGAGAGAGACAGAGAGAGAGAGAAAGCCAAGAGAGGGCGATACAGAGAGAGAGAGAGAGATAGGGGGAGATACAGAGACAGAGAAGGAGAGAGGGAAGGAGATCGTGAGAGAGCGAGAAGGGGAAAGAGGGAGAGAGAGATGGAGATACAGAGCGAGAGAAGGGGAGAGAGAGGTAAAGAGAGAGAGAGACTGCATAACATGTTTACAGTGAGAGAGGGGTGGCGGATAGAGAGGAAGAGAGAGATACAGAGCGAGAGAAGGAGAGAGAGAGGTAAAGAGAGAGAGAGAGAGACTGCATAACATGTTTACAGTGGGAGGGGTGTGTGTGCTGGTCTCCAGGGCAGATAGCGATCGGTGCGGGGGGCACTGGGAGGCCCAGCGGTGTCTGAACCTGGGCTGTTTGTTGACTCTGGGCTTCAGCACAGACGCTGGGACAGGGTGAAAGGGGGGCGGGGTGAGAGGGGTGAGAGGTGCGGGTTGGGGTTGGGAGGGGAGGGGGGGGTTAAGGCGGGTGGGGCGGGGGGGGTGGGGGGAAATCCAGCTGGCCAAAGCGACGCCCCATTCTCTTTTTTTTTTGAGTGATGTCAGAATAACCCCAGGGTGACTACAGCTCTCTATGGGACGTCATCTCTCTATCTCTCTATCTCTCTCTCTCCCCCTCTGTCTCTCCCTCTCTCTCCATCTCTCTATTCAAATTTGTAAGCATACGTCTGTTTTGGTTTGCACTGCACAGAAAAAAAAAAACTCTAATGCAGGCTTCGGAATTGAAGGGGGACTGCACTGCATGCAAGTAAAACAATAACCATCAAATGCATGTAAAATGAAATGTGTTCATGCGCTTCGCATGAGCGAGGACGTGTGTGTGTGTGTGTGTGTGTGAGGGTGTGTGTGTGTGAGGGTGCACAGTGCCGTTCCGCTTTCAAAAACAATTTTAGGAGAGACGACTGGATGCCTTTCATTTCCATGAGCGGCGGCTAATAGCTGAAATGCAAATGCAAATGAGAACAGGACTGCCGTACCTGGTCATAATAAAAACACTGTTGTTTTGTTTCTCTGTGTGTCAGATGCATCCTCGCTGCGGCGTCTGAGAGTGTTTGTACGCACGCATCTGTGTGCGCGGGGGGTGGGGGAGGTCGGCGCGCGGCGGGGGGGGTTGGGGGGGGGTGTTGGCACAAGGCCATCAGAGTCGACCTTCCATGTGAGCCGTGCGTCTAGCACAACGGCGAGGGGGGGAGAGGGGGGGGCAGGGTTATCCCGGGTGTCTGGAATGGACGGTGGAGCAAGGCCCTGCAGGCCGTAGCCCCCTGCAACCCCCCCACCCCCCCCCCCCAAACTTGGGACAAAGTGTCCGAAACGGTCTGAGCCACCACCTCGACCCCCGGCTCGCGTTCCCACGTCCCGCGTCCCGCGCCCCTTAATTTAGCCGCGTCGCCGTGGAGATCGTTCTCAAAGATTCGCCACGGCACCAGGACCACGCCAGCCCCCCGCAACGCAAAAAAAACAAACAAAAAAAGAAAACTATGAAAGACATATTTGCATCTAATCCTCTGATGCCACCCTCTCTTTTCCTAAAACCGTCTGCCCCATCCCCCCCTGCCCAATCCCACCGAAGGATTATTTTGTATAACGATGAATAATTTATGAAAATCTACCCCCTGGCTCTCCGCTGCGGCACTCAATTGGGGTTGGCATCGCGCCATTCCTCTCTCCTCTCTGCGCAGGAGTCACTCATAAACGGCCGCATAATAAAATCTGATTCCCCCCACGGCGGAGTGGGGACAGGGTCGTCAGAGACGAGTGTGTTTGGCGGGGGAAGAGTGAGAACCGGGTCGAGTGTGATCTCTCCCGCTGTGCGTACGTGTGCTCGCCTTACGGTGCCGTGGTCAGACCGCGCGTTCCACGGTCTTCCCTGTCACAACCCCATCGCTGCGCCCCCCAAGCTTTTCCATTTTTACATAATACGAGTGTCACGGACGACGGAAAACACGCTGCGGTGAAAACGCGTTCGGAAAAATATTATTTATTTAATTGTAATTGATAGCGCCTTGTGTAGCGTAGGCTGTTAGCATCGCCGCGGCTCAGACTGAGCACGTCGGATCGAGGCGACGGGAGACGGCGGCGATTTTCGGGTTGCCCGCGCGACCCTCATCGTGGTTTAGGAGGCGGACGGCGATGGCCTATCTGAAACGAAAGTGCCCTCTTCAGCCACACTACCCCGCTCTGCTCACCCCACTCTGCTCCATCCTGCCCCTTCCCACATAAACACAGACATGCACACACTCACACACACATGCACACTCGCACACACACACACACACACACACTAACACACACTCACATGCGCGCGCACACACTCTCACACACACACACACACACACACACACACACACACACACACACACTCACACACACACACACACACACACACACGCTCTCTTACACACACACTCTCTCACACACACTCAGAATAGGTTATGACAGCCCTAATTGCGGGACTTGTGTCCCCATTGTGGCCGGGCCGAGGGGCTTGGGTTCGGCTCTGGAGGGTCGCTCGCATTCATCCCCCCGCTCTGTCCTTTTTGTCTCCCTCTCTTCCCGGCGAGCGCCGGAGCGGGACAAAGATGGGGCGCGGGCCCCCCGTCGGCAGGGAGGGCCACACCTGTGTGAGAGGGGCCAGCTGAATGAGCGCAGTCCAGCCACCCTCGACAGCCCAAGGGGTACGACCATTGTCCCCCCCCAGAACCCCCCCCACCCTCCCGCACTTGGGCGCATTCACGTCCTCCCCAAAGAGGAGCCTTACAGCACAATTAAAGAAGCCCCTTCTTTTTTTTCTCTTTGGTCATTTCACTCCCTTTTTTTTTTTTTTTTTAAAAACAGACGCATACAGGTCCTGCCTTTGCTTTCCAGAAGAAAAAAAAAGAAAGAGAAAGAAAGAGAAAGAGAAGGAGAAAGAGGAGGGCTCGCCACGGCAGCTGTGGGGTGAATAACACGCCGGATTCGCGGCTCTGAATGACGGCGGCTTTTGTTGACGGGCCGATTCAGTTAGCCGCCGCAAGCCGGAGGAACTGGCGGCGTCGTGCGCATAAAGAACCGGCCAATCAGCCTTCGCCCTCGCCCACGCGCACATAAAGGAACGGCCAATCAGCCACGACCTCGCCCACGCGCGCATAAAGGAACGGCCAATCAGCCGCGCCCTGGCCTGAGTGTGCATAAAGAACCGGCCAATCAGCCGCGACCTCGCTTGAACGCGCATAAAGAACCGGCCAATCAGCCTTCGCCTTCGCCCGAGCACACATAAAGGAACGACCAATCAGCTGCAACCTCACTTGAGCGCGCATAAAGAACCGGCCAATCAGCCTTCGCCCAAGCCCGAGCACACACAAAGACTGGCCAATCAGCCAGCTCCGAGCAGCCCTCAGACCCACTGGACCACGGTACGAGAGCGAACAGGAAGAGCGGATGGTTAGGGCCGGATGGCAGAAATGAATGGCAGACTGTCACAGAGGAGTCAGTTCAGCGGACGGGGGGCTGAGACCAAGACCGTGGTGTTAAAGAGCAAAGCGTACCCCCTGACCCAGACTGGCCCGGAGCGCATGGGGGCTGCGGCCCGGTCAGCCTCGCCCCGGAGCTGTTTGGGATTGACCAATCACAGGCACAGAGGAAGTGGTGGTGGGGAAGGGGGGAGGTGAATTTATCATGTTTATTTCTGCTAATACACTGAAATCAGACACTCGCTGAACAGGCCTTTTTTCTCCTTAATTTATTCACATCATAAACATATTTCTTTTTTTAGGTTTCAAAATACATTTCTGCATATTTTTGCCTGTGGTGATCGTCTTGTTCAGGAGAACAAAATGTAGCTGTGATTTGCCAATGGCTGGCCAAGTTACCAGCTTAGAGGCCAACATTACACGGGCATCAAATACTTTGGGAGACTGCCCGCGAGATCCCCGTCCAACAGCAAGGTCTTCTGGGTTTTTGTACTGAAGTTAAAGACCCTGGGATTCCAAAGACAATACACAACATATCATATTTAGATTAGAGGCAAATTGTGTTATGTTCTATAATCCACAGCATATGCTGTCAGGCTATTGCCAAGCGTGCACCATTGATGGAGTGTTTGCTAGATTTTAGACCCACAGAGGGGGATTGGGTTACGATTTACGACCACAAGAACAACCTTACCCACCCAAATCCCTGACCCCCCGACCCCCCCCCCCCCCCCCCCAATTTAAGGTACCGTGTCCCGTGTTGACAATCTCGGATAAAAAACCTGCCAGACTGCGGTTGTCTCCGAGGTATTCCAGAACATTCCCTGCGCTTACCGCAGTTAGAGTAGACGGCCCCCGTCACCAGGAGAAGCTTGTATTGTGGCTCTCTCTCTCTCTCTCCCCCTCTCTCTCTCTCTCTCTCTCTCTCTCTCTCTTTCCGCTGTCAAACAAAATCTTCCTGATCCTCATCTCTTTTCTTTTTGTCACCGCATTTCAAAGCAGGCCCTGCGGCCTGCGGACCTTAAACACAAACCTGTTGTGCTTCACGATCACCAGTCTACGCGGTTTTCAACGGGAACCTTCACTTCCGCTGATGTGAGAGGACTGCCCGCTGGTCTGGTTGTTTCTGGCCGAGCCGGACTCAGTAATTATGGGTGTTGATTAGAATAATTAGCTTCACTGAAACCACACTGATGCTCGTTCACAATGCCAAGCCAGAGAAGCCCTTTCAAAACGTCACTGTGATGAGAAAGTGAAAAAATTCAATTCCACCCTTACAGAAAATGAACATACTGCAAAATATTGAGAATATCTTTTTTTGAAACTATTTGTACATTTGCTATGCCGTAATATGCTATATATTGTCACAATATCTTGACAATATATTTTATTTCAGCATATTTCCAGTACATTCCGTTTCCGAATAAACAAAGTGGAAACACGCATCTCGCAGAATCGAATCGAACGCAAAACCCGCTCTCCTCCGTCCCACCCTTTTCCCTCCCTCGTTTCTTTTCCCGTTCCTTCTGGTTCCTACACCAAGTAATCGATTTCTCCCCACGGCGAGACATCCCCCCCCCCCACGCACCCCCTGCACCCCCCCCCCCCCCCCCCCATCGGATTCCTGGCCAGCCGGAGCAAGCTGCCCTTTTCACCGTCTCTTTCCTTAAAGAGGCTGACATTCAAACCCGCAGCCCCCAGGACACGACGGCCTGTCACCCCCCATCAGCGCCGGCCCGTGTCAATCACCCGACAGGGAGGCCTTCGCGGGCCCCGCCTCTGTCCAAGGGGGCGGAGTCACACGTGGGCATGGACAGGCGCCGGACCTGGCCTGATGACTTTACTTTTGGCACAGACAAGTACGTTCACTACAAAGCGGCCCAGATGCAGATGTTCACAGATCACAGCACAGAGGCGAGACATCGCTCGAGAATGCGGTTGTTACGCACAGGCAGGACTAAACAATCGCTGTCGATCGTAGGGCTGACTCTGCAGTCCGTGATGCACAATCGCTTAATAAGCCTGCTTTTCAAGGCATCGGAATATGATATTCTTTGATTATCATTTATGCTGTGCTCCGTGTGTGTGCATGTGTGATGTGTGTGTGTGTATTGTGTGTATGTGTGTGTACTGTGTGTGTGTGTGTGTGTGTGTGCATGCGGGTGTGTATTTCATGATTTTCACACACTAGAGTCCAGAACAGTAATAGTAGGAGCACTGCAGGAAGAGAGAGAGAGAAAAAACAAAAACAAAGATCCACACAAAGAAATGTTTCACACCTTACACCGATACTTCATAGGAGTGCTATTAATAAAAAGCCTTCTCAGGGTTTGTGCTGAACACGTCCCCCTGTCCACCTTCCAGCTCTCTGAAAACGTGTGCGGTGTGATCCAGTTACAGGGAAGAAAAAGAGAGGAGAAAAAAACAGATGTGTGAACCGTGCCGAGCTGTGTAAGGGAGACGGGGCTGCCCTGAGGGAACTCACGGCTGACACACAGGATCAAGGTATCCCACTGTGAAACGTCTTCACTCCGGCTGCGCATGCGCAGTCACGCAGACGCTGCCCACCCTGGACACACAGCTGCGCAGTTACGCAGACGCTGCCCACCCTGGACCCACGGCTGCGCAGTCATGCAGACACTGCCCACTCTGGACACGTGGCTGCGCAGTCACGGAGACACAGCCCACTCTGGACACACGGCTGCGCAGTCATGCAGACACAGCCCACTTCTGTCTCTCTCTCTCTCTCCCTCTCTCTCTCTCTCTCTCTCTCCTCACACAGAGTTCAGGCTCGTCCTGCGCAGGGGAGGCGTTTGCGTGAGAGCTCGTGTGCTCACCCTGCAGGCCGACCGCTCTCGTGTGCTCAGGTGTCACTCAAAGCACAAAGCCCAGGTATGCGGGGGGGCGTGGTTTTGGCCAGTCGAACGGGTCAAGCATGTGACCGCGTCCCTCACGGGGTGAGGGCGTGGCCGTGGAAGAGCCCGGAAGCTCCTGCAAAGCTGCCAGGTGAGGCGCTGCCCCCCCCCCCCCCCAGGTCCGGGCACAGGTGAGAGAACAAAGTCTGCCCGAGGGGAAGAGACGCAGGTGGGAACAAACAGACCAGCGCCTGCCCAACGGGCACAGGCACGTGATTAAAACCAAAACAGGACTGATTAATGTCCCGCTGCTCAGCCCCGCCCGAGAGGAGGGGAGGGGGGGAGAGGAGAGGAGAGGAGGGGAGGGGTGACAGAGGAATAAGATATAAAGTTCAGAAAAGAACATCCTCACATCTCTGTCCTTTTAACCCTTTTTATTTCATTTTTTAAATTAATTTTTTACAGCCTGGAGGATGTTTTTATTTTTTTCCATGAGGTCCAATTTCAATTTACTTCAACTCCCACCCGCCTCAGAACCATGCTTTTATTTATTTTTATTTTTTTGTCTTCCTTTTTCTGTGATCAGCTTCCTTCCGTAAGCAGGCCCCTGGGTTCACCTGAGTCTTGACAAACCTCTGAAAATATTTGGTGCTGAGAGAGCGAGTTGGAAAAAACAAAAAATAAAAAATCACCCATTCAGCCAAAAATTCTGTATTCACAGTGCTGTGTTATTTTTAACTGCTGTCATCAATTTTTTTTAGGAATCTTTAAAAATGGGTTTTTACAGCACACAGGTATCTATACTAAACAAAGTAATGAGGTAGTAAAACAAATTTATGAAATAAAAACAGGCTTTCTCCAGGGAAGCTCAAAAAAAGATTATTATATTTTCCCCTCTCGCTTTGCGTACATTTATTTATTTTATTATAATTATTTT